>CAJQZJ010033539.1:2047888-2137595 GCA_907164525.1 Lophiomys imhausi | reverse complement strand
CTCAAACTCACAGAGACCCACCTGCCTCTGCCTCCCCAGTGCTGGGACTAAGGTTGTGTATCACCATGCCCTGCTTGCATTCTTCTTTCTTAAAAATGCTATAGAAATAGTGTAGTCAATTCATTGTATATAAACAAACAGCTTCGAAACTCAGGACAGAATGACCTGATGACCACTCCTGATCTCTAAGCACATGAGGTTTTCAAACCTTCCTGGGGTTCCAGGAGGCAGGAGATTTTTCTAGGTTATTGTGAAGACGGGTCCTCATCTGAAGCAAGAGCTTGTCTGGTGAGCCGACTTCACAGCAAGCAACACCTTTGTGTCTTGCAGGTCATACGGAAAGGAGAAGTAAGCTGCTGCTGGATCTGCACAGCCTGCAAAGAGAATGAATTTGTGCAAGATGAGTTCACCTGCAGAGCCTGTGACTTGGGGTGGTGGCCCAATGCAGAGCTGACAGGTAAGAGCAGTCTCACTTGTAAGGATGACCTCCTGATATTACCCAACAATTAGCTCCTGTGTTTTCACCACTGCCTTTTGCTACACACTTTGTAAAGCTCAGCCCAACAGTACACCTAAGCCTTTTGAAGTTTTCATGCCCTACATTGTAAATGAAGTTCTTTTCCATCTGAATACAAGTGAGTTGGTATGTGGTATGATATTGTGTTACAGAGATGTTTTCTATTTCTTCTTTTCAAAATTTTACTGGGAGGTACTTCAAGCCCACTGATTTTATATTTACTATCATTTCTTGAACATCCACTGTGTATATATAAGTTACTATTATGTGTGTGACCATCTTGGCATTATTCTCCTGGGTGTGCTCCTGGTCAGACGTTTTGATACTGAGATCACAGGTGTGAACCACCAGGCCTTAGCTAGCTGCAATCTTAGCTTTTATTTTGTTTAAAATCTTTTAGGGACAAAATGGAAGGGGACTCTAACATAACAATTAATGTGAAAAGATGCTTACACAGTTCACGAAGCTTCTTAGGCAAACAAAAAGATGAAAATCATGCTAGTGAGTGAAGCACAGGAGAGTTGAAAACTTACAATAGACTCAGGGAAACCAGGGAGTAAGTACATGGGTTTGGGTGATGGACCACAAGTGTTGGGAAGTGAACCTGGGGGGGAACGCTATGGTGATTTCTGGTACTTCTCTCACCCCTTACCTGTGCTTGGTCCTTGGCTTTTTGGCACTGGAGAATGTTAAGGTAGGGAATGACATCATGATACCTGTTTGCTGATGGATGGATCAGGTGGCAATGTGGCATGCAGTCAAGACCAGAAACAGCCATGAAGGAGCTGCTGCTTTAATCTCAGTGAGGCATTTCAAAGAGTGTGGACCAGAGCAGCTGCAGAGAGAAGGAAGGGGAGTAATTGGATGTAATAAACTAGGAATAAAATCATTGGATTTCGGATCTACTTATCATATCCATATATATATATACATACATATATATACAGTATATATGTATGTATCTGTATATAAGTACATGTGTATATATTTCCAACACTCATTTACATAATTTTGTTTTTCATAGCCCCTTGGTATAAGCTCACAGGAGAGAAACATTTCAGAAACACTTCACATTAATTTTAAGTCTAGAGTCCTAGAAACCTTAGCATGTGGATAAATATAGAGTTGGTGCACTAACCCTTCATATTAGAGGAAATAGAAGAAACCTTGAGGAGCAAAGCTGTATCCACAAGGTCAAGGAACCCAAGCCATGAACCCCTGATCCCATGACTCCCTGGGCGCCTTTGAAAATTATCAGAAAAGGTGATAATGCTGCTGGTTGCTTGCTCTTTGCTTGATTCTAAAGAAAACTATGAAAGTAAAACACATGGTTTTCTCCAAATATAGTTTTAAAAATGGTTAGATAGTAGAACTAGGTCATATAGCTAAAATTATACTTAAATGGCACAACCTTAAGAAATATTAGCTCTGTTAGAGTCAAATCTAAATGTGTATCAGAAATCACCCAGTGCGAAGACCCTTCCCAAAGAAATAAATTAGATCAGATTATGATATTTTTGAGGGTATAACTGCATTAACCACATTTGTTTTTTTCCTCCTCCTTCTTTCTTAATTCTCTAGCTAAAAGCTACCTTGAAAGTTTTCATATACCTAAAAGTTATTCAACAAATGCCCATCTCCAGAGTCTCATTCTCCAGTTCTGGAGTGGAACCTAGCATGTTTAGACACCAAAAAAAAAAAAAAAAAAAATGCCCATGCTCACACAGGGAACCTTAGTAAAATGCAATGGTCATACACACACTAATCTACATCAAAGGAGGGGGCTGAGAAAGAAGAGATGAAAGGAAATAAGGGGAAAATAAGGAACACTTTGATCAAAGAGCATTATAAACACATAGTAATAAAAGAATAGTTTTATAACTTGTATTTGTACTCATTTTATGCAAAGTTCATTCTGGTGCCTTAAGTTATTGTTTCTTCGGTGTCTTCCAAGTTATCGTTTTCTTCTTTGCAGCCTCCATTTCTGGCTTAGGAACAATGTGCTCCTGTTCATTGAGAATCATCTTACTATGGCAGCGGAGAGCTCATTCATGGGTTAGCCCAGCATCTGATCCTTCTGTTCAGCAGCACATGCTGGGTGCCTTCCTCATGTAGATATGATTAGTGACTAGAGACATCCAAACTATTCACCTCATCACTACTCTCAGCATTTTAAACCATGTGCAGCCCAAATTCAGAATACTTTTTGCACCACTGGTCTTGTATTCAGCACCACTCTTTGGCCTGGGCAAACCCACTCTCTCCACCATTACACAGCTGGAGCAGCAAACATTGCTCCCTTAAAGTGATATCTTTCAATTATTTGCTTTCTTTTCAGATATGCATATTCTTCATGGCCTAGTGTCATGGGTGTTCTGGAGGTAAATGTGAATATTTCAATCTCTTATTTCGAATGATATTTTTTAGGACTTTCTGGGTCAAGAGAGTACTAAACCACTTTCACAGGTGGCTTACAGGAAAAGCAAGAATATTTTTTTAAAAGAATACACATTAGAGAAAGGATGAAAATTTTAAAAATTTATTATTATTATTATTATTATTATTATTATTATTATTATTACATCTCCACCTCAATTTCACCTCCTTTGTCTCCTCTCAGTCCCTACCCACTCACCTCATGTATACCCCACCCCATCCACTGATCCTCTGTTTGTCTTCAGAGAAGGGAAGGCCTCCCATGGATATCAACCAAACGTGGCATATCATTTTGCAATAAGACTAGACACCTCCCCTCATATTAAGGTTGGGAGAGGCAAACCAGTAGGAGGAAAAGGGTCCCAAGAGCTGTCCAAAGAGTCAGAGACAGCCCCTGCTCACACTGTAAGGAGTTCTGAAAAGATTTTAACTTGACTTCTATCATTCATTTTGAATAGAAATGACCCAAAATGGATCAAAGTCCTAAGTGTAAGATCTGATATAATGAAATTTGTAGACAGAACTCAGGTGAACAACAAGAACACACTGGTTGGCCCAGGCTAGGAATTTTTGGATAATTTGCCCCAAAACACTGATAACAAAAGCAGAAATGGACAAAGCAGATAATATCACTTTAAGAAGCTTATGTACAACATTGGAAGAGGTAAGTGAAAAGACAAACCAAAGGGTGAGAGTGTGGTTTCAGATTATCCACCTGGATTTGCAGAACTTGCAAGTAAATCCTGAGTCTTTTTTTTTTTCCTCTCATCAACTTTGGTGCAAGCTTAAGCTAATCTAATCACTTAACAACTTTGAATCTCAACTTCATTATTTGTCAGCTGCTTCTTGTCCTACCCACTGAGAAACACCATTCTCAGGCTCAGAGCCTGGTGCTTTGGACATAATAGCTGTGTCATAATCCACATCTGTCCAATTTAGAGAGTTAGAGGATCAATGGAGTTGTCAGTAGAAAAGCTGCATTGTGAATCAATATATCTATTTAGCCCAATGGTTATGCCACCTACCTCACAGTTGCATGCACTGGATGACATACACATGCTTTTCCAGTCTTCTTTGGGACTCAGGCCTCCCCTGAGTCACACATATTTCTCTCTAGTTCCTTCCTCCTCCACAGCAGGTGCTTCCTGCTCATCCACTTTTCTCTCATGAGTACCTCAAAGAACCATTGTGTTTGAGAGCTGGAGCTGACCTAGCACCCATTCCCCTCTTCCAGCTATTTGTGTGAGATCTCAGCTGACTAAGAAGAGGATCAAGTGCAGAAGCCTTTCTGGGGTTGTTCTTAGAAGTTAGAAGAACTGGCTTTGAGAGATAAGACATTTTTTCTTTTCTGCATTCTCTTGAATTATCCCCCAACCTTTCTTACTGCTCTGTTTTCACATGAATTAGGACTAAGTTCACACCTGAAAAAGAACTTCTGTTTAAACCTTCAAATACATTTTAAAGGACTGGAAAGTACCTCAGTTGGTTAAGGTGACTGCTACCAAAACTTCTGACCTCAGTTCAACTCCTGGGACCCACAGAAAGGAAAGAAAAGAATTCTACAAGTTGTCTTCTGACCTTCACATGTACATCAAGGTGTTAGGTGTTAGGTATTTGTGTGTGTATGTGTGTGTGTGTGTGTGTGTGTGTGTGTGTGTGTGTGTGTGTACACATACATGTACACACATACACACTAAATGAAATTTTAGAACATACATATAAAAATGAAAGCTCTAGTATGTTGTGATACTTTCTGATAACTTTTTTGAGACAAAATCACACTGTATTTCCCTTGTACAACCATGGCTAAGTAGCCTAGGCTAGCCTTAAAATAAAGATCCTCCTGTCTCAGTCTCCCACATGAGTTCTGAGACTATAGAGGCATACCACCACATGCAGCTGTCACAATAGAACCCAGCCACACATGTAATTTCTTGGATTCTCCCACTGTGAGTGTATTACCTACCTATTATCAAATGATTCTTCCTATTAATTAGTATTTCATCTTGACAAAACATGGAAAAAATTCTCCATGACCATAAATTAGATGAATGCCAGCTCAACTGCATTTCTAAAGATTGAGTGTGTTCAAGGTGACCTATGGTTCACATAAAGGTCACCTTAACATCCAAGTGAGTTGAGCCATGTAGGACCTCATGCCATCTCTCTCCACCAGCCAACTACTATTGCATGATATATACAGACTATTTTGCAAATATTATCATCAATATCTTCAGAATGTACATCTCATATACGTCTCATGCTAATTTATACTTATGTGTTCATGACACCTATTGTTTAAGTGTTTCTATTAGTTTCACGCATGAGTGGAAAATTAGATCCTATTTGTCACTTACTAGGTGCCATGTCAAACACAGAGTAAGGGCACAGCACATGGCAATGTGGTTTTGGTGTTGCCATGGTAGCAGTAATTGTGAAAATAAGAGCCCCACTAGTAAAGAATTCCAAAAATCAGTAGGAATATTTAGAAGAGTAAAGACAGTGCCTTTCAGTGGGTGTTTTATTTTGATGTTTTTTTTTAATATAACATTTCTGTTAACATGAGGAGTGATTTTCTCTGAGAAATGATTGTTGTTGCTGAAGATATGATTTGTAAAAATGTACTGAAGTAAACTTTAAATATGGCAAGGATTCTCATTAATGAAAACAAATATTTAAGGGATTTAAATTTTCATTATGTTTTTTTCTGGGTCTGTGAAAACACTGGTGAATTCTCAGAGGAAGTGTATTTGGAAGCTATTGAGCTTTTTATATTTTCTTCTGGGATATGAGCATTTTAATTCTGCACATACATTTCATGCTTCAATTCTTATGATTCATAAACATTAATCTTTTCCATGATGATATAGGACTTGACAATGATTTAGTAATTCATGGACCAATTAAAAGTGATGCAATAACTATTTATTTGTTCTAAAATATGACTAATATAAGAACTTCTCAAAAAGGCAGCTTGTACTAAATCTATCATTAAAAAACAGAACAATTAACTAGCTTTACTTATTTTCTCCATTTTGCCAATCACCATGACCTCCACACTATTATCTGTCTGTCTGTCTGTCTATCTCTTTATCTATCTATCTACTTATGTATCTAACTCTTCAATATACCATACCAACCATTTTGTGCCCAGCGATTTTTGAAGAAACTGAGGTAGACATATAAGAAACAGCACATGAGACTAGATATGTAAACAGTGAACTAAGTCCACAGCATGTCCTGTGCACCGTGACACATGGACACAGGGCAAAGAAACAATTACTATTCCTCAGAAGAAAAAAAAGCCTTCATTTAGTGAACATTTAAAGTGTTCATTGAATTATAAGAAGATACCCACTTTGTACATAAGTGAAGTTAAGAAAATACATTGAAGGAAGCATTTTGCTAATATCATGAAATAGTGTTATAAATGTTATAAATTCCCCTAAGATAATTAGGGTAAAATAATTATCACCTCTCTTTCTTGATCTGTGTTATGTGTGACTTGACCTAGTTAGAAGGAAATATGATATTCCATTTTAGCCTCCTAGTGAACTTAGATATTAAAATTCTGAGATATCTGGTTCACAGATGAGAGTAGCCTTTGGTCCCTGTCTGAGTTACTTTAGTAACTTGTAACCTGCTTGCAGGCTAACTTATATGGTGCCTATGGCTCTCTGAATGACTGGCCATGGACATTTGCCAAGCTGCCCTATTTTCAGAACTCCTGATGTCGTACAAACAACTCTTTTTAAGTCTTCTTTTATATGTGGTGGTCAGATATAACGGATCACGACTTGTCCTCCATTCCAGGAGATATCCCCTCTTCCAGCCTTGAGATGTCCTCATCTAAGAATTTCGTAACGTTGACACCTCAATACAGGATCATAATCTTACTAACATTACAGGTGTGACCGACTTGTACATACAGTTTCCTCAAGATGGCAAATCTACTGCTTCTCAAGTTTGAGATGTTTGAAACAAGGGAAAGTAAAGGGGGAAAATGCCAGTCTTTAAGAACCCTATTCACCTTTTCATGACCCAACTTATTCCTAATCTCAAGAGGACTAGGGCCTGGGGTGGGTCTGACTGACAATCAAGAGACTGTCTTCCACATATGAAAAAAGTCTAGCATTTTTCTGGTGGGAAAGATATCACAATGGAGTGGCAACCCTGAGTTTGGATTTTTATTACGATAAACTGTCCCGGTTACTGCACAGGAATGCCTAGTCTTTCTAGGGGACAAAACATTTTATTTTAACTGTGTGTGTTGTACTGTTCAGGAGAGTTGTGCAGCTAGATGTGGACAATTTTATGGTCTTTTGTGGAGATGTCCCTGTATTTGTCTTTGACTTTTGACAATGTGAGAGGAACTGGAATTTGTAAGATGCAAATTTTGAAATTTCCCTAGTGGCATCCAATCCAACCCATTAATGAAAAGACCTGACTGATTTTTTACCTAAAGCTGTCTCTCAGCTGGCATTTGTCAGACATATCTCAGCAGCACACAGTCTGAAAGGAACGTATTTGAGGATGAATGAGAGCTAGCACCTGCATCTCTCTTGATTGGTGGTGCTGCCATGCTGTCTGTCTTTTGCTGTAGTATGCATTATGCTTTTAAATGAAAACATTACAGGAATGTGTTTTGTGAGCTTCTGATTTTTTTCAGATATGTAAACTCAGAAATCCTTCCTCTTGTATTTCAAGTGAGTGTGACTTGCCTGCATATTGTTTCTCAAATGATCTGAACTAACGGTATTGTTAGTTATTGTTAAGTTATCAAAGCATAGATGCTGGATAACTAGAAAAGCCCCAGCTTAAGCTGAAACTTCAATTTATTTATCACTTGCATTTATTAATACATATAAACTGTAAGACTACACTGGCAGAGCAGCGGGTGGCCTGGCCCGCCTTAACCGGTTTCCTGATTTGTCCTGGGGAAAGAGCCCTGGGACCAAAGGTGGCCTACACCACCTATAACCTAAACCCTGTTAATTAATATAAGTTGTTATATTAGGCCAGTAGAATTACCAGCAGCTTGCCGGGAGATTCGCCTGGGTTCGAGGGGGAGTCTGGGAGTCTGATGGGCCTGAATTGCTTGGACTGATGGCTTACAAGCTGCTGCGATCCTTTCCCCAATAATTAAATACACCAAGAGCTTTTAATGTTTCAACGCTTAACCCTTAGCTGGGCAGAGCCTCAATTAGCTACTCTCAGTTAACCTGGATCACTTAATCCCAAACTGCCATGTGCCTGTGATTATCTTCCAGTGTTCTCAAGGACATCTCTCTACTTCTGTGTCTCTTGGAGGAATGAAATAATCCTCTGTGTAAAGTGGATGGTTCCTGTTCTAATCTCAGGAAGTCCCACCTTCCTATACTCTTTCTGCCCAGCTAACTGCCTATCAGCAACTTTTATTAACCAATCTAGAGAGTGCCTCAGAATGGGTGGTAACCATATCTCACCATTGAAATCAGCCTATCAGAAGCAATGTTATTAGCCCCAACATTAAGCAGATTCCTATTACTGCTAACAGAAACAATAAAGATAGAGTCAGATTTGCATAACTTCAAATCAGTAAAGAAAACCATATATTAATGAGTAGAGTACGTAAAAGTATTACATGTATAATAATCATTAGAAATTATGTTAAAGTTATTCTTTGGCAGTTTCGTACTGTATATAATGCAGTCTAATGACTCTCACCCTCTCATCACCTTCCTCAGCCTGTACACCTTCCTACAAATCCCTTTCTCATGTTCATTTTATTTATTTGTTTATTTGTTGGCTTGCTTGCTTGCTTGTTTGCTTTGTGATCCACTGAGCCTAACTAGAGTTGTCTGTATGGCTTTGGTTTGGAACTATTCATTGGAAACTGATTAGGCTCACAGTGGGTATCCAGTTTAGACAATGATTCTCCCTCTTCCAGAATCTATTAGTAGCCAAGATGTCAGCAGAGAGGGTAGGACCCCATGAACATCATCTCCCAGAACTGACTGACGAAAAGGCCAGTCTTTTGGAGGTCCCATGCACATAGCCACTCCTGTTATGTGTTCACATTTGCAATGGCTCCATCATGGCTGAAAGACGGTATTTCATGGCTCTTCTTCATATCTTCTGGCTCTTACATTCTTCCCACTGTCTTTTCTACCATATTCTCTAAACCTTAGTGAGGGTGGTATAAGTGTCTTGTTTAGGGCTGAGTCTTCAACTGTCACTTATTCTCAGCACCTTGAGTAGCCATGAGTGTCCTCATTCACTCCTATCAAGACTGAAACTGTACCTGTCTATAAGTATGGGCATAAACATTTAGATGGTGGTTTGACACTATGTCAATTTAGTCGAACAATAGTAAAAAGATCCCCTCTAGAGATTTTTGCCTTTTCCCGAAATGTGTTTTTGACTATATTCTAGTACCAGACATGGATTTCCTATTATACACAAATAATTTTGTTTTATGTGAGATCATTGATAAGGACTTTTTATCAGAATAGTCTTTTCATATTACATGATCATTCTATAAAAAAATATCTTTCTCACATTCTTTATAGTGTTTGTGGTTTTCATAATATTTTCTTTACTATGAATCAACTTTTATGTCAGCAATTATCTTAGGTAGCATTATGAAATCAAAGAATTGAGATTATTGTTTGTTTTTAGAGACTACTTAAAGATTCAAAAAGAAATGTTTCTGTGAATGGATATAGCTTAGTGGTAGAATGCTTGGCTAGCATGCATGAATCCTAGGTTTGATCCTTGATTCTATCTCAAAACAGTTTTTACAAATGTTGAATAAGAACAAAAGAACTATTCAGAAAGTATTCCAGCCATTAGTAGATATTTTTTCTCTTGTTTATTTTAGCAACTCTATAGACCACAGATAGGCCAAGTGTCATTTACTGTAAAAAAATAAACTTACATTGGGATGCAATAATTATGATATGGACTGGACCACTTATTGTTATCAATGCTAAAAGATTTCCTTTTTATTTTAATATAGTGCACATAGAAAGACAGTAAATCAAGGTCCACTACTTGAATGTTCAAATTCTCATTGTGTGTAGGAATGCTTCTTGAAATAAACACAATCCTGAGATTCTACTTCATCAATTAAACTTACTTTGTAGTGAATATCGCAGGGCAGAAAATGGGAGGGAGATATAGTAATAATTTATAATTAGTTAATTAAGTGGAAGAAAATGTTGTGCAGCTTTTGATAGTAAAAGAAAATTTAATACATATGGACACATTAGATTTAATGATATATTTCAAGACCTAAAGATGTCTTGACTAGCCGGGCAGTGGTGGCGCACACCTTTAATCCCAGCACTTGGGAGGCAGAGGCAGGCGGATCTTTGTGAGTTCGAGGCCAGCCTGGTCTACAAAGTGAGTCCAGGACAGCCAGGGCTACACAGAGAAACCCTGTCTCGAAAAACCAAAAAAATAAATAAATAAAGATGTCTTGACTAATTTGGTTTATGACTGTAATTGCATTAAGGCAAGGGTCTAAGTGTTGGCTACTGAAATAAGGAACTGGTCTTAGTATGTGAGCTAGTTGTATCTTGTTATATAACAAATTAATCTAGTAAATTAAAGTAGCACAGAGTTATCATCTCACAGCTTCTACAGGTTGGGATCCTGGGCACAGTTTTAATTGGTCCTCTGCTTTTTGGGATCTTTCACAAGGCTAAGAATAATGTCTAATTTGATGTTAGGAGAAAATTACACTTCCAAACTCATGTTTGTGGCTATTTGCATGTCATGATTTCCATAAATTATTGGGATGAATATCTTCATATTATATAGGTGGTTGTGCAGAAACTATCCTCAGTTTTTTTGTTTTTTGTTTTTTTGTCATATGGACCACAATAACATGGCAGGTTGGTTTACCAGGGTCAGCAAGAATGATGGCTAGCAAGATAGAAATTACTGCCTTATGTAGTATAATTCTAGAAGTGACATCCCATCAAATTTCCTATATCCTGTGTATTAGAAGCAAATCACAGACTCTGTTCATTTCCAAGATCAGGGGTTGTACAAGGACATAAATATCAAGGTCAGAATTACTATAGACCTTTTTAGAAACCTCCTGCAAAAGTGGGCTATGGCTTTCTCTCTATGTGCCTATATTGCTGGTTTGCCTAGAGCAGAGTGTATCCTTCTCATCTGCACAAAGACTCGTGATAATCTAGGTCCTGTGTTGGTCTATATTTATATGCAGTGTTCTAAACTTTGTTCCTGTGCAGTCTGTTTTCTAAAGGGATTCTGAGGCAATACCTATTTCTTGAGTAACATATAATGTGTTAGTATTTTCCTATCTAGGGCAGTTCTGATTTGATTGTGATATAGAACCATAGTGTACCTTAACTGAAAACTGATCCCAACTACTAAATTTGTAGGACTTTGCCCTAGAAAATAAAGTGATAGTCTTTTAATAACAATCCTAAGGTATAAGTTATGCATTGGGAGAAAGGGTTGTTTTTCCTATCTGGATGGCTTTATTAATCCAAGGTAAGTTTTGTTAAGTTGAAATAGTTTAAAGAACTACTACTTTTACGAGTTTGAAGAGAGAATTCTTGAATATTGGGGTTGCTTGTGAAGTAAAATCATTAGTTAGACTTGAGATAGTTTTTCTTCCTGATTTTTTTTAACCATTTAGTTTCTTCCTTCCTTCCTGCACTGGAGTTTAAGTTGGACTTGAACTGAGAACAAGTCTCCTGTTTCTCCCTCTTGGATACAGAGGTCACAGACGTGAGTCACCACATATGACACTTCTTCTGGTCACTAGCTTAATAATTTCTGGACATTAGTACCATGGCTGGCTTGGATAGTGCTGTCTACTACAACATATCTCCAAGTGGTCTTGATAAACCAACTTCCTTATATTTCAAGGCAAAAAAAAAAATACATGCCAAATCAATTTACCCCTCTTAAAAAAACACATGGAATAAGACTCCAGATGTAAATAAACAATAGCAAAAACAAAATAACAAACGCTTAGATTATAGAACAAAACTATATAAGTATTCTAGATTACTTATAATACTCAGTCCAATATAAATACTCTGTAAGTAGTTATTATGCTATCTTGTTTAAGAAATAATAAGGAAAATGCCTGTATATGCTGAAAAATATGCATATTTAAAACCATTGTAGTCTTATAGAACTGACACCTTGTAACCATCATAAAGCTAATGTTATACTAGTCACAATGAAAGAATAACAAAATCTTAGGGAAAAGAAAGCTTCCTACTAAAAACACTGTTGGGTAAGGCTCACATGTAGTATGTGAGAATGGCAGCCTGAGTCTTAGAGCTGGTCCTCAGGGGTTTGACAAATTTGAAGAACACTAGACAAGGAAAGAACAGAGTGAGTGACCCTATTTGTCACACCCCTCCAATGGCAAATGAATATCTTCAAAGTGATCTTGATGAAATTTCTAGAAACATGAAAGATGGAAAAAACTAATGACAGCCAATCAGCCATCCTTGCTTATCAATTCTACATTGTGCATCCCACATGCTCGGGGGAGAAAGCATGAAGCAAAGAGACTTCACTGTGACTAGTTCACTGTTAACTCTACAATGACTACAGGCATCAGTTCCGTAGGACTACAAAGGTTGTATATGCAGTCAGCACATACAGGGATTTCCCTCATTATTTCTTAAACAATATGGCAAAATAACTACTTACATAGCATTTACATTGTACTGGGTATTGTAAGCAATCTAGGCATGATTTAAGGCACATAAGAGAATGTCTGCAGATTACATACAAATATCTATGATGCTATCATAGATAAGGAACTAGAGTATTCACATATTTAGTACCACTGGAGGGGGTACTGGGACCAAATAGTTCTATGAAAATGTCATCTCAAACAAAGGACCTGAGCATCTCCAAGATTTGATATCATTGGGATCAGTATCCCGGCTCATGATCATCAACTGTATGTGATTTAGAAAAACAAAAAACAGAACACAAAAGCTAAATTTTCATCTGACTACATACTCCAAGAGATGGCTACCCCTGAGAGATAAATTTTCTCTTAGTAGATGAGATGCACGTGTTCTGTGGGATTTTAGAAAGTGTGCAGTTTAGGGATGGTTGAGCTTCCAGAGCATAAGCTTGTTGATGTAGTTGTTCATGTAAGATCATGGTTGAATGATTGGCAGTCCTATGTTGATGTGTGCTTTTCCCCAGCTGGTTGATCATCAGAAGTTAAGGCTAACACTCAACGGTTGATGGTAAAATCTTGTCCACTGAGGTGGATAGTTGCTGATGGACTGAATAGAGGTAAAACACTCATTCTGCTGATCCCTTGAGGGTCCCCTTCTAGGATTGTAGCACAGAGAGTCTTTCTCTAGATTTATTAAAATAATTCCAGTATCACAGTTTTGGGAATACTGGTCCAGACCAAATGTAGATTCTTGAGAAAAAATTGTCTCCTGAGCATGACAATTTTTTTTGCACTATGAAATGCAAAACAAATTTCATTTCCATCAAGAGGGAATTCATAAACAGCAATTAGAACTACAATGATCAGTGCTCCAGAGAGGAGTGGAGAGAGCTTTCATCCTTTGACGTCTATCAGGGGCTATTAACTCAAAGCTCCAACTGTCAGACTCAGAGTGTATTTGGGGATTTAACTAATACAAAAGTATGTGGTAAACAAGAAAGGGTGAATTTTTCTACAAATTTTATATATGTATAATTTAAAATATATATGCATAAATTATATATAATATACATATATAATTTAAAATATATGTATATAAAATGTTCTGTTAGCTAAGATTTGTCTATGAGCCCTATGTGCTTAGGGACAAAGGCTGAATAAAATAAAAAGAATCTTAGTTTCTTTCTTATTAACATATTCTATTTTGTTATTACCCTGTTATTTTTGCCTCCTTTCTTTAAAAAAAATGTAAAATTAAATTTCACCAGGGCAATAATAACCATTCACAATGCTGAGGCTGAAGGAAAAGACACTTTATAAGCTCAAGTAAGTTACATCAGATTGTAGTGAGACTAAGTTTGGAGATATGGCTATACAGGGAAGGCTAAGGAGTATCTCTGAATAACATGGAGGAATTTTGTAACATCATCAAATACCACAAATCATAAAGATGTGGCCTCCAGTAACTGGTAAGCCCTGGCACAATTGTTCAACAGAAATTCGAGACTGTGATTAAAACCATTTTTCTCTTTGCAGGCTGTGAGCCCATTCCTGTCCGTTACCTCGAGTGGAGTGACATAGAATCCATCATAGCCATCGCCTTTTCCTGCCTGGGCATCCTTGTGACTCTGTTTGTCACCCTCATCTTTGTGCTGTACCGGGACACACCTGTGGTCAAATCCTCCAGTAGGGAGCTCTGCTATATCATTCTGGCTGGCATCTTCCTCG
Organism: Lophiomys imhausi; assembly: GCA_907164525.1. Taxonomy (NCBI): domain Eukaryota; kingdom Metazoa; phylum Chordata; class Mammalia; order Rodentia; family Muridae; genus Lophiomys; species Lophiomys imhausi. The sequence continues at coordinate 2,123,235 of CAJQZJ010033539.1, read as the reverse complement.
GCTATGTGTGCCCTTTCACGCTCATCGCCAAGCCTACCACCACATCCTGCTACCTCCAGCGTCTCCTGGTCGGCCTCTCTTCTGCCATGTGCTATTCTGCTTTGGTGACCAAAACCAACCGTATCGCACGCATCCTGGCTGGCAGCAAGAAGAAGATCTGTACCCGGAAGCCCAGGTTCATGAGCGCCTGGGCCCAGGTGATCATAGCTTCCATTCTGATTAGTGTTCAACTGACACTAGTGGTGACCTTGATCATCATGGAGCCTCCAATGCCCATTTTGTCCTACCCGAGCATCAAGGAAGTCTACCTTATCTGCAATACCAGCAACCTGGGTGTAGTGGCCCCTGTGGGCTACAACGGACTCCTCATCATGAGCTGTACCTACTATGCCTTCAAGACCCGCAACGTGCCCGCCAACTTCAATGAGGCTAAATATATCGCCTTCACCATGTATACTACCTGCATCATCTGGCTGGCTTTTGTACCCATTTACTTTGGGAGCAACTACAAGATCATCACTACGTGCTTCGCAGTGAGCCTCAGTGTGACTGTGGCCCTGGGGTGCATGTTCACCCCGAAGATGTACATCATTATTGCCAAGCCCGAGAGGAACGTCCGCAGTGCCTTCACCACCTCTGATGTAGTCCGCATGCACGTTGGTGATGGCAAGCTGCCCTGCCGCTCCAACACCTTCCTCAACATTTTCCGGAGAAAGAAGCCAGGGGCAGGGAATGCCAAGTGAGTTGTCCAATCTGGGGTTCTCGGTCTCTCTCAATTTCTGTCTCTCTCTATCTCACCCTCCCCTCTTGCTTCATTTCCTCCTTTTTTAGCCTTTCTCTGTCTAAACTGTTTATTGTTTTCCTCCACTCGAAGTTTTTCAAGTCTCACCGTTGGAATAGGGATATAAACTTAAAAGTGCTTTTCTGCTTTCGCTCCTTTGAAACAGCAAGACTCACCAAGCAGTGCTGACGAGAGTTTAAGAGTCTTTTCTAGAGGCTCAAACTGCAGTTCTGAAAGGAATTTCCTTCCTGTGTTGTGGGATTTCAGTCTACAGGAAATCAATAAGGTCAGGTCCCAGGTCAGAAAGGAAAACGCTAGTTCTAAGTGTAAGTTTAGACCATGGTCGAAGATAGCTTCTGCATTATTTTTATTCTGAAACCAGGCTTTTAGCAATCTGGGGTGGAGGGTAAGGCTCTATGCACCCTAGAGAAATTGTCACTTCAAAATTGGATTGCAAAAGATCATCAAGCCTGCCCTGTTAGGATGTCTCCGAAGTATCTGCTGTACACACAAATTGGGGTGTCTTTTCTGCATGGTCATGATCAGAATAGATTTGTTTTAGTCACAAAGGAAAACATAAATAAAGGAATCCTGAACTTGAACATCAAACTCCAAATGATTTACATTCTAGTATTTGTGGGTAATAAAGTTGCCATTATAATTATTTTCCTATGCTTTCCTTGATTCTATTACAATTTTGTGCATACTGTCTTGCTGAGGCTCATGAAAACACATTTCATCCAATATTTATATATTTTTTTAAAAATGACACAGATACTTGAAGTTCTGAAGAAAATAGAATTTTCAAATAATTTAGCAATATTCACCATTAGCAGGATTACATTTGCTCTTTGAGATGGCTCTTAAAAATAAATGAATGTTGGTACCAACAGTTACATCATATGTGACATTTTAGAACTATTACATCATATGTGACATTTTATAACTATTACATCCATGTAAGTCAGCTAGTAGGTAAGAGGGATGGATGGTACTTTCCTCCTCTGTAACTTAAGAAGTGGAATTTCTATAAATTTGCATAACTTTTTATATAATTCCTTTTAGCTTGTCTTTGCCTAATTTTTAAATTGACTTAAAATTTTTTGTCTTAACATATATCTAAAAAATCTATACACACTAAGTTCTATATTTTTTAAGCCACACACATTGGACATCCCACAGAAATCATATAATTTGTGGCTGCAATGCAAAAGCCTTTAGGGAAAAAAAACATCTTTGATGCTGTAATGTATGGAGAGAAAATGGGAACTGTCCAGGCAGCCACTGGTATGTCATTTCTTAGTTTGGGAAGCTGCAGGCCCTGTACTTCCTATAAAATCAGATATATTTATCCCTCTCAGGTCTCTGAGGTGGTTGAAGAACAGATAGCTAGAGTCTCATAATTAAATTTTGAGTTGTTTAGGAGTCAAGAGAGTGTTATAGATCTAAGAAGATACGTTTAAAATTGTGTTACAAGTTAGTATGAATGTTGAGTCAGATATAGAACTTTAAACTCATGGAGATGTTTAGATAGTAGAATGTTAAAGTCAGGTACCAAATACATATGGACTGGTCATTGGGAATGTACGCTAAGCCATATAACCCTCATAACTGTGGCCTAATTACCTCTGTTGTACTGCATTGTATTTATTATTATAAGAGAAAAAGCCATTTGTTGGACTGAAAGGGGAAACTGTAGGGGGAAATAAGATATACCTTAAACTTAAAAGAAAAAAAAGGGAAGAGGATGGGGAGTTGAGGGTGGGAGGGTGGGACTGGAGGGGGAATAGGGAAGGGACTGCGATTGAGATGTAACTTGAAGAAATAAAAAATAAAGGAAAAAAAAAAGAAAACAACATCTTTGAAATCCATAGCCATTAATTCAAATGATAACATCCGTAACACTTAGCAGCATTAGAATGAAGCCAATAACTCATGTTTATTTCTCATTTTAAGTTCTTTATAAGCTGTTGGTCATAAAAGATGCCTAGTAATGTTTTTCTTCTTGTCATGATTTTTCCTTTAGCCACTGTCCCATCAGTAACAACTTCCAGAGAGTTCTTAGCATTACAGAAAACCTACAGGTCCATGACATGGGCAAAATCCTGACCATTAGCCACCGTATACTGCCATGAAATAGCATCATAGCAATTTCACTAAGAGGGGACAGGGGTGAGAGAAAGCAAAGCAGTAGGAAGGAACATATCCTTGGAGCTAGGAAGGTGGTTTGGTGGATAAGAACACTTACTGCACAAACATGATGGTCCAAGTTAAAAACAAAACAAACAACAACAACAACAAAAACCCAACACTCGTAAAAAGCCAAGAATGACTGTGCACTTGTAACCTCAGCACTATGGACGATGGAGAAAGGTGTAAGTAATAAATGGTTGCTAAGGCTTTCTGGCTGTCAAGCTAGCTCCAGCTTCAGTTAGAGACCCAAACAATGGTTTAAAGTGTAGAATACCATAGCAGGACACCAGACATCCTCCTTTGCCCCTCTGGTCCCCACATGCTCTCTCAGGCATGAGTACCCCCTGATACACACATGTACATATGCCAAACACACTTACATGCACACAATCACATGTATACACACACTCACACACACACACACAGACACACATGGTGGGTCACTTTAAATTCACAAGCATTTTGGTCATGTATCATTTCTCAAAATTAGTGTTCTGAGAGTCTATGGGATTGAGATGTCTCATGCTGGTGTCTGGGAGGATGATTTTCTGTGGATGGATAGGAATATTGACCGAGAGAACTCTGAGTAATGAATCTTATACCTGGGGTGCAAAAGAGCTCTTGGACATTATGTGAGTGATGCCCAGAACTCCCTGAGCACCCAGAATCAATGTACATTTGCACCAGCCTCCCACACCCATACTGCTTAAAAAATAATTTGAGAAGACTCCTTTCCCAATTATGAATTTAGAAAATAATTTCGTTTCAGATTTGTCATTTAAAGGAAAGTTTGATGTAATCTGAGTTTACTGATTTGGTCGTCATGGAAGACATGCTTTCACCAGTAAACTGCTTTTTGCTATAATTTATCAAGCCCTATCAGGTTGCTATGTTGATGAATTTAGTTCCAACTAATGATGATAACTCATAGCTTTCTTATCACAATTTGTAGCTTCTTCAATATGTTCCAGGCAAATGAACTGACCCACAGTGGGTATCTGGGGCTAAGTTTCTTTAAAAAAAAAAACCAAACAATAATTTGAATATTCAATTTTCTCATTTATTCTCCTCTTGCTTCTGTTGCAACTCTCCACAAGTCTGTAATTTTATAATATAGCAATAACCTATGTCTATGTCTATGGGGGTTTTTTTGCCTTTTATATTGTCATTTTCCACCTTTAGTTTGTCTCCAAAGTTACAAAATCACAAGCAATCTGATATATCTGCAGTGACAGAAAGCTTGGCAGCATTTTACAACTAAAGCAAGAGACTAAAAACCTTATCAAATGTGTGACTCAATGAGCTTATTGCCATTCTGAACGTGCAGTTCCTACATTTATGGTGCGCTAAGGGCATTCAGACTGTTCAGACACCATAACGAACAGCTTCCTCCTGATCTATAATCATTCCAGGGGTCACAAGCCCAGAGACATTCTCTTAGCAGCCTGCTTCCCCACTGCACAGGAGATCTCAGGGCACATGGCTGATTTTACCAAATTTATTGAAATACCTTTAATTTTAGTGATAGTAAGATATCTGGTAGAACTGAAGGTTTGAATCCTTGCTATGCATTTTATGGGGGAAAAAAGTTGGGAAGAGTTTAATCAATGAATTTGGCATTTGGGTTTAACTGTTTAGTCACATGTCCTTTTAATTTTTGTTTTTGTTACAAGTCTTTGAAGCATAACCTGACTTTAAAAAGCCAACTAAAGTATATTCACTTTTCATCATTCTGCTTTCCTTAGCTGTGTCCTACAGATTTATTTAAATCAGAAAGTATTTAGTCCTGAGCTAATATAAAGATATCAGAAATCTTCTCCTTTTTGGCAGTGTACTTCATAAGGAAGTGAATATTTTTTCTTTTTTTAAATTAATTATAATGTTTATTTATTGCATCAAGTTACATCTCCATCATAGTGCCCTCTTTCCACCCCTCCTCGTTCCACCCTCCCACCCTTTCCTCCCTCTCTCACCCATCCCACTCCTCTGATGTGGAGTGTCCTTACAAATGAGCCCCTCTCAGTTCAACAATCATATGAGGGCTAGGAGCTAAAGAAGTGAATATTAAAACACAAGTTAGGTATTACTATTAAGGCAATAATGATTTGACATCACTAAAAGAGTGAAAGCATTAGGTAAATGGCGTACTAATTTAAAAACAATTATACTAATATCATTGTCAGACTAGCGTTTCAAGTTATTTTCTGAATAAACTGAAGATAACTAACTGTCCTCGTTAGGGTTGCTATTGTGCTGAAATAGTGACTAAAGCAAGATGGAAAGAAAAGGATTTACTTGGCTTACCCTCTGCTGTTCATCATTGGAGGAAGTCAGGTAAGGAACTCAAGCAGGGCAGAAACCTGGAGGCCATGGAGGAGTTCTGCTTCTACTGGCTTGGTCCTCATGGCTTGCTCAGCCTGCTTTCTTATAGAACCCAAGACCACTAGCCCAGGGATGGCACCACCCACAATGAGTTGGGCCCTCCCCCATCAATCATTAATTAAGAAAAGGCTCTACAGGCTTGTGTATAGCCTTATTATTTTTAGAGGCATTTTGTCAATTGAGGCTCCCTCCTCTCTGGTGACCATACTTAGTGTCAAGTTAATATAAAACTACTTAGCACACTGACTATAGGTAAACTGAATGCTAGTTTGGTAGGTTGTGGAGCTGAAAAGATGCAATACACTCCACAGAGCTTCTACATTCAAAATTGTGCATAAAAGTGAATTATAACCACAAGAAAAATATGAAGTTGATATAAGATAATATTAACGTACATGTTCTTATGTGAAGTGATTATTGTGCTGCTATGATATTTACATGGGTGCTTCTTTTCTTTTTCGCTGAATTCAAGAGCCAACTGAAGTGCTGAATAGAGTGGTACTAAGAGAATATCATTCAACTCACTCTTGTAATTAGTTTTGACTGACAACTTGATACAACATAAAATTCCCAGGAAAGAGAGTTTCAATGAGGGGTTTTCTGGATTTGGCTGGGATGTGAGCGATTCTCGTAATTTGGTTATTGGAGTGGGATAACACACTCTGAGTGTGGACAGCACCATTTCATGGGCCAGGCCCATGATGGACAGAAAGCATGTTTGTATCCACTACCCTCTGTTCCCAGTTAGGGTCATGAAGTGACCAACTTGAGTTTGAACTCCTTCTGAGATGACCTCCCTGCTATGATGAACTGTAACATGGAACTGAGAAATGAAATAAACCCTTGGTCCTCTCTCAGTTGCTTTTGTCAACGTATATTAGCACACCAACAGAAAGGAAAATTAAATAGCTCCCTACTAGTATCTTACTTGTATTAGGTAATGGTCATTAAGTCTTCACTTTTTTAGTCATTATCCCCTGGGCCCGCACTTGGTTTCTTTGTCCTACTTTATTATAAACAGAAACCTGACAGTAAGCCAGCAGACATCACAGTGAAACAGGGGAAGCACCTCTGCTCTGGAAAGAACATATTCCCTATTTTGGCTCATGATTAAAAAGCCTTGATGTTCTGAGATTATTTTTGTGGGGGTCCCTGTACACTTCGGGCTGGCAGGGAAACGGTCCAGGTGTAGTAAGAATGAAACTCAGTTGATTTTAGTTACCTGGTGCTGGGCCAAACTTCTGGAATCTGACTCCAGGTCATTTATTTTAGTCATATTAGAAAACTGAACAATTTTAGAAAAAAAAAGTTTTCTGATGACAGTTATCACAGTCCTGTGAGTATAACAGATCTTATGACATGTTTACATTGAAATTCTTTACAAAGTACATCTGACTTCTTTCATTAAAATGGGTACTATTGACTTGAAAACAGTGCTCACAATTTAGGGTCTAGTTGGATGAATGAGATAAACATGGTGTTCGTGGGAGTCAGGATTGGCCTGGCCCTAAGATAACACAGAGAGAGCATATCTCACAGGATGAGAGTTTTATGACCTAGAAGTGATGCTGAGGATTTTGAGCGGGCAGAGTCTGGGATAAGCTAACATAGTATTCTGGGGGATACAGGAGAAGCCTGGTCCTACAAATAGCAAAAGATCACCGGGTTATAAACCACATCCTTTCCCAACATTCCAGGAGAAATATAGAAAAATATCCCCTTTCATTGAAGAAGCCAGCATGCGTGTAAAACTTTGCTGGCTTCTCCAGTACTTATCTGGGTGTATAAGGATCTCTTACTCTTTAACATTATTGCAATCCTTAATTTCTTTTATAATAAACAGGCAGATTTATTGAAGCATTTGTTATAGAATTTTACCATTTTCAATAGCATTTACTGAGCAGTTTACACTAATGATTTTTTCATTTATGTAATCAATTATTGTTTCAACTGTAAAGGTAGAAACATTTAAGTATTTGATATAATGTTAGACAATATTCAGAGTCAACATGTAAGAGCAAGACATTGACAGCTGAAATCTTGCAATGTCATAAAAAGGAGACAGGCGCCAAATACATGTGGACTGGACATTGGGAATGTATGCTAAGCCATATAACTCTCATAATTGTGACCTATTTATTTCCGTTGTTTTGTATTGTATTTATTGTTATAAGAGAAAGAACCATTTGTTGGACTGAAAGGGGGAGCTGTTGGGGGGAAATATATACCTTAAACTAAAAAAAAAAAGGATAGAGGATGGGGGGGGTTGAGGGGGAAGAGGGTGGAAAGGTGGGACAGGAGGGGGGAGTAGGGAGGGGATTGTGATTGAGATGTAACTTGAAGAAATAAAAAATAAATTATAAAAAAGAGAAATAAACCTAGAAAAAAAAAAAGGAGACACAAAAACAAGTCAATATGGGGTGTCATAAAGACCGGCATGACATTGTTAATGTCCAGGCATGAAAGACTGCCTTCCTATGCTGTAGTGTCTAGGTAAGGTTTGGAAAGACTTTAATAGCACTGTGACTTGGACTTAACTTTAGTTAATTTCTTCAACAGAACAAATCACTCTATAGTGAGATTAATTCACATGTAGGAAATAATGTAAGTAAAAAAATGCATAATGTTCATACAGGAAGAAGACAAACTCTAGCTAATTTTTAATGGGATGTTAGTTACTATTTCTATTAACCAAATAGTGCAGTGAAGATTTCTGTGAAACATAAGGTCAATTATGAACTTTATGGGACAAGGTTCACTACAGAAAGATTAGTTAACAGAGTTTCAAGTTTAAGTTTTTAAGTTTTTGAAGTAAAGGCCTTTAATTATACCACCAGAATGAAGGTTGCATTTAAAGTATTGAGCTTGTTTTTTCTTTCTGAGTTTCATTCATTGGACCAGAAAAACAGTTAAAGGAGCTGAACTAAAGAAATAAAACTAGAATGTGGCTGCCATGACTTGGCTCTGAAACATATGAAACACACAGTCATGAGAAAACCTAGAGGCTGCGGTGGGACAGAGTGAGGTTGATGAGTTGTCCTCCAGAGACACGGGCTGAGATGCTGTAATGGTAACCAAGTGGAGGTGTCCGTTACTTGGAATTTTAACTGTGGTCATCAAAATAAGGTTCTCAACAAGAACTGCAGACTTGAAGCACAATTGTCAAACATTTAAAGTGGACAGGAGAGAAGTAATGAGCGAGGAATGAGTAAAATAGGAGAAATACCATTCAGGAACATTTTCTCTAAGTGACCTGCATGTGGAGGAGAATACTACAATGGGAGGTTACCCAGCATGGCCCCTGGCTCAAGAGCAAGGACCATGTGTGACTCCAGGAAGGTGAGGATGGACACAATCTGCTTCCCATCAAGGGCAGCAAACCGGGGTCACTACAGTGCCTTGCATTTTATGTCTTTTCCTAGCAAGGGACATACCAAGTACACAAAGAGCACAGAAACAGCTATTTTTAATATTTACATTTTTAAAACAATTTGAGTTTTAAACTGAGACAATGAGCAGATTATACTATGACTTTTAAGCAAGGATGATCCAGTTTGAATGAAGGTTACCTTTTATAATTCTTTCAAGTTTAAATGAAGTTGTGTGATTTAGATGTATTCAGCTTCCTCAACATAAGCTTTAGGCTCATTTGTCAACAATACTTATGGCCTAAAATGAATTTAGAAATATTCTCATGAAATTACTCATAATGGTCCAAGGTAGGCATGTTTATAATATCACTTTGTAAATAAGGAAATGGGCATTTATTTTCATCACTCATAAACTTCTGTGTCTGCTACTTTAATAATGTATGTATTTGTTCATGAATTTAATCAAGTGAATAAACTGTGGAGCATACCCTACAGGAAATTATGCTTTATTGAGGTAACACCACTATGATGCAAGCAGGGACATTAAATAACAAATAGTATAATGTGGTGATTTATGTGAGGGATATCTACCAAGTCAGATATTATCTTAGTTAGGGCTTCCATAGCAAAGGTATCATAGACAAGTGGTTTAAACAGTGGGAGTTTAGTTCTCATACTTCTGGAGACTGAAAAATGTCAGTATTGCTGGGTTCTGATGAGGCTGTTTTCTCATGATATCACAGGACAGAGGGTAGACAGAAAGGGAAGCAAGCTGTCTTCTGTATTTTTATCAGGGCTCTGAGGTTCTGCCCTAATGATCCAATTACCTCCTAACTACCTCTTAACATCACATTAAGGTAGAACTTCGTCATTCATATTTTGGAAAGACATAAACAGTCTGTAGCAAATGTATGAGTAATCTTGCTATTTTAAACTACTAGTCGAGGAGATTACTTGACATCTACATATTTGTTAAGAAAACAGAGTAATAACTATACTTGCAGGGTTATTGGAATTAAATGAGGATTTTTCTATAAAAGGTATACTGCAGTGTTTATCAAAATCGCTGTCCATCATTCTCATCTAGTAACATTAATATGGAAATATGGATGGATGGATGGAAGTCCACATTTCAACATAAAATTCCTTATTACACCTTCAAGGAAAGAATGAGTATACATTATCACCACCAACTCATTCTATGAACACTGCATGGAATAGAAAAGCTATAGATATGCTGAAAACGGGGCACAAAATGCTACTTGGTATGAGATGTGTGTGAGAAAGGATGCCCTGTTTGGCCCAGCTTTCAATGTTGCCCATGCTTGGCCCCAGACAGACAGATGAGGTCATTTGCATTCCATCTGTTCACCTTAGCATCCAGTATGAAGTGTTACCTGCTCACAAAGGAAGCAAGCTACGGGAGTTTGTTTGTAAAGGTAGTCTCTGAGGATAAATACTGGCAGTTTGTGAACTGAGCACTCAAGAAAAAAGTACCAGTGGGATTAGAGGCTTTTGCTCATGTAGACAGAGCCTGTGGGCTCATTAATTAGAACTCTGTGGATGCAGGCTATAGACACCAACTTAAGCCTGCCTAAGCAAAGGTGAGGTGAGTTATTTATTATATAAAATATGAAAAAGTCACATTGGGTAGCAAAGGCTATGAGATTCAGAATATTTTGGGGCCACATGGCATACTGAGCTCCTGTGCAGAGAGATGGGTTTTCTATCTTTTCCTCCCCTTCTCTGCACACTGTCTACATCTTCTGTGGGTCCATTTTCTATTTCTTCAGTGCTCGTGGTCAGTCGATGAGAAACCATCCCAAGGCTCCTGAGTTGGTATCTTGTTACATGTTCAGCTACCCAGAAAGATCCATCCAGTTCCCTCCGCCTACACAGTTCTGCACAACACGTAGAAAAACACCAGCAGTGCAAGGGAAGGGAAACCTCCCAGCATGTCCACAGCTCAGGTGTGGAAGGTGGGAGGAGCCATGTGAAGCACAGGGAAAAACCAGGTCTTACTGTTAATTTTGTGAGTTCCAGGCTACAAATGCTTTCCAGCTGTCTCAGATTGAAGAGAGATAGAAAGTTTCATTTTATTTTTATTTGCTTCATGGTAAAATTGTGCCACCAGGACATTGTCTATTGAAATGAAATGCACCTAAGTTGCAGACCAGAAGTAGAGTTTATTTTTAACATTGACTAATAAAATAGAAAGGGAAGGGGTGTATGATACAGCTAAGTGGAGAAAGAGCCTATCTGCCATGCACAAGGCCCTGGGTTTTATCTCTAACACTATATAAACTGTGTGCTGTGGTGCAGTCTTTTTAACCACAGGGGTCCAAAGTCATTCTCCACTACATAGTGAGCATCAGGGTCAGCCTGGGCTAGTGAGACCCTGTCTCCAAATAAATAATAAAATAAAATAGAAAAAGTAATAAATACTTATTAAGGTTCCATACAAACACATTTATAATTTCACTTTATTTCAAAGGCCCAAAGGAAACTTTCAATGACCAAAGGTTATTGAATAATACTTTCTATGAAGATTTTCTTTGAGATACGTGAAGAATAAGATGCCAGCAAAACTGCATCAAGTCTTTAGGGTGATGCTGCTGAAGATACTGAGAAACAACCATTTATAAAACATCAGTAACAAAAAGAAGCACCTTTCCCCTGACTTTTCAGTTTAAAGATGTAGGCTTTGCTTTAGTTACTTTCGTTAGCAGGACCAACTTAAGGAAGAAAGAATTCACTGGCCAGCCAGCCTAACTTACATGGTAAGTTACAGGCCAGAGAGTGACCTCGTTTCAAAAAAGGGTGGAAATTTTCTGAGGAACAATACCTGAGGTTGACCTCTGTCCTTATACACGCACATGCACCTGCCCACAGATTCATGTATGTGTCATCATACAAGAAAAATGAAAATTTTTTAATAGGTACACTAATTTGTTTTCTGTCACTATAACAAAACACTTGAAGTTGGTCACTTATAATCTAGAATATTTACTTAGCTCACAGTTTTGAAAGCCCACGTTGAAAGATGGAGAGCCCCCATCTGTCTAGTTTAGGATGAAGGCCTGCTTGACTTCATCACAGTATAACAGAGGAAAGGGAAGGGATCCAGTTGAGCACAGAATGGGAACAATGCATAGGGCAGGTTACTTTATGTCAATTCACTCTCTCAAGAGCCACTTCATACCAAAGACCAGCATTATTCCCTAACTAAGGCAGCATCTTTTATGACCTAATCATTTCCTACAAGGCCCTACCTCTTAAAGTTTCTATAACCTCTTAATACTGACATAGATTTAAAAAAAAAAAAAGCCTGCAGCACAAAAACTCTGAGAGGAACGAATACTTCTGAAGCATAGCCACAGGGTTGGGGACAGTTTCCTATAACGAATATTTGTCTGCCTCTAAATGTGCAGAGCTAAGAGTTCCTCTAGGAATGGTTCCAAGATGCAATCAGTTTTTCTTGGATTGTTAGAATGCCTTGGCTTGAACTACACACCCTTAAAATCTGGAAGAGAAATAATGGTGTCTCATTTACCCAATAATGACTTTCAAGCACCTGCTCTGTGCTGGGCATTAGGACAAATACAGGGAACATGATAGTGGGAAAAACAAATTTGGCCCTGCCTTTTGTGGGAAGTAATATTTAACTGAAGACCACATATTGAAAGGTTAATAACAAGAAGTACAGGTGTCACGGAGTGTCTCACTGTAAGACATTTAACTAATCTAATGGTGTGGAAATGTTGCCAGGAAGTATTGCTTCTCTGGGACTTGTATTTATTAATCTGTTCTTTGTCAAGCTCTTACAATATATAATACAATCTGCATTACACTCATCCCTTCACCTTTTCTTCTTCATCCCCTGCCCATACCAGTGCCTCCTATTCCTGCCACCAAGTTCCCATCATACTTTTATGTGTTTTTGTTTGCTCTGTGATTCACTGGGTTTAACCAGCACTACTCACATGGGCGCAGGTGTGATGTTTTCCATTCCAACATCAGTGTTCGAATCACTAAAGACAACAGAACCCCCTCATTTGCCAATGGACACTCTGGATAGGGATCCTTGAACTTCTTTCTTATCTAAGAATCAATCTTGTACAAGACTTATGCAGACAACTCCAGCTGCTGTGAGTTCATGAGTACCATGGCCAGGTTGTAACCATTATGACAAGTCCTCCTTACCACCTGGATTTTACATTCTTTCTGTCCCCTCTTCTATAATGTTCCTGGAGCCTAGGAGGGAGTGATATGGATGTCCCACTTAAGGATGAGCAGTCAATAGTCACTTGTCCTTAGCACTTTGATTACCCATCACTTACTGCATTAACTGCTGCTTGCTGAAAAGTATATTTCTTTGATCAAGGGTGAGGATATCAGTGGTGTATGGCTATATAAAAAATTAAGAGGCAGATAAATATGACCAATTGAAAAACAAAAGTAGAAGGGTCAAAGTTCATTCCTAAAGCCCCTGACCTTCCAAATCGTGATATGTCTTTGACCAAATCCACGGTACCAGGAATGAACTCTGTCATACAGAGTAGGCCTCAGATCCAGTCATAAATCAGTTAGTGACCCCCATAGCAGTGGTGCCACTATTGCACAAGTGAACACATTTGCTTGGCAGGTTGGTATTGTCGTATGCCAGGTCAAAAGCTGGCTAAGACCACTGCTGACTTTTCTCTCCTATGTTCCTACTATAGTAACTTCTACTATAGTTCCTATAGTAACTTCTGGCATTATGAAAGCTAACCAGCAGAGAAGGAGCTTCTAGGCAGGAAAACAAGGGTGCTTGTCAAGAAATCAGAATGTAAAGGCACAGAATAGAATAAAATAAGGATGACAGAAGGCAATGGGATGATTCCAGAGTGCTTCAGGAATGATGCTCATTGTGGCCACAGCAGCATACCCTGATTTCACATTTACTTTTTTTTTTTTTTTTTACAGAGTTCAGGATGGTTGTTGTTGTTTTATGTCTATAATGAAGACAGTAATAGCCTTATTCTTTGTTTACCACACTCTGTTTATTACGAAATGCAATAGTTCTATGAAATCATATTACTCAAAGTCAGAAAATTAAGTTTAAGCATTAATTGAAAATTAGTGTCACATGCTCTATTGGTTATTTGTGTTCTTAGCTTACTCAGCCCCAAAAATCATAGGCAGCTCATGTATTTATCATGTACTATAAATGTGTTCTTTTCCTCCCACAACAAGAATACAAAGAATCAATATATCTCAAAATTAGGTATTCACATCTTCTCACAAAAGCCACACAAGTGTTCTAGAATACTTACTTTCATTACTGCCAACTCAGTACTGAGGAGAATTTTTTAAAAATGTTTGCTCACACACTTCTTGTTTTCTCCTTTTAAGATAGTTTTAGTGTATCTACATGTCCTGACTCTGCAGTGGTTATGAACCAGAATTCTTACTTTTAACACTCATTTAGCTTTTGTTATGCAAATATGTTTGACAAAAAAATTATTACTTAATTTGTACTTTGTGTGTGTACATGCATTGTATGTGTGTGTGTGCATTCATATATGCTACAGCACATATGTAGAGATCTTCATAGTTTCTGTTGAACTACCTCTTCAGCCCCCAAATCATCATTTCTATAATTAGTTTTTATGTTGAATATATGGATATGCTACATCTCTATGTAAAACATATCAACCATCATTAATATCTATGCATGTTACTATATGTATTAATATTTTACTCAAAAGCCAAAAATAAATTAATAAAAAGAATTGAAAGGTCCAGATACTAAAACAAGCCAATGATAATATATATTACATGTTTTTCCTGTACATTTGACTTGATGCTTTATTTTATTGGTTCATATCTTTTGATAAGTGAGAGTTAGTTAATTTTGATGAAGCTAGAATGATCACATTTTTTGGTTAATTATTTTTATGTCCACTATAAAGTATATTTGACAGTCAGCAGATCTTCAGGGCATTCTCTGTTTCATTCATGATCTGTGTGAATGCAACTTCTACATGTAGTACTAGAATACATCTTGACCAATTTCTATGGGCGGTTTAAGGAATGTGTCTTCACTCAGTTTCTGTTATAACTACACTGACTTCTCATGGTTCTGTAGACTCCATATGAGTGGAGGGTTTAGAGGTGAGGGTGCTGCTTGGTGAGTTTTCCTGAGGGCCCTCTTCTTGGATTGGGACTTTTTAATATATATTCATGTGACAGAAAAATAAACTAGATAATCCCTTGTTTATAGGGGCATTAGCCTGATTCATGAAGGGTAATCTTAACTTAAATTTCAAAGTAAGGTCTCTGCTGAGGATATAGCATATTCACCCTGTCATAAAGCCGAAAGAGCATAAGCTGACCCATCATAAGTCAGGATTACCTGTACTTAATCAGGGGTCCATGTTTTTCTTATATGTATCTTCCAATGGAAGGAATGTAGCCTGAAATTTTATAGAACTTGTTCAATCCCACCTTTCTTTTCTTCACTCCTTCCAGGATCTTGGATCCTTAAGTCCTGACTCTTTGAGAGACAAATTCAAATGTACATGTTCTTCTACCTGGATTGCCTATTTGCTGTTCTATATCAAGAATCATGAAATATCCTGAGGGTAAAAATAACTTGAAGATTATCTGTTTTCTCGCTGAAATTCTCTTCTTCTAACTTATTGATCCCTGGGATTCTAGTTGTCATGACACTGTGTCCCAATGTCTGCAAGTAGTTTTTTGAAAAATATTTTATTTGGTTTTTCTAGTTGTTTTCAGCATAAGAGTTGGTTTTCCCCAAGGTATTTTATTTTAGCTAGAAATTGAAGGGTTTTTTTTTTATAGTGCTTAAATGTCTCCCTTTAATCTTTTTCAGCAGGCTGTGATGCAACTATGATGGCTTTTGGGGGGAGTAGAGGGGTACGGTGACTATGCTTTTAACATTAGGATAGTTGCATAAAGGTTCTTTTGCAGACTTGTGGGGTAATGACATGAAAGTTAATTTTGTGATTAACATGCCTCTGTATAATGATAAATAATAGCATGAAATAAACCTTAATTGAAACAAAAATATAATACTAATGTTATGCGATAGCCAAAATTTTCAGGATTTTCACTCAAATATTAGGTTTCTTCACAGTTATCTTTGTGTGTTTTATTTTCAATCTCTAACAGTCCCCAAAGTCTTAACACTTCCAACATTTTTCAAAAGTCTAAGTCCAGAATTTCAACTGAGACTTTAAACAATCTCCTAGCTGCGAGACCCTGGAAGATTATAAAGGGTAGTTAGATGGTATATAGTGCACACGGTAAACATTTCCATTCAAGAAAGAGGAATGAAATATAAAACATTAAGAATTGTGAAGTTAGAGAGGATTATACCAAAGCCCTACAGAAAACCCTGCAAGGAGATGCACTGTAGAACATGGTCAAATTCTTTACAGGCTCCCAAAACAAACAAAACAAAACAAAAACTTATTCTGGCTCATAGGGTAAAGGAGTATGGCACACTTATCAATCTGATTTGCACTTTTTGTCTGTGCTATAATCTGTAGAAGCAAAATTGCTGATAAAGGACATTTCTTAGGAAGGAAATTTAGGTAACAAATACTGAAATGATGGCAGAATTCCAACACCACTTTGTAACCTTGTAATTAAATTAATGACCTTTCTTTTGATCCTCAGTGACGGTTAAAATCAGTAGGTGATATTGGCTAGTGGAGTATTATGTTTATGCTAAGCAGATTCCAGTTTTATTACAGAATTTTGCCATAATCAAAGGGTAATTTTTAAAATGTTGAAAATGTAAATAGAATCAGAAATAACAACACAGATTCTTATAAACCAGTGGAAACCATGCAAGCACTTCTCACAGAGTGTTGGCAATATAAGAAACAACCTACTGGTTCAACTTCTGGGTATCTGTTGTGAAAAACATGCCATTTATGTGCTAGGAGATGTGCTGAAAAGTGTTTGTTCAAAAGAGAAAAATATGGGAAACCGTCTAAACAGACGTAGGTAGAAGAACGGATAATTTTTGTGGAGTGTATTTATTCAGTTTAGTTTAAGGAGTGAATGAACTAACCTTCTATGTACACACCATGTGTGTACAGGGTAATTGTTGAATTAAATAGCATGAGGACATACATACAAAATTTAATAGTATAAAAGCCTCCACATATTCTTTGCTAATGCATAGATATACAAATATTATAAACAGATTAAAATATTCCAAATAATGAAATGAAACAAAATTTCTCTTTAAAATGTGATTAGTATGTAGACTACTATATAGAAACCTTTAACATATCCTTGATTTTTCCAAACAAATGGATTTTAATATGTGATGAGTCTGTGGTAGTAAATAAATTAAATTTTATTAAATCATCTTTCATAATCTCTTATTAGTTTGGAAATTTTAGTAATTAAGAATTTTTTAATGAAGCATTATTTTATAACTGTAACAGAGAAACTGCATTTGTGTTTATTAAAGAGACTAATACACTATACTAAACGTGTGTTAGAAGGAAAAGTGGAAAAAATAAAGATTCACAGAAGATATAAACATGCATGCAGAGTTCCACTCTCCATTCTGAAATGTGAATACTGAGAAGTAAATACTAAGTTTAGATCACTGGAAAACTGAATTTGGCATGTGGTGATCAATCAGAGATAGAAATATGATCTCAGTTATCTATGGCAATGACAACCAAAAAAATAGACCATGCTGACATGGTCTCTAGTGGTTGCTGTCTTTCTTCGTGATTAGTTTGGACACACTATTTCCATGGTGAGCCTCATATATCCTTAAGACTGACCATCTGGAATTATTTAGAATGTTCTGTTTCTGCTAAAAGTAGATTCACCTTGAACCCAACACAGGCATGCACTTCACACAAGGGCAACTCAGCCTACACTACCTTGCACTTACCTTTGCCTGACACGCCAACTTTGATGTCACTGATGCTGCCCAAAATAAAATTCAGCTGAGTTGCTACTTATACTCATGGAAATTCTTGAGTAAGGAAGATGGCTGAAGTCAGTGTATTGAAATTGTATTTTGAGAAACCATGTGTTACTGTAGTCTGAATACACAGAGAGGTTGAGATCACTTGCTTCTCCTGTTAGTGACTTTCTCTGTCTTTCACAGTGATGGCTTAAACTGGAATAGCACTTTGCTTTCTAGAGCCACTTTTACACATACTACTCCAATAGTCCTCTATGGATAAAAGTAAATCAGAAGAGCAGGAGAGATGGCCCAGTGGTTAAGAGCACTGACTGCTCTTCCAGAAGACCCAGGTTCAGTTCCCAGCACCCACATGGCAGCTCACAACCATAGTAACTCCAAGACCTGCACCCTCACACGGACATACATGCAAGCAAAACACAAATGCACATAAAATAAAAATAAATTACTAAAAAATATAAAAATAAAAATCTTTGTGAGCAAAAATAATTTACAGAAAA
Organism: Lophiomys imhausi; assembly: GCA_907164525.1. NCBI lineage: Eukaryota > Metazoa > Chordata > Mammalia > Rodentia > Muridae > Lophiomys > Lophiomys imhausi. The sequence goes on along the minus strand of CAJQZJ010033539.1, from coordinate 2,105,040 downwards.
CAGTGAATCTGGAAGACACAATGGCTTAATTGAGGACACCAAATATCCTGGGTTCCTTGTCCAGTGATCAATATAACATCATCTTAAAAATTAAGAAGAAAATTGCTGAAATTTCTCAAATTCACATAAAGGGTAAATTCTGCCTGTCAGAAACTGAGGCAGGGGCTGTTCAATGTAGATAAAAATGACACATAAAACAAAAGGTATTTGGAGCTAAGTACACCCAAAGAGATCTAGGATACTATATAAAGGAATATTATTTGGACCATAGAATCAAATGGGGAAGTTATGAACAGTTTATTGACCTGTGACAAGGAACAACTTTATATATATAAACCAGAGGAAAGGGAGGGAAGAAGATAGAGGGAGAGAAGAAGATCCCTTGCACTTTCAGAAGTTTATTCTAACTAAAATTCTGGGGTTTCTTTAAATCCACTATTTGTGCCAAAAGATTCCAGCACAGATTTGGGACTTATATTTGACAAGCCCCCATATGCCGCCTTTTCCCTCCAAGCTTTACTCCGACTTGCTGAATCTGTTGATTGAATATGTGGTCTTACAATTGCTAAAAATATCCTAAAGCCAGGCTTCTTTTCTCAGTATTTATGTATCCGGTAAAATGGCCAGTTATGTATCAGAGTTTCCAAGCCTTAGCCAATAATCTTTAGTAAACACTTCTCCTAAGCCCAAAGCCTGAGTGCAGGGGTGTTCTGTATTTTACTTCAATGCAAAGGGAAAATCAGAGACCAAAAAACCTCAGGATCATGAAGGAGATTGTACTCTTCTCAACTGCTTTGGTCAACAGGTAATTAGTTTGGCTTTGGAATTCTTGCAGTTACTAGGTAAAGCTTTAGTATTTCCATCAGATTGAAACCCAAAAGCAGCTACAAACTGTTCACTATATTCAGATGTAGCTCCAAAAGAGAGATCTAGCTACAGCGACCATCACAGCCCTGCTATGGAACATAGAAATACAGATGGTTCCTCAGCATGTCAAGACTCTGGGCTACGGGGATTGTCCTCACCCTCTTTGTATTCTATATTCTACATTCTCTACTTCCCTATCAGACAGGACTTAAGACATCACATGCAAGGTCCAGTGAAAAACTGAAACATGAAGTCCTTGGTTCAAAATTTGGAAAAGTGTTAGAGGGACAATGCAAACCTAACACCTCTCATCTTTATATTCTCTCTCAGTTTTGTAGTTCCCATGGTGGAATTCAAAGTAATTTACTTTCTTCTTCCATTTGTTTCCCACCTGAGCATGTTAGAGATGTGAGCCCCAAAGTATTCCATCGTTTCAGAGACATCTGAAGCATCTGGATCAAGGGTGGGCAAGAAGTCTACCCTCCCCTGTAGCCTGCCAACTGGTAATTGTATTAAGTGTTCAGAGAGAAAGAGAGACTTCCACTTACTGCTATAGATACCACTGGGCACAGCATAGCACACCTTGGTCCTTCTGGGACTTGTGCCCAAGAACATTGGAATAGAGAGCTATGGTGATACCTTGTCATCTACAGGGATGTGAGGCTGAAATGACTGGTACCCAAAGGACAAGAGAACAGATAGACAAAGATCTGTGCAAGTAAAGTAGGGAGACTGATGATATGGGACCATCTGCAAGGTGATGCTCCAAGACATGTCCCGTTGTCTTATCCCCCAACACTTACAGAACACAAATTTAAAGATAAAAATTGAGAGGATTTTAAGAGGCTGATCCCAGAATACTAAACAAGTGTGGGACTCCAGAGGGAATATGTTTCTTTCAGGCTTCTGAAAATATCCCTGTCAGGACCCCTAGTGCCTTACACTATTTAAGCCAACATGTAGACATTTCTCCAAAGTAAAGTTAATTTTAAAGTCGAATGAATGCAGGAAGGTTTTAGCAAAGCAAATCCCAGTGCTTTGGACATGTTCTCCACCTTCTTTCTCAGGAAAGAAAGTTTTAACAATACTTTAAAAGTTAAATGCTCTTTATTTATATTTTAATTTATGAAAATAATTTATTAAACTTTAATTTATATATTCAAGCATGATATTTTCCTTATTGTCCCCTCTTTGCTGTTCATTTTTTAAATGGTATTTGTGATTGCAGGTTGGCATGTTGGATGACAATGTTAGTTTAGTTTGACAAGTTTAACAGCAAACATAGTCTCTGTCTAATTTTTTTTAAATAAGTAGGTTATCTCAGTAAGCGTGAACTTACACTAGCATGTCTCTATTTCTCGTTTCTGGATAAGAATTTAAAATTGTAGAGGTCAGCATGTGCTTTCAAATGGCTTGTATTTGCAGTGTATTCCTTGATCATGTTTTCTTTGCTTTTTCTCAATCGTATTCAACTATGCATAGAAAATCTTTCTTCATCATATAAACTCAAGTCAGATTCCTTGCTTCCAGAAAGCGAAAAATGACTACAGAGAATTCTACATGGAGGTTATATTCAGAGATCTCCTTCTCAACACCTGTTAGGCAGCAGCCTGAAAAACTTAGAATATGGGAAGAGCCATGATCATGTGTTCTTTGCACTTCTTCTTTCTCCTTCCATTCTTCCATTTTTTTTTTGTTTACCTCCTCCTGAGGCTCTTCTCTTCTTTTCTAATAGGATAAAGAACTGAGGGCTAATCCTACAAGGCTATCACCAAAGACAGGAGTAGATGACCCAATGCAGACTTAACAGAAAACATGTGCGAGTTCACTGGGGAACCCTACAGGGAAATGAACCCTCATAGAATTTCCTAATGCGTGAAAACTTCCCTTGAACTCTACCACCCTCGTCCACAAGGCCAAGAACGTGCACTTGCATCTTATTCCTGAAGGTCATTTCCGGGATAGATAGTCTTCTTGTAAAACACAACAGCAAGATAAAATTTCTACAATGACTTTCTGAGTGCTATGCCCTTTCTCAGTGCTATGGGGAACTATTTATCCTTAGTCTACCTACCCATGACTGACCCCATCAGACTTCCTGTGTCTAGAAAGTGTTCTCCTCTCTTGCCAAGAATCACACAGTGGGAAGATCATCCTGTGTGCTGTATAAGGAACCATCAGCCAGGGAATGAGGTGGCATGTCCTCTTGTGACAGATTCCTTGAACCTCAACAGGTGGGTCTCTTGACATGCCACAATTACACATATGAAATCCTGAGAAAGAGATGTGACTTTAAATGAAGCAGCAGCCATGCCTCCATGATAGAATAATATGGTAGACAATGCAAAGGAAATCTTTGATTTCAGATATAAATCCACGATGTTCCATTCCATAAGAGGCATGGTAGTAGAAAGACAACTTACATGACAGCCTGTTGTCTCCCAAAGTAGTGTGTCACCAGTGAAGGGAAAGAGTCAATCTAGTAGAGATGCACAGAGCATTGAAAAGAGTTACCTCATTAATGCTACTTTCAGAAAGGAGCCCCTGCAGCAAGAAACAGCCACTCTTGGAAGTTCTGCGCAGGACACCAAAGCAGAGACAAGCAGAGAGGTTCAGGAGCCAGGCCTGGCCCTGCGCTGGACCAGGCACCTCCTGAGTGGTGTAATCACCACAGCTGTGCACATGTTGTTTAACTCCTTGCTTTTTCTTTTCAATCTTCAGGAAGAGGCAGCCAGAATTCTCGCCCAGCAGCCAGTGTCCGTCGGCACATGTGCAGCTTTGAAAAACCCCACACTGCAGTGAATGTGTAAGAAGCTGCATGGAAATCTAGTGTTTTGCCCCTCGCTTTCTCTCTCCTGGGTATTTCCATTTTCTAACATGGAACCAAATGTGGTGCATGCCATCAAGAATGAGGGACTCATGGGCGTGCCGTGGTTTGCACGACTGCCTTATCCAATTGTCCATCGTTCTTAAAAGGACACTGTCAAGCTGTTAGTTTTTCTGCTTATTTTCTGTTCCAATGCAGCACTGTCCCCAGCTTTAAGGATTCACTTTGGTCTGTGACTCCCACTCATGAGCTCAAAAGTGAATCTTTCCCTCGACAAATTTGACAGCTTCTCCTTGACAAACAGAGCCTTTTCTTTTTTTTTTTTTCTTTTCTTTTCCCTTTGCCTTTTTTTTTTTCGCTATTACACAAATGTTTGAAATGATTTTGTCTGCATTGAAGTACAAGCCATAGTTGAAATTTATGGAAAAGTTCCACAATGTGGGTGTGCGAGGGTGGGTGCCAACATGAGCCTCTGCTGAGTCTGCTGGGTGTCTTCCACACCCTAGGGAACACAAAACAAAAGTTTTGTGAGTTCCACTTAAAGCGAAATTTACAAACAAACAAGCAAAACGATTGCCCCAAGATTCTATATGATTTTTATCAGATGTTCAAGTCTGATAAAAACAGTGCATGTTTGGTCCAATTTTGACCTTTAACCCTGGACAGTGTCTCTTTAAGTTAACCAAAGCACCTAGACCATGTTCAATCCATTGTGCATGGAGTCTGCGGTTTTTCTCAGCTGTTCCTTTACAGCCCTCCAAACTCCTGGGAGAGTCAAAGGTACACATTCCTGCAGCAGGAGGGGGCCCACCAATGAGGTGTCTGTGGCTTGAATAGCTCTTCAGGAAGAAGAGCCACCCCAATTTGCTCCCATGTTTGGTACTGAACTGGCACAGAGGCTGGTAAATGAAGCCATGGTGTTGCTGCTCTTTAGTGGGTGAAGTGTACCAGGAAATCTGTAGCCTCCTCTTGCTACTCTTCCCTGTAGAATCCTGTATACAAACAAGGCAGTCTCCACCAAATCACCTAGACGTAGGAAGGACACGTTGGGTAGTCGTGCCAGTATGTTTAGCATGGCATTTGGGAAGCCCCTAAAGGAGCTACTGTACCATAGCTGGATACCATCTCTGAAACTAGTCCAAGTCCAAAGGCATTAAATGTTTCTTACACTATGTGTGAGTTGACCAAGGACACGGCAAGGAGATCCTAATTTATGGCAGCTGCTGGCTGCCTGTCAAAAGGGATTGGTAGGGATGGATGTGTTTGTCCTGACATGACAGCAGGGTCAGAGAGAGGACAATCAACTGGCATTTCATGACTTTAAGGTGAGTTTCTAAGAACAAAAGTAAAACCCAAATATACACTTCTTTGGTGGTAATTAAAGAAGAAAAACTACACATATCAGCAAAATAACAGGTAGGTTGCTGACAACTTTAAGAACAGACTGTTCAAGCCTCCTGTCTACAAACTATAAAGGAACATGGAGAGATCAGTGTCTTTCAACATATATATCTCAGACAAAGGCCAGATATTTTTAGTCACGGTATTCCTGGCAAAATGAAAATAAAAACATGTTCTTTCTGTAGCCTTCAGTTCCCACTGTTTTTGGGTTTGTTTGTTTGTTTGTTTTTTAAGAACATCCAAGAAATAAACTGGATCATTATGGTCTGTCTCTGTCTCCCTTGTCTCTGAGGAATAATCCAGGCAGAGCAATGCAACTGCCCTATATTAGCAGGGCCAACTGTGAGGGCTGAAGGGTATCAAGTGACTGGCAATTAAAATTCAAATCTGACAGGAGGGAGCATAGAAAAAATGACAGTGTTTAACCTGAACTTCTTTCAAAAGTAACACAATATATACTTACCCTGTGCCTGTGTTTCCTAAATGATTCTAGCAGCACACAGGGTTCCACTAATAAGACAATACCCTGGTACCCACAAAATATCTTTTTAAGATTTTATAATAATTTGTAATGATATTTGTATGTGTTTGAGAAAATATATGTATACACACACACACATATATGTATATATATATACCCATGGAAGCCAGAAGAGGGTGTTGGATCACCTGGACATGGAGTTACAGAAGGTTGTGAGATGCTCCAAGTGGGTTCTGGGAACCAAACTCATGTTTTCTACAAGAACAGTGCTTCTGGGCCAGCTCTCCAGCCTACAACATGATATCTTATATAAGCTTCAACATGAGAATTTCTTTCATCATCTTGTAAATGATTAAAAACCAAAGACCATTTAAAACTTTCTTGGAAAATTTTAATAACCTTCAGAATTCTTTTGTAGTTTGGAAATAGCTTGGTAATTTTCTCCAAACAGTAGACCCCATGCTGGGAACAAAGCTCTAGAGATTTGCTGTCTAAAGCTTCCTTGATTTCAATAGGAAAATTAAACCTTGGTTATATTTTACTTCATTGGTTCATTGAAGAAATTATGGCATTATAGAAAAGCAAAGTGGTGTGTGTGTGTTTGTGTTGTCCTTCATTCTGTATCATACAGCCTAAAGATGTAGAAATCAGTTGATCTAAATATTACTAAATAAGGGTCAAATATTTTGACTTTATATAAATCATATATTTCATTAAGACAATGGTTCTGTGACTAATCAATGTTGAGATTAAAATTTGGAGGGGAAGGAGAAACTTCACAATGTTGTTTAAGATGAACTATCTGTAGAAACTGTGGAGTTCTCAAATAGTAAGAGTTCATCTGTATTCAAAAATACATTTGAGATTCTCCATATTGCAAGTAATGGTGAGTAGACAAGACATTTTGACTACGTTCCTGGTCTTCTATGGTGGAGAGAATATGCTAAATATGCAGATTTTTTTCTGGAATGTTTTCAAGTAATGGAACTAGTGTCAGTTTGGAAAACTGACTTCGGGTTGCTTGGAAAAACAAAAGCCTCACTCAAATAGTTCCTATGCCTAAGAATATGGAAGAACCATCTTCCAGACTGCATTCTGGTGCCGGCTGGTTGAAGCATATGCAGGTGAGAGGATGGAGAACTTCACCAGACTTGGGCTAGGCTCCAGGAGTTGGTATTACACTAAGCTGCAGCAGGAAGACCATAGTGTGCTTCCCCAGTTCTGGTGGCCCATGGATCCTGTTCTTGGTGAGCTTTTCTCTCCCTGCTTGAACTCCATAGCATTTTCTGATGCTCCATTTTCATTTCATTACATTGGTGTTACTAGTTGACTGCGTATGGAGAGACAAAGGTGGGGAGAGAAAGCATGTATGTGTCTAAGTCAGATAAAAACTCATGGGAACCAGCTCTTTCCTGCTACCCTTTGAGTCCACTGTTTATTCTCTGGTCCTTAGGCCTAGCAGGAAGTGCCATCACCCACTGAGACAGCTCGATGGCTCTATTTCCCAGTTTATAGAAAACAAATGCTTGCCTCATCCGGCTCTGTGGAGGGAACCTTTCTTCCTTATGGGGAGATTTTGTCTTGCCTATGGCTCTCTGGATACTGCACTGAGGCTATTAAGCCTGCAATGCCTGTTGTCAGCCTCCTCTTCAGGCTGCTTGTCCAGGATGCTTTCCTCCTATCTCCAGCTCCCACCCACTGTTCTCATTTTAGAGATCTCTGGAACAGAGAGCTTGTACTCTGCAGATGTAACCAGTACTTACAAAAGCAAATAAAACAGACAGACAGGCTCACTGTGAATGCCAAAGACATTCTAATCCATTTATGCTACCAACTCCCAGCTATGCCCTAGAATGCTGTAAATATTGCTTTGTTGTTATTGTTCTTGTTGTTTGGGGGATTGTGATACAGATTAATAGAAGAATGATCAAAGCAAAACCCTCAACCTGTTGACTCTGTGATTGCAGCCACAAGCCTGTCAGTTCTGTGTGGGAGTACACATTTTTTCCCCCATCCCTCTCCTCTTCTTATAGTCCTATTGTCCCTAGGTTTAGGGTAACAGCCTGTGCTCCCAATAAATCAGGTTCGGCTACTTGTCTTCGATGAACCAATTAAGAGTCAATTTAATAGTGAAAGCAAGAGAAAGAGATTTATTCGGTGCAGCCACATTAGGGGACAAAGAGATCAAGACTCCCCAAATCCACGTTCTTGTCCAAACTTAAGGTTTATGGTTTAAATTAAAAGCAGGAGAAGTCCAAAGCTAAGCAATCAGGCCACAGTATGCTTCTGCCTACTGCTGGCTCTGCTCCAAGGTTGCCTGACAAGTTGTGGCACCCCTGGGGTTTCGGACTTTTCTACTTCCAGGGAGGAGATTCTGGGAGAACTTTATGTTTTCAGTACTCATTATTTTATCGTCTGATAATCAGAGAGGCTCAAGGTAACTTGGTTACACCACCTACTATAATTACAGTAACTGTAATACCGATAAATACATTTAACCACCTGAGCTAAGTTAGTGCTGACCTACAGCATTTTATCTTCAAGAAACACATTACATTGGGCTTGAGGTCCATCTTTGCGAGTTATAACAGAGTTAGAGTGCTTTGAGACAATTATATAGAGTTTTATAACTCAGAATACTCCTAATCCTCCTCCTCCTCCTCCTCCTCCTCCTCCTCCTCCTCCTCCTCCTCCTCCTCCTCCTCCTCCTCCTCTTCTTCTTCTTCTTCTTCTTCTTCTTCTTCTTCTTCTTCTTCTTCTTCTTCATTTTGAGACAGAGTCATATGTAGCCCAGAGTGACCTGGAACAGGCCATGTAGCTGAAGGTCACCACAGAACTTCTGATTCTTCTGCCTCAACCTCCTCATACTGAGATTATAGGTATGCACCACCATGCCTGGTTGTCCTCAGGATTAAACCCAGGGCTTCCTGAATGCTTGGCAAGCAAGTATTCTACTACCTATGGGCTACACCCCCAGACCTTTCTTAAGATTAAGAAACTGAATAAAGATAAACAATAGAAGCAAGAAGCTAGTGCCCGAAGTCCAAAACATTAAAGCTATCTGAAGCTATACAAAGCTTTAATTTCACAGCACTGTTCTATTTTGAAAGCATTTTACTCTCTTGGAACACCCTAAAGTTAATGTATTTTTCTCTTCATAATAGCAGTGAGGTTTCAACTTCTTCAAATAGGATGCTCTCCTTTTCACATGAAGCAGGATTGAATTCATACCTGAATCAGTGACCATAATTACCTTTATTAGTGTCTACTGGACTACAGGGCATTTTGAAAGCATTTCAGAATGTAGTTGCATTTGTGTTTAATGGTAGTTTCTCACGATACCATCTACAAACATTTCAAAACAATGGTATGTTTTCCCCTTTAACATTTTATTGATTCAGTCTGCAAATACGCTTAGTGGGCATGTAGATGCATAGACCCTCCAGACTGTCTGCAGGCCATGGATGAGAAGCGACTTATCCTGAAGGAACAAGGAGTGTCTGTGCTGCGACATCTATAAAATGCTGCCTTTCTCCCACTAGCTCTGATTTCTAAAAAGCAATTTATTTTGTCCTTGGGAGATTAAAAAAAATGTTAGTCTAATTTTTATAATTCACCAAATACCCTGGGGCATGATATCTGTTTCCTAATTAAACAGGACTTTTTGGATAATTTAGAGCAAGATTCTGAGGGGAAGAAATGTTGCTTATTTTAGCAGTAATAGTGAAAAAATCTCCCATCACAAGATTAAAAACTGCATTCAATTAAAATAGAAAATAATTGTGATTATCACTGACTGCCTGGTCATCAAAAATACTGTTAACATTTGGATATGATCCAAAAGGGAGCCTTAGGTGGATCCTTGTGCAGTGATAATAACAGCTGATGGCATAGTTAGTGAGCTAAGTAGAGTAAGTGGAGCACCGACCTCAGGGTTTTCTGGGAATGCAAGGACACCTTGAAGCTAGTTTTAGGGGGAGACTAAGCAATGTTTTGTTGGGAACTACCCTTTTCCTCAAGTGATAAAGCCAACATTTTGAGCTTTCTGTATATATTCAGTATCAGAGTTTAAAATGACTCTCAACTTCTTAGGATCATTTCATCTTTCAAGTTTATAAAATATGAAATGTTGAACATTACCCTCAACAAAAATATTCTAAGAATCATACGTAAGTTTTGAAGCCTCCGTTCTTGTATTTCAAAATGATCCAATAGACCATTGTCTTAGCTATTCCCATTCTACTTTGTTTTTCAAACAATAGACTGCAATGCGGGACAGTCTATTTCACACGTTCACCTAAGAAAGAATGTTCATTTTCCAGTTTCTTTTAATGTCACAACTTTGTTATTATTGTGTTCCTTTTTCTGTTGCTTTGATAGGTATGAGGAGAAAGCAAACTCCTAAAAACAGCAGAACAAAATGACTTCCTTTTAAGCATTGGGACTGCTTTTATTAATAGAATGTTATAGCAAGGTGTAGCCATCTGCTAAAAGTTATACAGAAAATCAGCAGAATCTCTAAAAGCAAGAACTATTGCAATATGAAGAATGAATAGAATTTCTGGTTGACATAGAACATTTTTATATTTTCTACTTCAAAGCAACATTCTCCTTGATTGGTTTGTTGGGGTTTTATGAGGATTAAAATTGATGTTAGCTTTGTATTCCTGTGGCAAAGTATCTGAGAAAAATCAACTGAAAGGAGAGGCAATTTATTTTAGCTCATGGTGTCAAGGGATTCAGCCAAAATTCACTTGGATCTAGTGTTTCTGGACCTGGGGCAACTTGTAGCATCTTGGGACAGAGCATGTGGCAAAGCAAAGCAGCTTCTGTAATGGCAACCAGGAAGCAAAGAGGGAGGCTGCTAGTTTTCATTATAAGGCCTCTCCCACAAAACTCATTAAGGTATGAGTCTGTAATGTCCTAATCCTTTAATGAGGTCAGAAGTCTCCTAATTCAGTCATCTTCAAAAGTCACTTCAACGCTGCTGCTCTGAAAAGCAAACTTTCAAGACATGAGCTTGTGAGGCACACTTACAAACCATGCCATAACAATTGAGAAGGCTGGAAGGAGGATGGTGTTCTAGAATTTTTCTTCAGCAAGGATAAGTGGAAAAAGATCCAAGCAAGGCCTTTGTCTTAGTGACCACTGCTTTGTTAGTATCTTAATTTTGTCTCATTTGCACCAAAATTGGCAGCAGAATTAACACAATCTGTGAACACTGTGTTTGTTAGCCTTTCCTAGTCTCTTTTCCAGTATGCCTAGTTCGGTATTCCTAGGGTGAAACTCCTAATTAGCTGGTGAGAATCTGAACCTTTATGTGAATTGTCATGCATTGTATGTGTCAGGAATAGTATTTTAAGATAAAAAAAAAAGAACATGGGAAATTATGAAACTCTTTATCCACTCAGGTATTGGTTTTGGGTTTTTTGGTTTTTGGGAGGGGTTGGTTTCTTTTTTGTTTTTGGTTTGGTTTTTGTTGTGTGTGTTTGTTTGTTTGTTTTGTTTTGGTCTTCTGTTCTTGCTTTCTTTGTTCCAGTGTCATGTCTGTGGCCATGCTACTAATGGGAAATACAAATCAGAAGGGGCACCTGAGATCTCCTAGTTCACAATTCTCACAAAACAGCAAGAGTAGCTTTATATATGGGTCTTAACTTGTCCCAAAGACTAAATCCCTGTGTTTTGTTGTCTATGGAAAATTTAAGTGTGTGTGTTGTGTGTGTGTGTGTGTTTTCATTTTTTTCTTCCATTGCTTTGATAATCATTCAGTCTTGCAGTAAGAGGTAATTTTAAATTTTTATTATTTGTTAATCGTTTAATTGTCATCAATTGGACTGTTTGCTTCATTATTAGCATATCTATGGTGGGGAAGGGCGGGTGTATTTTGTGAAACTACATAGCTAAATGAAAATAGCCGTTTCCATAACAGAATGGGCTTTCTCACCCATAACTTTTCTTAAGTCATCGTTTCTTTCCTTGACATGAATAGAATGTCCTGGATCCCTCTTCGGAGGCAGCCTATGGTAGCTGCGGTTGTCAGTGTTTCACTTATTGTTAAGGGGAAGCTGGGGAGGTAGAGGGTACACTTGACTTGCACGGTGTTGGTGTTGGTGGGGGGGGCAAAATTCAGAAGCATATTATCCTCTGTGCAGGATGATCCATGTGTAAATAATCCCATCTCTATTTTATTCGTAGTTCTAATGGCAAGTCTGTGTCATGGTCTGAATCAGGCGGAAGGCAGGCGCCCAAGGGACAGCACGTGTGGCAACGCCTCTCTGTGCACGTGAAGACCAACGAGACGGCCTGCAACCAAACGGCCGTAATCAAACCCCTCACTAAAAGTTACCAAGGATCTGGCAAGAGCCTGACCTTCTCGGACGCCAGCACCAAGACCCTTTACAATGTGGAGGAAGAGGATAACACCCCTTCAGCTCGCTTCAGCCCTCCTGGCAGCCCTTCTATGGTGGTGCACCGACGCGGGCCACCCGTGGCCACCACTCCGCCTCTGCCACCCCACCTGACCGCAGAGGAGACTCCCCTGTTCCTAGCTGATTCTGTCATCCCCAAGGGCTTGCCTCCTCTTCTCCCTCAGCAGCAGCCGCCGCCGCCCCCTCAGCAGCCTCCTCAGCAGCCCAAATCCCTGATGGACCAGCTACAAGGCGTCGTGGTCACCAACTTTGGCGCGGGGATCCCGGACTTCCACTCGGTACTGGCAGGCCCAGGGACACCAGCGAACGGGCTGCGGTCGCCATATCCGCCTCCACCTCCCCCGCAACACCTACAGATGCTGCCCCTCCAGCTGAGCACCTTTCCTGAGGAGCTCATCTCCCCTCCTGGGGAGGATGACAATGATGACAGCGAGAGGTTCAAGCTCCTGCAGGAGTTCGTGTACGAGTGCGAAGGGAACACGGAGGAAGACGAACTAGAAGAGGAAGAAGACCTGCCTGCAGCCAGCAAGCTGACCCCCGAGGATTCGCCCGCCCTGACGCCTCCTTCTCCATTCCGAGACTCGGTGGCCTCTGGCAGCTCAGTGCCCAGCTCCCCAGTGTCTGAGTCCGTGCTCTGCACCCCTCCAAACGTGACCTATGCCTCTGTCATCCTGAGGGACTACAAGCAAAGCTCTTCCACTCTGTAGGGGGAAAGGGGAAAGTGTGCATGGAGAAGTGAGAGATGCCAAGGAGTTGTCAACCCCTCTGGAAATGTGCAGAAAGCTAGGGGAGGCATGGGGATGGAGGACCACAGTCTGAAGGCGAGAAGGAATGCTGAGGCTGCCTTAAACAGGGAGAGGAAAGATTCCACGTGAACAGTGGTCCCGGCCAGGATTGTGACTCTTGAATTATTCAAAAAATCTTCTCTAGGAAGAAAGGGAATTATGACAAAGCACAATTCCATATGGTATGTAACTTTTATCAAAAAATAATAAGAAAACGTAAAAATAAAATCAACAAAAATAATCTCTTCTTTTGCTCAATCGTGCATACATATATCTGCCCACACTCTCTTGGTGAAGCTAGAAATTGAGCAGCCCATGTGATGGTGCCAGCTGAATCGTGAGTTCATCTCACAACATTCCTAGTGAGTGGAGAAAGAGGGCAGGACACAGAGATGGGTATGGGACAACTCCCACCCCAGAAGCTCTTGTTTGTGCTGAGCCTGCAGACTCCTGGACTAAGGGAGACCCAGGCACTGGCTTTTTTGGGGTCCCTTTTCAATGCTGTGATCCAGTGCCAGTCGGAAGTCACCCTGGGATAAGGGCACAGTAACACCTTGGGTTTCTGTGATTTCCTCCGTTTAGGAAAAGGGAAATATGAGCAAAATCATCACCGAAAAGAAACTTCATCAGAAGTGCTATGGGTGAAAAAAAAAAAAAAAAGGCGAGAAAATACAAGAGCACAGGTCGTTGAGCCAGATGAGCATCATCAGCTTCGCAGCTTCCATATGTTTATTGATAACTTTGGAAAGGAGGATGACAAGGAGAGGCAGAAACCTTTTTTGGACTCACTTGTGCTGTGCCAACCAGGGTCTCCATTGCCCTTCAGCAAAAGAGGACCGGCCATGTTGCCAAGCTTAACCTTCCATTTCCTGTAGCAAATAATACCCACCAGTTGGACTTCTAAGATTCAGTACAAGTGCAATGCGGTGCCACTGTTTCTCCCATGTGCTATGGAAACAAATCTATCTTTGAACCTAATGGTGTACTCATAGCAACTGTTGCTGGTTTAAATGCTTTCCTATTGTCACTGGGGTCCCCTGGAACTAGCAACATGAATGTGGTTTCCTGTGTTCTTTGTATCCATGTGATTATGAAATCTGTGCCATTTAATGTCAATCTAGCTGCAACTAGGAAATCGTCTTTCAGATATAGTATAAATATTTTTGTGTCCTGGTGATGTTCCTCACACCACACTCACCAGGGTCTCCCTGAAGGTTGGGTCTGTGGGCTGAAGTTTCTCATGTGCAGCTGTGATGGAAATTCTTATAAGTGGGATTTATTTTTCAGATATTTTGTGATGTGAGAATGTTATTAATGAAGTAGTTTCAAAGTGCATTGTACAGAAAGATCACCAAACAGTGCGTGACAATAAAAAAGTACATTTTCATAAACTTGCGCACTTTGTTATCAAAACATAAGGTTGAAAAGGCAATATTCAGAATATTTCAGATATATTTTTAAAAAGTTTTTTCACAGCTACTTCAGTTTCATGTATGTAACAGTAGTATGTAACAATACTCAAGTCCACTCAGAGTCTCAACTATCTGCTTATCAATCATGCTCATTTTTTAATTTTCATGTTTTATTTTCTTATTTTTGTTAGTATCTCTTTCTTATAATCCTATTATTTACAACTATGTAATATCCACATGCCTGTGATCCAACTACTCCATCTTGACCCTGCCTTTTATAACCCAAGAGAAAACAATTGTTCTTGTTATTTTTATTTCTTCTGCTACTTGTGGGATGAATCCGATCCCTTTAAATATCTTTGTTTATGCCTTATGTTCAGTCATTTTAACTTGCCTCCTTCATGTCAAAGCTGCTGATTTCTCAGCCAAAAAGCATCATCTTAGAATCTCTAAACACCCAGAGCATCATTTGCTAGGAATTTAACAGCAACTGCTTTGTCAGAGTTATGTTTCTTAGGCGCTCCCACATTCTACTGCCCAATTCGCTGAGTCCCTCATCAAGATCTTCTGCCTTTCCTTTTAAAATTATTTTTAAACATCTTTATTGCAAAGACTTCAAGGAATGAACTGTGTTTTCGCTGTGAAGAAACATAACGAGAGAGCAATAAATGGTGCATTGCTGGGCATGGTGTTACATGTTTTTAAGCCCAGCACTCGGGAGGCAGACAAGTGGATCTCTCTGAGTTTGAGGCTAGCCTGGCCTACACAATAAATTCCAGCTCTAAATAGAGAGACATTGTCTCAAAAAACAAAATACAACAACAAAGATGGTTCAGTGCTAAATAGATGGGTTTCTACTATCCCATTTGGAAATATCTAATTGGAAATATCATCAGTGGGAGAACACACATTGCTTCCTAAGTTCTTTTAACCTTGAAGCATCTACATATGGCCTTCATGACTATGAAACTTGTCCATTTTGAGTTTTTCGTTGTTGTTTTCATTGTTTTTTTTCCCAGAATAGATGTGGCAATGTTTCTTATTCAAATGCTGTAACAGGCAAGTTTGTTCTGGGGTTTTGGTCTGAGACATTTGGTGAACAACTTCAACCCTGATTAAAATATTACTGAATGCCTACTCTTATCATGATTATCAATTTTCCAGAATAAATAGAATATTAGCTCATATAATTGTTCAGAATTGGAGATGTACACATACATACCCTGTACCTAAAGAGCAGAATTATAGTCACTGTAATGTACATGCTTATGCAAGGTGTTCTGCTTCTTGTAAAAGTGTTTTCCTTTGGCCTGTTTCTGCTATTGCAATGCTTAGAAAGCTCAGGGAAGGAATATGCATATTTAATAAATAGAAAATATTTATTATGATACAGCATCATCAAGATTACTTGACAAAAGGCAGAAACAAGCCAGTGTAATAATCGCAACAGTTTGATTGGTCAAAAACACACTTCCAAAGAGGAAGCTTGAAGCATCACACAAAATATGCATGACAGGTCATAAAGTGGAACACAGCTTGGCTTTGTGAACAGGTGATGCAAAATTAGAATTTCAAACCCCATAACCTCCACTGTCATTTGTGCTTCTGAGAGACTAGGAAGGGTTGTATCTTTGGTAGTACTCTGCAGACATGAATTCCGTCTTTGTTCCATTTGTGATCTTCAAACTTTTCTGTACCCAACTCACACTATAGCAGAATCTAGTTTTCCAGATTCTTACTATCTTTCTATTCATATAAAGCTAATTCTAAGTTTTAATGAGGACATCCAAATAAATCAGGCTTTTGTATTTTCTACAAGAGCCCTGCAAACTGGTGCTTTGTGTGTGTCCTAGTGAAAAAGATATCCCAGTGATGGGGGAGGGTGGCTACACCTGAGACAGGAATGAACTTTCTGGGTGAGAGCAAACTGAGAGTAAAGACATCATCCAGAAACGGTTTGAGTCACTAGAGATTTCTTCGAAGTGCCTGCTAAACAGAATGCAAAAAGAAATGGAAGCTTAGAGTTCTAGAAACACTCACTGAGAAGTAACTGACAAGGAAAAGAAATGTCAAATAATAAGCAATAAGGGTGGAGAAGCAAAACATAAAAGTTTATATTTTAGTCCGAAGATGCACCCAAGGTAGACACAAGGATCAATCGGAAAGAGCCAAGAAGCTTCACTTGGAAGATCTTTGCAGATGCTGTGGCTGAGGTCCAGATAGAACAGTAATAGGTGAGTAATTGTCCTATATTTCACTGTGCTAGGTTCTTGGCATTCATTTGCTTCCCAGCATTTCTGCCTTGTGGATATCCTGGAGAAATGAAGTAACTTGTCCACACTCTCATCTAGAAACTAGTCTATCAGAGCTTCAGTCTCATTCCTTTGATAGTACAGAGCATGTGAACCCCACTTCTTTCCCAGAACTCAAGTGTATATGTAAGAGTAGGTCCATTTTTGCTCATTCCTGAGCCTTAGGGTCCAAACTAATATCAAGTAAAAGTGTACTGGGAAGTAATAACAGTAGGTTCATGTTACGCCATCACACTTTCCCCAGCTCAATACTCCAAAGATGTATTCCAAGATCTTTATGGAGTCCAGAGCTCTACATTTCTGCCTACCGATCCTAACTCTGCCTTCTGGAACACATGCTATGATCAGAAATGGGCTTTCCTTTTGACAGAAGAAATAGCTGTCCCCTTGGGCACCTGATTCTCTTCCCTGCAGATGTGGAAATGTTACTTGGTGTCTAGAGAGGCCTGAGGAGGCAGAGTTAAATCATGAAATAATGTCCTCTGGGAGAACTACAGGTCAGGCATAAATGCTTGCAATGGGACATCAGTGTGAGGCCACACGTATGACTTGTAGGAAAGTGTGCATCGTCAGGATTGGAGAAGGGGTTCTTTCCTGAAGAAATGCATGTCTCCAGACAAAGTGAAAGACAAATACAGTTATTATCAGTTGAGGGAACAGGAGGAAGAGCTCAGGTAGGAAGTGAACTAGTATCATATTCTTGAAACTGGCTTCATCTCCTCTGGGGGTTTTACTTGGGAAGGAGAATGTCCGTTAACTAACAAGGGAAAGAAAATCTAAGAATAGAGGATGGCGAAACTAGAAAGAAATGTCCTGGTAATGCCAAGTCCTTCACATCAGTGGTGCCAGCCTCTTGTTAGTCACAGCTGACTTCGGCATCAGCTGACCAAACCACAAAATCTTAATTCAAACATATCACATAAACAATTCTGATAGAATCTTTAGGGATCCTCAAACTTCCCACAGAACCATCAAAAGCCAGGTCTCCATTGCCTGCATTTCTCTCATATTGTCCCCACAGAGTAACCCATTAAACCCTGAGCCTTAAGTTCCAGACACTTTTACGATCCTCCCTAAAACTATATGGTCAAGTCTATCACAGTGGTGGACTTCCTCCCGTACCAGTGGCTGTTCCACTCAGATTTCTTTGCTGTGCTAAAACACTGTGATCAAAAGTAACTTGTGGAAGAAAGGGTTTATTTGGCTTACACTCATCGTCACCATTCATCATGACAGAAACTCAAGACAAGAACCGGGAGGGAGGAACCGAAGCAGAGGCCACAGAAGAATGCTACTTACAGCTTTGCTCTCCATAGCTTTCTCAGCCTGCTTACTTACACAATCCAGAACCAGCTTCCCAGGGGCAGCACAGTCCACAGTGGGCTGGGCCTTCTCACATCAATCACCTAATCAAGAAAATGCCCTATACCCTTGCCTACGGGTCATTTGATGAGGGCCATTTTTCAACTGAGGTTCCATCTTCCAAAAAAAACCCTAGCCTGTGTCAAGTTGACAAAGAACTAACCAGGACAGAAATATTTGATAGAATCTTAGAGTTAGAAGTAACCCTAGAAATATAATTTTAAATAGTTGATCCCTACCTTGTTTGGAATCCCTTCCTTTATGTCCTATGTGAACTTCAGTGCAGGGCTTACTGCCTGCAGCTGCTGTGCCAAAGGTGAAGGCAGACAACCCTTGACAGCGACAGAGCATCCAAAAGCCACCTGTTAGTGTATGAAGCTGGTGGGAGAGCAAAACTCAGGTGTGGGAGCAGGAAGAAGGAATCAGGAACCAGAAATGCCACAAGCAAGAAAGGACAAGACAGGCAGCAGGGAAGTGTCAGATGAGACTCTGTATATATGACGTGGTGCTAAGTAAATGAGAAATCTGCACAGGATTACCCTGCTCGCCAAAGTGTCTCTCAAGAGGTCTGTCACAATAGGGTGTTTTGGTTTTGGTTTTGTTTTGTTTTAGTTTTTGTCCTCCTGGGAAGTATTCCCAGAGACTAAGATCTTGCATCTCATAAAGAAAAACTGTAGCTATCAGAATTTTTTTTTTTAATTTTCGTTAGGCTAGAATTACCTTTATCTGCCAGTCCCTCAGTGCTCCAGCTGCTAAAGTAGGAGTACACAAACTTTGTCCACTGTACTCATGGCTTTCCTTCAGCTACTTTAATTTGGAGGTTATGTCAATTTTGTGGTTTAGTCTAGAAGCCAGAGAGTTCTACCTTTATTGTCTTAGTTGTATGACTGACCCCTGATCAGGACATTGTAGTAATATTCTACATTTTTGAATGCTCTTTTTTTAATGTTATGTCTAGAACTGCACATAATACAAACACACATACTTTGAGTCTCTCTATCATTCCAATACAGCCACCTGAGATGTTCACTTAGTTAGTAGTCTGGCACATTTTGAGCTCTAGCCTAGCTCACATTCAAACAGAATCTATTTTACTATAGGAATTGGAGGTATAGGTTAATATAATCTTTAGTTGACTTTATGCAGAGACAGATCCCCTTCTCCTGAAGAAGAGGATTTGACGACAAGTAGTGTATTTGGATACCAATCCCTGGAAGCCCCTTGGGAATGGGAGGAAGAGGACATGAGAAATATTTAGTAATGGAGTCAACTGCAATATAGATTGCCACAAATGAAAATGAGCTCGGTATTCTGGGAATTCTGAGGGACAAGGGACGGCATGCCTACAATTGTCGCCACTCTAGAGAATTTATCTATTACTTCAGTAGTTGTTTTCAGGACTGCTGGGGATGGAGGTGCAGACTGATTCCCAGTTACTTCCAGGTTGTCCCTTGCTCTGGCTCCAGAACTCCTCACTCCAGAAAACAGCTTCATGCCAGAGTTCAGATGTTGAGAGTTGGGCATCTGAGTTCTGACCTTTTGGAGAAAAGTGAGAAAAGTGAGGGGATCTATGGACAGTAACAATAGTATCTATCACATGGAGGCTTATCTCAAGTCATAGGGAGGAAGGTAGGTGATAGACAAATCAAGTGGTAGGGAAATAGATAGATAGATATATAGATAGATGATAGATAATAAATGGAGATGTGTTTGCAGATATAGATTCAAGTAAAATTAGAGGTGTGAAAACAAAGGTCTAGTCAACATAAAGAAAACATGTATGGGAGGGACTACATGGGAAGCAGACATGTATAGACTATTCCTCACAGTGGGAGAATCACCACAAGAGATTGCACTAAAGATTGCTTTAAATATGCATGTTGTTTGTCTCTCAGTTATTTCATTACAAAGGTTTCTTTAATTTTGTCATCTTTCTTTTAATAAGTATGAAAATATATTTCTGAAGTAAATAATCTACAGTTATCACATGGGGGTATTGTCATTTTAGTTATTTTTAGATGCTTTATGTGTTTTTAAGGTTAAAAACTATATTTATTAATTAATTTGTTTTTGTGTGGGATGTGAACATACCATGACATGCATATGGGTGTCAGAGAACAATGTATGGGAGTCAGTTCTCTCCTTCTACCATATGGACAATGAGGACAAGTGATCACTTAGCAGCAAGTACCTTAACCCATTAAACCATCTTACCAGCCCATACATTTGCTTTAAAAAGAATACTTATTTTTATTTTTAATTAAGTGTATGTATGTATGTATGTATGTGTATGTGTATATATATATAGTATATATACATATATAGTTATTTTTAGAGGCTGTGTGTTTTTTAAGATTAAAAACTATATTTTTAAAATTAATTTGTTTCTGTGTGGAGAATGAACATGCCACAGCATGCATTTGGGTGTGTGTATATATGTGAGTGCCTGCCAAGTGTGCACAGGTGACCACTGAGGACAGAAGAGGGTATTGGATACCCAGGAGTTGGACTTGCAGGTGGTTGTAAACTCTGGTCCTCTGTAAGAGCAGCAGGTACTCTTAACTGCTATGCATTCTCTCCAGCCTTGTAAGTTCTTTCTCAACAGCATAAGAACAGTCTTTACTTTAGAATTGTTCTTCTTGATTTTTGTAAGTTCATCATTGTGGCCTACAACAGGAGTGTTCCATAATCAGAGCTGAGGTGCTGGAGTAAGACCTGGTTCTCCACCTTATGTAACCCAAGAATATGTTGAGAGATAATTCATACTGAGCTACAAACCGAGGCTCAAATGCACAGCATCCTAGCTTACAGACCAGCAGCCTTTGGAAACCAGACTATGAACAGGGAAAGAAAGAAGCGAGAGAGAGAGAGAGAGAGAAAAAAAGGAAAGTACAAAAAGGAAGAGTAGAAGAATTGTTGGGATTTGACCAAGAGGCCTTAGTGGTCAGGGCAGGTGATTAAATCCATCAGAAGACAGTGTTGTCATTGATAGAGAGCTATAAAACTAGTGATTTCATTTATCCACATCCCTCACCTTCCCATAGCTACCACCATCCTTGCAACCTTACCACATATTCAGTTTAGAAAAAGTCCCAAATAAAGGTAGGGGTTTATCTCTTTTATCTAGAGAAAAGCATTATAGATCAGGAGAGCCTAAGCTCCTTTTTGCAGAACAGCTGAGCAGAAGGCTGCTCAGCAACAGGCAGTGAAGGAGGTCAGCAACTCTTAGTAAAAACAAAGGAGAAAGTCTCAAAGATCAAGAGTGAGTGAGTGTCAATACATGGAAAGCCCAAACAGGTAAAGGCAAAGGCGGCGGATAGAATGATGCCTGTGGGGAGCTGCAGGAACAAGGGTAAGCAAACCACCTGCAGGAACAACTCAGGTGGCAGTAGCATGGTGCACACACAACACAAAACTCTCAATTAAAAAGGGTGACACTGTCTCTCAGTGTGTGGAACACAAGGACTCTGGGTGCTTAATTAAGTAGACATGTTCAATGTTCCCAATCTAAAAGCGCACAAGGTATGGCTGTTGATAACATCAAAACAACTCACAGACTGTTCCAATCCCTTGTGATTTATGTAACCATTCCCCTATTGTTAGGTACCTTGATCATCTCTAATTCTCTAAATCTTATGAATAGTATGAGGAATTATTTCATGCCAACATACAGAGACACACATATGTGGAGATATATACTGGCCTATGTTCACATGCATAATTTCATTTACACTAGTCAATGGATTACTTTATCAATTATTTAACAAAAATTGTTATTTACTCCATGCCAAATACTATACATTATATACTACCTTAGACATGACAACATCCTAGAAGATAGGATTCAATTCAGAAATGTGAGAATGGAGGCTCAAAGATGTAGAGTCACTCTAGAATTCCAAAGCCTGACCACATACAAACATTATGATAAAAACTATACTTAAGATGTTCTATTTTCATAAAATAAATACATTTAGTGTAAATATTAAAAGATACAAATTTTACGTTACCTATTTTAGAATGAAACAGCATGAGTTATCTCCTCAAAGTCTGCCAGATTCTGCGGATCTGAGGAAGTTTGTCTAACTCCACAAGCTGAATTACCCCCATATATTAACTCAGGATGAAAGCTACTTAATATCATAGTCTAATTTCAGTAATTTGTGAAGATATAAGAAAAATTATTGAATAAAAGATAATTATAATTACAATTTCTTCCTATGGTTTTAAATTTTAAAAATGTATATGCTGTTTAAAACTAACATGTTTACTTAAAACTTCAGGAAGGATTACTTTTCTTTAATAGCTCACTGTGCTCCGGAATATTCACTAAAAGACTTTATAAAAGAGAGGGAAAAGTTAGAGGAATTTACTTCTTTCCTCAAAAATATGAAAATTTTCATGGGAGATACAAAAATAGTCACCAAAATTCCTAATAAAAACTACCTAGCAACTATCAGCTGGGGGTCACAATTGTGCATTAAATTAATAGATCATCATTAAACTCTGAACCAATTAGCTATCTTTTATAAATAAGCTAAATTCTTCCTTTTAATAGAATTGTCTCATTTCATGGATTTAATGCATAAATGTTTGTGCTCTAGAGAAGTGTATGTGAATTGGAGAATTTTATACTGCAAGAACCCTAAGTTGAAAATCTTCAGCTGCTCTTCAAGCTAGCTGTTTTGGCCTTAGCTTATTTTTGAACTTCGTTACATCTCAACATGTTTTAATCATCAAAATGATGGATTCTGGGATTCACTGAGGACTATATTTGCTGTATCCCTAGCAGTCAGTCCTTGAAATTGTTTGATCCATACTACTGGATGAAGGGGTCATGATCTATTCTGCCAATCATGATAGCCTAGGTTACACTAGGGATGGAAATATGAGGAAGGAAGAAATGAAGGAGGGAAGAAGGGATGGGAGGAAATCCCCACACTTTACTTCTTGCTCACAGGAAGTCACAAACAAGGTACATCAATCTCCTACATGCTGGTGGCAATCCTAGATGGAGCACATGGTCTCTAAGTCTGGGGGTAAAGGGTGTTGCACGAGCTGTGAGATTGCACAATAGGTTTGAAATGGCCTCATACAAAAATCCTTGTCTCTACTTCTCCTTCTTCATGTCTTGAGGGAACATCAAATGTTCCCTGAAGCCCAACTGTGAAGGAGATTGACAATAATGGTGAACACATTTCATCATCACTACCACAGAAACTAGACCCAATCATCATCCAAACAATCGGGGTTTAGGTATAACAAACAGGTGATATGGGGTCACACAGGTAAAATAGAGTGGTTCTGAGACCCACAACAACAAAGGTTTACAAAGTACTTATTACTGGATATTCATTAGATTTCCCCTACCTCCCACAATGGTCTACTCCCCTGAGCACGTGAAAAATTTCTTAGCATAAGTCTTTAAAAATACTTTTATTTATTCTTTGACAATTTCATGTAACATATTTTTACCACTCATTCCCTCAACTCCTCCCAGATCAATCTTCTCTATCCTACACTCCTTATCCATTTAACTTGGAGTTTTATTCTTCTTTTTTCTTTAAGCCAGTTGAGTCCAGTTTGTTTCCCAAAAATGGGGCCTGCCCTAGCATATGTCCAGCCTACCAGGGGGACACACCATGAAAGAATACCAAGTTTTCCTTTCTCCTGAGCCTTCAAATGCTAATAGCTTCTCAGTTAGGGATAGGACTTCATGGCCACCTCCCATTGAGATTGTGAAGGTGTTGTCACAAGTATTATGAGTTCATATGTGTACTTGCCCTGCTATATTCTGAAAACAGTTTCCTTGAAGTTATCTACCCCCTCTGGATATTAAAATCTTTCAGTTCCCTCTTCTGGGAAGTTTATTGAGGCCTGGAGGGTGGAGGTGTGATAAGTATGATCCATTTAGTGAATCAATGGGTGTGCTGGACATTAGGAGAGACCTTGTAGACCCTTGAGACCACCAAGGATCACAAGGTGATGTGACATATAAACCAGAGAGCTCTATGGGGGCACTATCTTCCTCCTGCCCTCACTGACTGAGAAGACAGCAGCAGAAGTGCCTAGCAAGGTGCGCCATTAACAAAATTTAGACTGCAATGGCCTGAGGCAAAGGTATGGCATAGAACCTCTGAGAGAGAGTTCCTTAAAGGCATCAATCTGTCTTAGGGCTCCAGAGTGCCAGAAGAGTGAACAAGGCAAGTGGAGTTTGGAAGCCGCCCAAGCCACCCTCAGTTGGGCGGTTGGAGCAGACCGACTTTATAAACCAGCCACCATTTAGTGGTTGAAATAAACTGGCCTTTGTGAACTGGTAAAGTTAGGCCCAATGGACACTAAGCTTGAAAGGGACTGCCTGCTGGGACTGCGGTATTCCATAATGGCTGTAAAACCAAGGCA
The DNA here is from genome assembly GCA_907164525.1 of Lophiomys imhausi. Lineage (NCBI taxonomy): Eukaryota > Metazoa > Chordata > Mammalia > Rodentia > Muridae > Lophiomys > Lophiomys imhausi. The sequence continues at coordinate 2,080,763 of CAJQZJ010033539.1, read as the reverse complement.
TCCTGCATGGACCTACACTAAGAATATTAATATCCTTTTAAGAAAATTGAAAGAAGGTTGGTTAAGTGTTCATAGATAGATACTAGTGTGTTCTTAGATAGATTATAGGTTTTAAGTTATAGATTTAGATATTTTATAGTTTAAGTACTAGCAAATATAAATGTTTATAAATTAAAATATTCTGTTACAATCCATCCACTATAATTTGTACTGTCCATGTACTTCTGAATGTGAGGACATCCACCGACCATGCTCAACCAAACAGGAGCCACACCTTTAAAGAAAAATTACTCTTCTGTGTATATCAATCACTTTCAAGGGCAGGCCCATGCCCAGGAGTAGTTGGTCAAACCTAAATAAACTCAATGGTCTCTTTGTGTCATTTGCTTTGTCTGTTGTGATTTTTATTTTTATGGGATGTGTTTTTGTTGATTCTTATGTTTTTTTGGGTTTCTTTTTTCATTCCTTTTTTTTTTTAAAGAGAGACAGATAGGCAGAGACAGAGAGAGAAGAAAAAAAGTCCAGAAAACCACATGAGCAAAGAGGATGGGAGAACCAGGGAGAACTTGAGGGAGATAAAAACATGACCAAAATACACTGTATAAAAAAAAATAGTAAATATACAAATAAGAGAAAGAAAATGGACTCTCCATCCCCCAGAATCCATCAACTGTCCACAGCTTCTCATTTAGGTGCAGAGGCTTGTAAAGGGGTTTGTAAGCCTTATCCACTCCAGGTGAGAATGCAGACTGGCTAGATCTTAGGCAGGTCTTGTGCAGGCCACAACATCTGCTGTGAATTCATGAATGCTGCACTCCCACATGTCCAGAGATGCTGTCTTTCTCCAGTCCTCCCAGACCTCTGGCTCTTACTGTCTTTCCACCCCCTCTTCTGCAGATCCCTGTGCACTCCAAGTTCACTCTCAATGCCAGCACACAGCAAGGGTGGAATTGACAGCATTTTGTACATTTGCTCTGATTGGGCTTATGCAGAAGTGTCCATAAATGTCCTACTTTTTGGAGCAAGTAACAAAACACTGCCGCAATGTTGCCTAGATTTAGTCTGCTCTATCTTCAAAAGGAACACTGGTTTGAGTCTCTAAATCTGAGGTCTGAAGCCCAGAAGCTGTACATGTGCTTGATTTGCAAAGACTAAGCTAAAGGAGAAATATTCACTTATGAGAGATTTTCGTTTTCCCTGAATCTCTTCTTTCTGTTTGTCATTTCTGCTAGCATCTAGTCATATGAAAGTGGGATGACAGATTTCAGTTCCCTCCAGTTCTGGGGCAGGTTAAAGCACCAATACAACAGAGAATTGCATGCATATGGTGTATATAGCAGGCTTACCTAAAACCAAAGGTATCTTTAAGCCTTTTCCTCAAAAGCAAAACTCATTCATAAATATAGGGATGTTTTAATTTTATCCCAAGTAGCTTAACAAAGGGTTGTGAAAGTTTCTCCATACATTTAAATGACAATAGCATTTCAAGTTGATTATTAAGCTGTGGTCTAGAAGATTCCTGACCCCAGTGAAATATTTAAAAAAGCTTTGTCAGTACTCAGCAAGATGGCAGCGACAGGCTCAGGCACATTTTGATCATCAGGAAGAGTGACTGTACCACTGCAGAGATATACTCCTGCTGAATGGCTGCTTGAGGGGTGTAGGCCTATCTGGGCTTTCCCAGCAAAGACAGGGACAATAAAGAACTCTGTACTCTACATATAGACACTGGAAGAACAGAGACACCAAACATGGGAGACAGTGCACTTCCCATCGCAGTGGAAGAGCCAACAGATTGGATCTTTTCTGGATGGCTGAGTGAATACCCAGGCCACAACACAGAGCTCTCTATCCCTGGAGCAGTGAAACAACCCCAAAACATTGCTCACTGCCTGGATGATGTGGGCTGTACTAGATCACAGTGCTTCTGGGTGTAAGGCACATGTTGAACCTGAAAGCCCCCTGAGGGCAGCTTGGGAGGTCCACGATCATGGTCCTGACACATAAGCTGCAGGAGAACTGTAGCTCTAGCCTACATTCCGTGGCCTGCAGGCCCCAAACCAACATCACTAAAAAGACCAGCCAGATCTCAGGAACCTGTAGGTGGTAGCAGCACATCTTACCCCAACCCCTGACCTGAGCACCCAATTGGGACACAGCAGGAAGAGATGAGCTGTGGGAGGCCCACTGAGTACCAGCCCCCAATACAAGGCCCCAGCCAGCCTGTGGAGAGCTACAGATCACCAAGATGATATGGACTCTACTCCAAAGCTTCTTGCTTGGCACCAAGTCCAGAAGGTACCAGGAATAAACAGCTAAGGTCAACCAGATGGCTAAAGGCCAAGAAAAGGACAAAACTGATGAAAATCAGGGAAATATGACTCCAACAAAATTCAGTTATGCTATTACAGCAAGCCCTCACCATCCCACCACAGCTGAAACACATGAAAATGATGACAAATCTATACTTAGGAAAATGATACTATTGAAAGACCTTGAGCCAAGTCATTGTTCTAAACTTGTTTGTCTCTTTCCACTTCCCCAGTGGGTCCCATCCCTGGGGCTACTCTAATTCAAGATGTAACTTTGTCACTGAACCACATTTATGTCCTTTACTCTAAAATCAGCTAAAAGGAAGAGTTTATATCTGTTGATTTTAACCCCTCTAAGTAAAATTTTCTACACACAATAAATTAAAAAGTTTTGAAATGAAAGAAAAAATTTTTAACATTTATTTCCAAGCAAAAGGATTGTGAGTCCTCTTACAGATTTCATGATCACACACAGTTCCCTTTAAAGGATTCTAAACTGTACATGGTACTCAAAATGAGGATCAAAGAAGTTGAACAGGTTGCCCGTGTCTGTACAGTTAGAAAGTAGCAGAACCATGTTTTAAACTCTTCCTCTCTGCACCACATGAGCTGCTTCATCATACCACCCTGCACATCCAAAAGCACACAGGGTTGATTGCTCAAATCAGTGCCAGGTAATGGCCCCAAGCAGGGCTGCTGTGAGCCATGCTTGCCTCTGTCTTCATGTAATTACTGGGAAGACAAGGTGGGAACTACATTGGAGATGCAGAAGTAGTCAATCAGACAAAAAGTAGACATCTGGGCCTTGTTTTTATTTTACTCTCTCCATGTTCTTTAGTGAGAAATGACTTGTTTCAAGTCAGATTTTGGGCAAGTTTTTTTTCAATATTTTCCTGTATAATAGGTTCTTGGCCATGTCTTTGATATGATATTTACCTGTTTCCCACAAACCCACAAAAAAGCCACCTCTCGGTGAATATAATTGAGAACAGAAGGGCTGAAAGAGCTCTACCCATGCACAATAGAAAAAAAAAACATCAACAAATTATAAAGAGGACCTACACTACTTATTTGTCAATCACTTTCAAAAAGGTAATAACAAAGCAAATTTGATCCAACTACCTACCAAGCCTGTGTTCAGCACTCTATCTATGATGGATACCTCTGTGAACCCAACCCAAACCCCACTTTTGTAAGACATGAAAATAATGCCATTAGGGATTCCTCCTTTGTGAATTCTCTTTTTAGCTCTGTCCCCCATTTTTTGACTGGATTATTTGGTTTCTTGGCATTTAATTTCTTGAGTTCTTTGTAGATTTTGGATATTAGCCCTCTGTCAGATGTGGGGTTGGTGAAGATTTTCTCCCAGTCTGTAGGCTGCCGTTTTGTTCAAATGACAGTGTCTTTTGCCTTACAGAAGCTTTTCAGTTTCATAAGGTCCCATTTATTGATTGGTGATCTCAGGTCCTGAGCTGTTGGTGTTCTGTTTAGGAAGTTGTTGCCTGTGCCAATGAGTTCGAGGGTTTCTCCCACTTTTTCTTCTAGTAGATTTAGTGTGACAGGTCTTATGTTAAGGTCTTTGATCCACTTGGACTTAAGTTTTGTACAAGGTGATAAGTATGGGTCTAATTTTATTCTTTTACAAGTGGACATTCTTTTACAGTTGGACCAGCACCATTTGTTGAAGATACTGTCCTTCTTCCATTGTGCCATTTTGGCTTCTTTGTCAAAAATTAGGTGGCCATAAGTGTGTGGGTCTATTTATGGATCTTCAATTCGATTCCATTGATCTACTGGTTTGTTTCTATACCAATGCCATGCTGTTTTTACAACTATTGCTATGTAGTACAGCTTGAAATCTGGGATGGTGATACGTCCAGATGTTTTTTTTTTTTTTTTTATTGTACAGGATTGATTTAGCTATTCTGGGCTTTTTGTTGTTCCATACGAAATGAGAATAGCTCTTTCCAAGTCTATAAAAAATTGTGTTGGTATTTTGATAGGAATTGCATTGAATCTATATATTGCTTTTGGTAGGATGACCATTTTTATTATGTTGATCCTACCTATCCATGAGCATGGGAGATCTTTCCATCTTCTAAAGGCCTCTTCCATTTCTTTCTTCAAGGGCTTGAAGTTCTTGTTGTACAGATCCTTTACTTGCTTGGTTAGAGTTACCCCCAGGTATTTTATGTTGTTCACAAAGGAGGAATCCCTAATGGCTGAGAGACACTTGAAGAAATGCTCAACATCCTTAATCATCAGAGAATCACCTGACAGAATGGCTAAGATCAAAAACTCAAATGACAGCACATGCTGGTGAGGGTGTGGAGAAAGGGGTACCCTACTCCATTGCTGGTGGGAATACAGGTTTGTGAAATCACTTTGGAGGTCAGTATGGCGATATCTTAGAAAACGTGGAATAGCTTTGCCTCAGGACCCAGCCATACCACTTCTGGGTATACACCCAAATGCCTCTTCACAGAATCATAAGGAAGTTTCCTCATCTATGTTTATAGCAGCCTTATTTGTAATAGCTAGAAACTGGAAACAACCCAGATGTCCCTCAACTGAAGAATGGGTTAAAAAACTGTGGTACATCTACACAATGGAATACTATTCAGCTATCAGGAGCAATGAAATTATGCAATTTGCAGCCAAATGGATGGAACTAGAAAAGCTCATCCTGAGTGAGCTAACCCAGACTCAGAAGGACACATATGGCATCTATTCACTTATAGTAGGATTTTAGCAATATAGTAGAAGGTATCGATACTACAACTAACACACCAAAGGGAACTGGGACATAGACTTTTTATTTTTAATTAATTAATTAATTAATTAATTAAATTTTTTATGTTTTTTTCTATTTTTTAGTCTTTTTTATCTATTTGTCTGCTTATTTGTTTGTTTGTTTTTTAGTTCTCTCTCCCGGGCAATGAGACACTATTCACTGATGGTATTGCCTTGTAGACCCCCAATGAATGAGGAGGCTCTTGGCCCTCATACGACCTCTCAACTGAGATGAGGGACTGTTACATAAGGAAGGACACCCCACCCCAGAGAAATGGGATGGAAGGGTTAAGAGGTAAAGAAAAAAAATGAAATGTGATGTTTCCACCTTTTACTACTAATTGTTATAAACTGTTTAGGATAATTAAGAAATGCAAACTAGTGATTATGCAAGCCGGTCATTCTGTTAGGTACTATGACAGCCTATTATAGTTATTTTCTAAGCTAATCAGAAATAAAGCTGCTAAGAGACAAGCAACATCTGCTTACCCTAATAGAAGAGATAGATAGGGTCTCTTCAAAAACCTCAAGAGATCTGCAGAATATGGCATTCAAAGATATTTTCGTAACTTTAGATTTTTTATATCGACATATCAACTCCTGACAGCACCCCCCATTCTACCCCAAGTAGAAGATGAGCATCGTAGAATCTCCAGTGGGAGATGATTGAATTAGTCGCAAGCCTATCTCTTGGTAGGAAAAGCCCCTTGCCCCAACTGTAGACAGAATGCTGTCCAAAAAGGACAAAACCTGGAAGCAGGTAAGTCGACAGCCTAGCTCTGCCAAGACAGGGTAGGTAAGTCCTTCATAACCCCTGCTCTACAATCAATGTCTGTCAGAGAAACGGGGCCAAATGACTAAAGATCGATGCTGTAATGTATGGAGAGAAAATGGGAACTGTCCAGGCAGCCACTGGTATGTCATTTCTTAGTTTGGGAAGCTGCAGGCCCTGTACTTCCTATAAAATCAGATATATTTATCCCTCTCAGGTCTCTGAGGTGGTTGAAGAACAGAAAGCTAGAGTTTCATAATTAAATTTTGAGTTGTTTAGGAGTCAAGAGAGTGTTATGGATCTAAGAAGATACTTTTAAAATTGTGTTGCAAGTTAGTATGAATGTTGAGCCAGATATAGAACTTTAAACTCATGGAGATGGTTAGATAGTAGTATGTTAAAGTCAGGTACCAAACATATATGGACTGGACATTGGGAATGTACACTAAGCCATATAACCCTCATAACTGTGGCCTAATTACCTCTGTTGTACTGTATTGTATTTATTATTGTAAGATAAAGAGCCATTTGTTGGACTGAAAGGGGAAACTGTAGGGGGAGATAAGATATACCTTAAACTTAAAAGAAAAAAAAGGGAAGAGGATGGGGGGTTGAAGGTGGGAGGGTGGGACTGGAGGGGGGAATAGGAAGGGGACTGCAATTGAGATGTAACTTGAAGAAATAAAAAATAAAGGAAAAAAGCATATCTTCAAGAACACACTGTAGGGTTTATGATTACACAGCAGGCTATAAATGTAACATAATGATAAAATTGTAAATGATAGTACTGTGATTACTTGTACATATATTATAACAAAAGTAAGTATGACAATACCACCCAATCATAAAATGGTGGAATAAAATACAAGAAATATAAAAAAAAAGAAAGAAAGATCTCTCTGGAATGATGAGAAATCGAAGTGGACCATATTTCATATCTTTATTTTCCATGGATAGAAACTTTCCCAAATCTGACTTTCTTGCACATCTTTTAATTTCAGGAACCATTTTTCTACTCATGTTTTTTTATCAATTTGATTCCCCAATCACCTCAACTTCTTGTTGCATAAATTTTCCCATACATACAATAGAAAAGATACCTCACCTCTTACTAGTAAGCTGGCTTAAAATTAAGTGAAAAACTCATTACTAAAGTACCATACAGTGAAATATCTGCATATAGGCAGAATTTGAAATGCACCCTCTCTTAACTGGTAGGATGATGTCCTGCCCATAAGTATCTCAAAATGTGACTGCATTTGAAATAAGTCCTTTGGCGATGTGATTAGGTTAAAGTTAATTCTTTAACACAGGCTTTCATCAGATCTGGCTCATCTTTTTATAAGAAGGAATCTGGCTATATGTCAGGATCAAATCCTGTCTTCTTCACAGTGTTCTCTTCTTGCTGGGTTGGGCATTTCAGTAGCATGCCCTAGAACAGAAGGGACTAGTGTGTCCAGAAGGACATATTAAATAGATTCATTCCACATTCCCTGACACTGTGTTCTCAGCAGGCAGGAAATTATTCTCAAGTCTAAAGCCCAGAGACCACAGTCTTGTCAGCATGAGGAGCAGATGTCATAAAAACAGGATCCAAGTGCACTAATTTTTCAGAGCATTAGTAAAAGGTGGGTTTGTGTGATGGATATATCTCTCTATGGCCTCTGGGGTCTAATTTTGGCTTACTGGCTCTGTAAAAGCTACTGAGGAACACTAGGTACCTAACAGAAGCTAAACAATATCACAGTGTCCTCTCTGTGCTTCTAAAGAATAAGTGTAAGATGTCAAAGTTATAAATCTCTTTCTAACTGCCTTCTAAAAGAAATCATTTAAAAATAATTCCTGTTGGAACAGTAAGCTCAGCAAATATATCCAGACACCTGATAAAGCTTTTTAAATGAAAATGGAAAATGAGTTAACATTAGAGTATAGAAAACAGAACTGCTCTGTATTTCTCTCTTTGAAATTATAGTTAACGTCCCTAAAGTAAAGAGCCAAGTTGGACTTTCTTGGTGAAATTCCAACTGCACAGGTTCAATCTTACTTTTCCACTTGTTATACTAGAATTCATTGACAAATGAATTCTAGACATGCCTACTTATCCCTCAACATAATATAAGCCAATTCATATTCACAATTGCCTTTCCATATCTTAGGATTTAACCAAGCACAGATGAATGATTCAGAAAACAAATGTTTTCTGAATGAGTCTGTATCTGAACTATTAGTATATTTCTCTATATAGTATAGTATTGGTATACTAGTACTTTGGATTATCATAAGCTTTTTTTCACATTCATGGTGTATGAAGGCTCTTAGAGTCAATTTCTTACAGATTCCAAGAGATAAATATACATGCATATGTGAATTTACATACATATAAGTAAATATATATGGATATATAGATATAATATATAGAAGTCTACACACTGGTATAAAATACGTAAGTAGATGAATAAATACATAGAAAGATGATATATAGATTGATAATAGGTAGATAGATATACAGATAGATATATAGATAGATAGATAGACAGATAGATAAGTAGACATATATAAATCCCATAGGTTCTACCTTGTTGTTTGAATCATGACCCATTATTAGTTCTTTGAATAATGAGCATTTAATACAAATAACTGATAACTAAATGGGAAGATATTAAGTAGGTAACTGAGATGATAATACAAAAGTATAAGATGTCAGTCACATAGTTACCAACTGGAACAAGCAGCTAGCACCAATAGTGCTCAGAGCACCAAGGATTAAAGGTTATAATTAGCAAAATTTATAAACTTGGAGAAGGTTGCCCAAGAGCCAGAAAAGCTCTGAGGAGATAGGGCTAATTAGTTCTGATATCTCTGTGCTTATATTGTCATGTTGGCACAGATAAAATGTAGAAGCCCTGCATATTCATTTTTCTTCCTGCTGTAACAGCAGTTCTCAATCTGCGGGTCTTGATACTTTCAGAGTCAAAAGACCCTTTCAGTGGGGTTGCACATCAGATATTCTGCATATAAGATAACCTATATACCATGTACTTACATTATGATTCATAATAGCAAAATTGCAATTATGAAGAGGTAATGAAAATAATCATATGGTTGTGGGGTCACCACAACATAAAGAACTGTATTAAAGGATCTTATAACTAGGAAAGTTGAAAAAACACTGTGCTATGGGAAGGCACAGCCTTGGCTAGAGTGAAGTAGGCTGGCTCATGTTCAGAAGAACCAAAATCAGTCAAATGGGAAGCAAACAGACATGGGATTGACTATTCTGCCTCCTGCAACTGTCTACTGTCCTTCCAATGCTCCCTGTGATAGGAACCGAACCAAGACATGGACAGCAAAGCAAACAAAGTCTCCAAAGGACAAGAAAGCATAGGGTGTAGAGAGACTTGTTTTTCACTGAAAGATAATAGCTTAATTACCATTTCCGTGGTGTTTAGAATATAAAATAAGAAATCTTTACAGAAATGCTCTCCCAAAGTAGAACCAAAATTGTGTTTTATTGGTTTTTACTTTTCAAAATGTAATTGAATCAAATCCATTTACTGCTAGATTTAATTTTTTTCAAGTGAAGAAACCCCCACTTAAATCTTCTTCTGCTGTAAAACTTACTTTTCATTCATTACCTTGTAAGTTAACTTCACTATCACCAGTCCACTGAAGAATAAACCGTAATTCCCCTAATTGCCCAAACGCTTTTTAAAAATATGGGTCAGAATTGAGGACAGAGGAGTTTAGGAGCTGGGCAATGTTCTCCCTTTAAGAAAAAACTTCTGATGGGAATACAAAGTAGCAGAACAACAGAACACAGCAACAGGTACCAGGAAACAAACAAACAAATCAAAAAAAGAGATAAGACTTAGAGATTAATTCAGCATAAAGATGAAAAGAAAGGAGTTTGGGTTAAGGAAGAGCTTTTTGACTGTTTTGTTTTGCACAAAACTAGTCATTAAAGCCTCAGGTGATTCTCTTTGCTTCATGGTTACTTACTACATAAATGGGACCATAGTTCAATCCAAAGCATGGCCCACCTATAGACTTTTTTTTTCTCCCTTTACCTGCAAAGCTTCTGCTGAGAATTCTGCTTATAGTTTAATAGAATATCTCTCATAAATTTTAACTTTTTTATTTCAAAATTCTCTTTGGCTTTTGAGAATTTGATTACAGTTCATTGCAGGGAAAATCTGTGTGGAATCAACCTGGTGATCTTAATTATCCATGAATCTAAGTTTTTATTCCCCTCTCTAGACATGGCATATTTTTGGTTATATTTTCTTTAAATAAGGTTTCTGCCAATTTCTCTTGTCCTACACTTTCTTAAACTTTGATAGTGTGTCCATACATTGGTTCACTTGAAAGCTTCCCATTAATTCCTCAGTCTTGCTTAGCTCTTTCCAATCCTTTGTTTATTTCTCCAAGGAACTTCAAATGACCTGTCTTCAAGTTCACTTCCACTTTTTTTTTAAATATTTATTTATTTTACGTATATGTGTGCTCTATCTGCATAAGCCCCTACATGACATGGGCAGCAGATCCCAGTATAGATGGTTGTCAGCCAACATGTGGGTGCTGGGAATTGAACTCTGGACCTCTAGAAGAACAGACAGTGCTCTTAATCACTGAGCCACCTCTCCAGTCCCTCACTTCCACTTATTGAGGCTGCTGCTGCTACTTTCTTCACCTCCATGATTTCTATTCATCTTTTTTTTTCAATCTTCATCTCTCTAGGACCTACCTTCTGATCTTACCCAGCTATCTGTATCAATGGTTGTCCTGCTTACTGAGCTTCTTTAATGTGAGCTTTTGAAAATTTTGACAACTGCAATTTATAATTCTCTATATTTTAGGAACCTTGATGTTTCCTTAGATCCCCCGATTTTCCATGAGTGATCTTGTGGACTTACATTCATATCTACAGATCTGAAGAAGTAGTCACTTTTTCCTGTATTCACAGACTGTCTCAAGAGAAGAAAAGATCTCTCTCTCTCTTCAGGTACTTACACAGATTTATCACTGGGGCTCACCGTGGTCTGGCGGTCTTGGCAATTAGATGAGTGAGTGGGTATGGCTGCAACTGCAGCTGTTGGAGTGGCCCTGGTATGTGGATCCATAAGAATGGCCAGTGCTATGATTTAGTTGTCAATTGAAAACCCTATGTATTAAAGGATTTTTCTTTAGGCTATGGCACTATTCAGAGCTGGAGGTAATTTTCACACATAGAACCTAGTGAAACATTTTCAAGTCAATGAAAGGATGCCCTAGAAAAAGATATTGGACCACTTCTTCCTCCTCTCTTTGCTGCCTCAGCCATGACAAAATAGTTTTGTCCTATGCTGCCACACACAATGTACTTTCTCACCACAACCTCAAAGCAATGAGCTAATTCATCAAATTGAAACCTCCAGTAGTCTTCATCAAATGAAACTTTCATAAGCAGGTTGTCTCAGACAATTATTATTATAATGGAAATCTATCCCAAGCATGGAACCTACATGTGAAGAAGTACATAAGGATCTCGGCTCAGTGCAGGATCAACCTAATGTCTGGTATCAGGGAGACCTGAGTATGTAGCTCATGAACAAGAAATTAAATCTATTGGGATGATCTTGAACTCATAGCGCATGAGAGCCATCCTCATGTTAAACTTACGTTTCAATGTAGAGTGGTACCTCAGAGATGTCATGGGCTCAGTTCAAAATCACTGTAATAAACCAAATATCATAATAAATTGATAATAACCACATTATCTTTTTGCTTTCCATGTACATATAAAAGTTTCAAAGTTTTGAGGGAGAGAAAGAACGTGAAGTTGGGTGAGTAAGGCAATATCTGGAGAGAGTTGTAGGGGGAAAAGAATATGAAGAAAATATATCATATATAATTTTTAATTAAAAACCAGAAAAACTACAAAAACTTGCATAGTTATAAGCGCATGGTATCATTGTGTCTAAAAACCATTATACATTATTTAAAAATAATTTATAACTAAAATGGTAATGGTTATCCACATTGTACATACTTTAGAAATATTAAGCAAGAAGCAACAGACAACTTTAACTCAGACTAGAAAGGTTTTATTATTATAAATGTAAAATCTAAGCAAAGTAGTCTCTGGTTCATTATTATTTCCCAAGGCCTACATTGTCTTAAGTCCTTCTGCTTTTTTGCTTAAGCCAAAATTGTTCAGTCATCACAGTTGTAGATGACAGGAGGAGCTGGAAAGAGTCACACCCACTCCTCATCTCTCATTCTCAAGACACTGAGATAGTATCCGCTACAGAGTAATGAAGCTACTGCCAGAGATGTAGCCAGCAAAGATCCACTACTCTCTCGCTCCTGTGCCATTCATAGGCCAGGCAAAGACTGAAAGTGTTTGCTGGCTTAAGTCCCACACAGAACTGCTCCTGAAAGAGGAGAATAGAGTGTATACAGAAGGGGTGAATATTTTAGCCAAGGTAAGTTGTTTTCATCAGAGTATGAAGAATAGATGCTCCAGAGTTTCAATTTACAAGAACCACTAAGAACATTCTTCATGGTTATGTGTAACGAAAGGGAGTGTGCTGGAGAAGGGGTCACATGATCAAAGCTCAGGGTCAGGAGAAAATAACACATCTACAGAAACTCTACATCACTTCAGTTAGAAAATGGGACTCATAGTGGCTTATTTATGAGTTGGCTTTTTTTAAACAATAATGTTGAACCCCCAAACCATATAGCAAATATTGGGCTTATAATATGTGGAGATCTTTTTAGGGGTATGGGGATAGAGTCTAGAAGATATTGGTAATACACAAGAAATCTAAACAAAAATAGCAGTGAATGGGTGAATGGAGTCTACCAACAGAGTAGAAAATTTCTTTAAAGAAATAGGAACAGTTTGGGTCACAATATTGAAGCTCTAAAATGCCAGAGCTTAGGGGTTTGTAGTTAGTGGGGCAACTGGCACGGGTCCTACAAAAAAGAGCAGATTGAGAAAATGAACTCATCCTCAGAGAAGATAATTCAGCATCATTGCACTGATTTTAAGATGATGGCAGTAAAATGTCTAAACAGGAAATTGGAATTTGGAGAAATGAAGCCCAGAAACACAGTGAGGCTGAAGACACACTTGGGGCAGAAGCAGAAGCGGACATGGATATTGGCATGTAGATATTATCAAAACAACTTATTTCACCACGCTCTTCTATTGCAGCACAAGTTATAGCTCAAGTGTTCAATTTTGCAGCTCTCAGCTCAACCAGAGTGTTTTAGTCTAATGAGGGTGGTGTGCAAGGCAATGGAGTTGGCTTGGTGGAATTCATTACACATTAGCAGTGCTTTGCTTTTCTTCATAAAATTTGAAGGTTTTTCCTGACAGAATTCCAACTTGATTTTTTTTTAAATTGTAGCAATGAGACAACATGCCTTTCTCACGAAGCCTTAGCTACTCAACATAGAAAACAGTACCAAAATGATATCATATGCATGATTTATTACATGTTTTTTTAAATAATTTGGAAAATCAGTCTTACTGTAGGAAAACTCTGAATTTGATATTGAATATTTTCTTCTGATTATGGGTTAATTGCAGGCATAAGGTTATTGAGTATTTCAAATACTGATTTCTGTACCCCATATCTGGTTGCAGTCCTTGTTCTAAGAATCTCCTGTGCTAAAGTTGTATAAACATTGCTCCCCAATTGTCCCCTGATATGTCAATAAAGCAGCTTACAGCCAACCACTGAGCAGGGGAGAGAGTAAGGACAAACTTTCTGCCCTTGATGGAAGAAAAAGTTAGAGGGAGGAAGTAGGGGATTTCAGCCACAGGGAGAAGAGCAGAGACATCAAGAGAGAGCTAGCTGAAGCAGGAAAGCCACAAAGTGCAAGTATCTCTAGGATTTATGTGGGAGTAAGCCAGATTAGTTTAGAGGCTTAAGAATAGAGTAATAACTGCTCTGTTCTTGTGTTGTGAAGCTTGTTTAACAAACAATATAGTAGACTCTCAATTGTTTGGGTGATAGCCGGGTTAAGAGAGAAACTAATACAAACACAATTACATAAAGTTATACTAACAGTTAATTAAGAGCTAAATTCTATCCAATTAGTACTAAGAAATGCACAATGAACCTCTCAACTGGAATGCAAAGGATATGAAGGGGATTACCCATGAGTACAAGCTGAAGTAAGATGAACAATGCAAATTACTATGTATTATTTTATGACATTAAGTAAGAAAAATCCATATAAAACTAGACACAACTATTAGGCAACAAATAGATCTGGTCTACGGTATGCATTTATGACTTATCTTGAAAAAGTAATTAGCAAGTGTAATTTCAGGTTGTATGCTGGTAAATAAATATGCATTATTGAGAATTTACACAGTAACACATGACTTGAAAGGAAACAGGTGAACATCTGTGTATGGGATACCTGAAATTTTTTATTATCATTAAACAGCTTTCTAATTTGATCCCAATATGTAAATTCTTAGTCTAACTTTTCTCTTTATATATGCTTTATAATTTTATTCCTTATTCTTACAGTAAGAACACTTAAAAGCTGTAGTCCATGGAAGATGTTGAAGTTATTGTAGCATTAACACACAATGCCATTTGTGACTTTTAACTTTCCACTTTTTGCAGTTAGATTTACTCTCACACCATTGATGCTGGAATAAGATTTACCTCTTTACTACCTTCTACCTTGTAATAGAAATCATTCTATATGACTTTCCTACAGAGACCTTGTAAAAGAACCATTCCTCAATTTTTATTTCTTTTTCTTTTTTTTTTTCTTCATTGAAACAATCGTAGGAAGGCAAGAATGGTTTGAATCAACCTGACTGTAACTCACATGTGGATATGCTTTCTTATAACAAGAAGACTAGCAAGCAGAATGGCATGAAAAACATTAATTATTTGATTCCTTGTGCTATTATTCACCTGGGCTTAGTGGGAGAGTTGACTGGGGACATATGGTGCTGGTTTTCAGATGACAACCTGGCTGTGAATGGGTTCCTTTATGAGACTAGGTTACTCCTTAATATATATTCTCCATCTCCAAAAAGTCATACCCCTTCAGAACACTTTTGATTTTAGTCAATATTTATTCATTTTCACTTATGGGGGTACAAACACAGAAACCAGTATAAACTGCATTTTGAATATTTTTGGAGGCAAGTTCACTACCATTGGCTATGAGACAAGTGGCCTCGGCTTTTACAAAGTGACAGTTTTAGGCTACATGGTAGGTTTATCTGCTGGAGCAAATAGATGTAGAGAATTCAAATGAATTTCCTGGAGACTGTAAGAAAGGTATACCTAACCCCACAGATACTACTTGTGAGACACAATCTCAATATATTATTGTAAAAAGAAATAATAAAAAAACTTGGCTAATTAAACTATTTAACCAGTATTTATATTATTGTTAATTTGTTCCACAGCCTTTAATCCTTATTCTGCCATTATAAATGAGCACACACAGACACCATGTGGATTTTAACAAGCCTTGGCCTGAATTGTGCAATCCTAGCCCATCTAAGCTAGCTCTTAATTCTATTACCCAAATATGACCCCATATATACATACGTCCCCTTGGACTGCCATTCTCCACGGTATGCCGATGTTCCTGGCCATGTGGAATGAGGTTCCTTTTTCTAACCCATGGTGTGTGCCTCCTTCTTGCTGTTCCTGGCTGGAATCCTTTAATTCTCTGTCTCAAGCACAGGCTTCCTGTTCTAATCTAAGGAAGTCCTACCTTTCTCTGTCTTTGCCCAATCTCAGGCCTCGGCATTTTATTTAACCAATCAAAGTCAATGTAAGTAACAGACAGCAAGCAGGACCAATTAATTAACATTTAGAATGCTTAACTCTACCCCAACAATTCCCTCCTTTTGTCTAAAAAAAAGCTGAATTTTTTAACTCATCAAGAAAACCATATATAAAAGTTATGTACATAATGTTTAGCCTATTTATATCAGGCAATCTCGAAGAAGGAAAAAAATCATCTATCTTGATGTGTCTAAAGTTCTGAACCTAAATAATTTCTATCATGTCCTATATTTATAAAGCTGAAGATTTTATTTAGACTTGAAAATATCCTTTGAAATTCTAAACAACTCAAGTTCAATTGAAATCTTATAACTATTATGCCTTCAACCCCATCAAAGACATAAGAAGGGATAAAGTTATTATTATTATTTGAGTGAGTAGGAAGCATAGGAGAGCAGCTTCCAAAAAGAAAAAAACGACAGTTTGTTGCCTAGACAGTCCCAAATATCTCTCGATATCGTTTGAGCATCATCTTCAGCCTTCTGGCCAAGCATTTTTCACAGACTAAATTGTGCAGCAGGAAATAAGGATTTTCCCATTCTGTCTCTGCAAAATTAGGACATCGAACTTAACTGCATTTAAACTCTGGTCCGTCTTTGGACTGTATATAGTCTGTTGAGAGAGCAGGGGCATTTTTGCCCAATAGGAATTATCTCCTGATGGGAGATTTCCTTTTGAGGAATTATCTCCTGATGGGAGATTTGTTTTTGATGCTCATTGTCTTCTTCCAAGTCAAATGGGAGCTGTCAGGAGCTGACTGTCTTAAGTCAAACAATTCTTAAAATAATAAAAATTTCTTTAAATGCCATTTTCTGTATGCTTCTGAGGGTTTTGAAGACATCTCTCTTTGTATTTATAAATCCATCTAACTTTCTTCTATCTATGAAAAAACAAACTGTATATTTTAACCATTTACTATCCGTTTAACCTGTTAAGTCTATTTTGTGATAAATTAAGACTAGTATTTGACATGACCAGAAGCTTGACTGGCCAACTTGTACTATGCAGACTCCTAAATAGATTGCAATAAGCAACCCATAACAGGATCGGAAGTAAACCTGTACCTTTAAATGATTTGTATAGGCACAATACCTTATACAAGAGTTGAAATATACATATTATGTGTCTAAATATAAAATTCTATACCAGTGTTTTGAAAGATAACCTTATTTTTGTATCAATATACAAAATTCAATACCAATGTATCGAAATATAACCTTATTTTTGTATCAATATACAAAATTCAATACCAATGTATCAAAATATAACCTTATTTAAAGAATAACAATAGTTTTGAGTTTTATAACAGATTCAATAATCTATCCTTATATCTTTTAATTTCTATATTATATACATATATTCCCCTCTTCTTTTCAAGTCTTTTCCCCCTGTATAAGAGAGAAAGAAGGATAGAGAAAGGGAAAAGAAATCTTCAAGTCTGACTTTCTATACCTTGCTTAACAAGACCATATAACAATTTGTAACCATTACCCCTGAACAACATTTATAATACATCAAACGACCAAAGAATCATCCACCCCACTTTTTGGGAATGTGACGTCGCTCTCTTAAAACTTCTTCCTGCTGAATTGGGTGGCAGAAAACCTGTTTAGGGGCCCAAATAAAATGAAAAAAAAAAAGGTTAAGCAAATAAATTGGTAAATTGTAACATTTGTTGTCCAGTCTCTATGTGCTCAGCAATTTGAATGTCCTGAGCAGTTTGTACTTCAAAGCTGGACTTTGGTGGGAAAGTTCAGTCCTTGAGGCTGGGCCATCTCAGCAAGCTGTTTGAAGTTGTTCTTGATGCAGATTTTTGAGGAAACAGCTATTGAGACATTCTATGAGGCTGGATCAACTGGGTTACTTGTCTTCTTTGGACTCTGGTCCGGTTGTTCTGAAAATATATAATTTCTCACAAGTAACATATAGTTCTGCAATTACCAAAATGCCTTGGATGTGCAGGATGCACAAATCAATTAAGGAATATTTTCTGTTCTTTGTTTGAACAGAAGAAAGACATTTGTAAGTTTCCATGCCATATAAAAGGATGACATGTAATAGTAAGACTGTATGGAGTTTAAGTATTCTCCTCTACAGTTGACATACATTTATTAATTGATTAAAACAGGTTTATCCTTTGTTGTTCTGGCTTTTTGTAGATTAGGTTGGCCTCAAACTCAAAAGGAACCAATCTGTCTCTGTCTTTGTCTCCCATATTTTGGGAACAAAGGTATGCATTCATATATTTCTTCTTTCCTTTTCTCCTTTCTTTGGATATTTAATTTCTATATGGATATATCTATCCTTATTAAGACAGGATTTCTCTTTGTACCTTGGGCTGTCTTGATTTGCTCTGTAGAGCTCTGTAGATTATATTGGCCTTGAACACACAGGAAGCTGTTTTAACCTTGTCTCCCAAGTTTTGAGATCAAGGTATGAATTTAATTAATTGAATTACCCTTATTAAACAATAGCATTAATTAAACCATTTTGTATTAGTTTGAGTTCCAATTTTCCCATGGAAGCTCCGTTCTTAAGGAGATTGGTGTAAAATAGCATGATAGGCTATCTTATGTTAGCTTTTCTTAATTGTTGGCTGTGTGAGTCATGCAGTTTGCATGTTCTTCCCCAGCCTAACTCTGGGTCCTTACAAGATTAACAAAATATATCTCTTTCTCTCTCTCTCCTTTTTTTTCTGAGAAAGGATTTCTCTGTGAATCCTTGTCCTGGACTCACTGTGTAGACCAGGCTGACCTTGAACTCACAGAGAGTAGCCTGCCTCTGCCTCCAAAGTTCTGGGATTAAAGGCATGCACCTTCATGCCCAGTGATTAACATACCTCTTTTAGGGGCAAAATGCCTCTTGAAACCAGGTCTCCGGTGGGAGCCCCACAACTAAGGAGACTGGCTTGTGACTTTTTTCTCTTTATGTACATTTAAGATTATGTGCATTTATCCATTAGATCAGTAAGGACACTATTAACCTTAACATCAAGCGAAAAAATGTGTCTTTTTTGAATTCTAGACTGTTTTTAGTAAGCAGCTTTATCTCCTCAGCAGAGTTCCCGCCCTGCCTTCATTGTTTAAACCAAGCTGGTCTAGCATCCAGAGATCTGCCTGTTTCTTCCTCCAGTGTGATGGGATTAAGGGCTTAAGGGTGTGTTTCAGTACGACCCTGCTCAAATATTTCACTTAAATCCCAGATTTTAGTAACTCTGTGGTGCAAAGAGCAACTTTGAACTGTAGTGACAATTTGAAATCTGCCCAAAATCTTCAAAAACCTATGTTTTAGCAATGCCAAACCAGAAAAATATCCCTTCTACCTCCTGATATAGGAAAATCAAAGACACATAAACAAAAATCAAGCAAAGAAACAACATTCCAAAAGCCTTGGCATGTCTAACCATGCCATCCCATGCTGCAATTAAAGCTTTGTTCATTATTCCTTAGAGTCTAGTTTTGGCTGCATTTCATTGGCGGACCTATACCAGAAACTCCTGACAGGCACCTAGTACCCAGGGAGCTTTTAGCTCCAGCTGCCATCAACTTTCTATTATTTATCAGGAAAGGCCTCCCTCTTTCTTTCATTATCATTGTTGGCAATTTAGCATTCCATCTGTAAATTCTTTCCTTCAAGACTATCCTAGTCTCAAAAACGATACACAGAACCACAATTGTCAGGGTAAAAATCATTTGCATGGGGGGGGGCCAAGATGGTGGCGACCTACACTGACACATTTTGAATGCAGGGGAAAAAACAGCCATAAAAAACACAGAATTATTGGGCACTGTGCAAAAACCGGAGGGGCTAGACGCCCCCGGAAACACTCACAGCTCCCAAGGGACTGTTAAAAGTCCCAGGGTAAGGCTCACCCCCCATCTCTCGCAGACACGGAAGCCACTAAACCCAGGATTTGGGAACTCCCATTTGGAGAGGCGCCTGGTAAGATCGACCCCAACTCACAGCAGGCAGAATCAGAGGCCACTTGGCGATCGATCACTAGCCTACTGGGCTCCCCACACCTCAGGAAGAACTTATACCCACTTAAGAAACTTTGCGAGATAGTGGAAGTCTTAGCAAGAAACAAACAGGGAGCTCAGCGGGTGGTCCGCAGCTGCTCGAGACGTGGTGGCCGGAGGTTCCGAGAGAGTGGGAAGCCGGGAAGCCAAAGGTGGGCGGGAGGGGCCGAAACCCGCAAACTCATGGCAGTGCAGCTGGGGAGGGAGCCCGGCGTGGGCGGAGCCAGGGATCCGCATACCCACGGCTGAGACGCTGGGGCGAGTCAGGCGGCCGGAGGATCCAAGCTCGGTGCACCCACGGCTGAGCAGCCAGGGAGGGAGACCCGTGGCTGGGCAGACAGGGAGGGAATCAGGCACAGCGGTCAGGCCTGTGGCGAGAAGAATAGAGAGAAACCAGAAATCAGGGGACCATAGCTGTATTCTGGAAAATCCAGACATATTAGGTATGGAACCAGACCCTGTCAGCCTCCGTGACGACAAACAAAGCCCACAGAATCTGTGCCTGGGCAAACAGGTCCATACCATCAGAAGCATTACAGGCTGATAACTCAGAGCAAACATAGAGAAGTCTGAATTGGGAGCAGTGAAACAATTCCAGTCCATTACTGACAACCTGGGAATAGGCTGCACCAGCTCACAGTGCCTCAGGCGATTAAAACCACAGTGACCCTGAAATCCCACAGTAACCAAGTAACTCGTCCCCTGCACCAAAGCATCCACTGTGGATCCAAGCACAGAAAACGACAAGAACAGACAGCTAAACACATCCAATGGCCAAAGGTCCAAAAAAAAAAAAAAATCAAGGAAATACGACCCCAACAAAGCAGAATAATCCTAGCTAATCCAATTCGGATGACCTCACACCAACAGAAACACATGAAAACGTTGACAATTCTGCATTATGGAAAGTGATAGAGTCCCTGCAAGAAGAACTTAAATCTATGAAGGAATTCAAAGAAGCCACAATTTTACAAGTCAAAACAAGGAACAACACCATTAAAGAGCTCCAAGCCAAGGTGACAGAGCTTAAACAGGAAAAGGACAAAGCAATGAAAGATTTTAATACAAAAACAAGCAAGCTGGAGAAGGAAATGTACAAAACGAACAAAACCATACAAGACATGAAAATAGAAATAGAAACAATAAAGAAAACACAGTCAGAGTTAAAAGAGGAAGTGGAGAATCAAGGGATGAGAACAGGAACTACGAATGTGAGTATCAAAAATAGGATGCAAGAGATGGAAGACAGGATCTCAGGCATGGAAGATTCGATGGAAGAAATCAGTACAACATCCAAAGAAAATGAGAAGGCTAAAAAAATCTCTCACCCACAACATCCAAGAAATCAAGGACTCAATGAAAAGACGGAACCTAAGAATTATAGGTATAGAGGAAAGAGAGGACTCCCGACTCCAAGGTCCAGGAAATATCTTCAACAAAATCATAGAGGAAAACTTCCCAAACCTGAAAAAAGAGATGCCAATAAAAATCCAAGAGGCTTACAGAACACCAAACAGATTAGATCAGAAAAGAAACTCCTGTCGCCACATAATAATTGAAACACCGAAAGTACAGAACAAAGAAAGAATATTAAAAGCTGTAAGAGAAAAATGTCAAGTCACATAAAATGGCAGACCCATCAGAATTACACCTGACTTCTCCTCAGAAACTTTAAAAGCTAGAAGGGCCTGGTCAGATATACTACATGTTCTGAGAGATCATAGGTGTCCAGCCAGACTACTTTACCCAGCAAAACTCTCTATCAACATAGATGGAGAAAACAAGATATTACATGACAAAATCAAATTTAAACAATATCTACCCACAAACCCAGCCCTACAGAAAATCCTAGAAGGAAAATCCCAACCCAGAGAAGAAAACTCCACCCAAGAAAACAAAGGGAATAGAAAACCCATCAGCAACTAAAACAAAAGAGGCACAGGACCACCACCTATACCAAACTAATGGGAAATAACAACTCCAGGTCACTAATATCCATCAACATCAATGGACTCAACTCCCCAATAAAAAGACATAGGTTTACAGAGTGGATCCGCAAGCAAGATCCTTCCTTATGCTGTATACAAGAGACACATCTAACTACGAAAGATAGACCCTGCCTCAGAGTAAAGGGCTGGGAAAAAGTTTTCCAAGCAAATGGACCCAGGAAGCAAGCTGGAGTAGCCATCCTAATATCAAACAAAACAGACTTCCAACTGAAGTTAATGAAGAAAGACAAAGAAGGGCACTATATATACATTAAAGGGAATATTCATCAAGAGGAAACCTCAATACTGAACATCTATGCCCCAAATACAAAGGCACCTACTTTCGTAAAAGAAACACTTCTAAAACTTAAAGCGCACATCGATCACAACACATTAGTAGTGGGAGACTTCAACACCCGACTCACAACAATGGACAGATCATCAAGACAGAAGACAAACAGAGAAATATTGAGTATAACAGAGATCATGAAACAAATGGACCTAACAGATATCTACAGAACGTTTCACCCAAACACAAAAGAATACACCTTTTTCTCAGCACCCCACGGAACCTTCTCCAAAATTGACCACATAGTTGGTCACAAGGATAGTCTCAATAGATACAAGAAAATTGAAATAACACCTTGTATCTTATCAGACCACCACGGAATAAAGCTGGTCTTCAACAGCAAAAGAATAAACAGAAAGCCTACACTCACATGAAAATTGAACAGCTCCTTACTGGATGACAACTGGGTCAGGGAAGAAATAAAGAAGGAAATCAAAGACTTCTTAAAATCCAACGACAATGAAGATACAACATACCCAAACCTATGGGATACATTGAAAGCTGTGCTACGAGCAAAGTTCATAGCACTAAGTGCTATCAAAAAGAAAATTGTGACAGCTCATATTAGTGAACTAACAGCTAAGCTGGATGAATTGGAAAAAAAAAGAAACAAACACTCCCAAGAAGAGCAGAAGGCAGGAAATCATCAAACTTAGGGCTGAAATCAACAACTTAGAATCAAAAAGAACTATACAAAGAATCAATGAAACCAAGAGTTGGTTCTTTGAGAAAATCAACAAAATAGACAGACCCCTAGCCAAATTAACTAAAAAGCAAAGGGAAACAACCCAAATCAACAAAATCAGAAATGAAAAGGGAGAAATAACAACAGACATTGAGGAGATCCAGAAAATATTCGAGCATTATTTTAAAAATCAATATTCCACTAAATTTGAAAACTTAAGCAAAATGGACAATTTCCTCGATAAATTCCACCTACCAAAACTAAATCAAAATCAGATTAACAGCTTAAATAGCCCAATAACACCCAAGGAAATAGAAACAGTCATTAATATTCTCCCAACCAAAAAAAGCCCAGGGCCAGATGGCTTTAACACGGAATTCTACCGGACCTTCAAAGAGGAACTAACACCATTACTCTTCAAACTCTTCCACCACATAGAAACAGAAAGAACACTGCCAAACTCATTCTATGAGGCCACTGTCATTCTGATTCCTAAACCACACAAAGACCCAACAAGGAAAGAGAACTTCAGACCAATCTCCCTCATGAACATAGATGCAAAAATACTTAATAAAATACTAGCAAACCGAATTCAAGAACACATCAAAAGTATCATACACCATGATCAAGTAGGCGTCATGCCTGGAATGCAGGGATGGTTCAATATACGAAAGTCTATCAATGTAATTCACCACATAAACAAGGTGAAAGAAAAAAACCACATGATAATCTCGCTAGATGCAGAAAAAGCATTTGACAAAATCCAACACCCCTTCATGCTAAAAGTTCTGGAGAGAACGAGCATACAAGGAGTATACCTAGAAATAATAAAGGCAATATACAGCAAGCCAGTAGCCAACATCAAATTAAATGGAGGGAAGCTTGAAGCATTTCCTCTAAACTCAGGGACAAGACAAGGATTCCCACTTTCACCATATCTCTTCAATATAGTACTTGAAGTCCTTGCTAGAGCAATAAGACAACTAAAGGAGATCAAAGGGATAAAAATTGGAAATGAAGAAGTCAAATTATCTCTATTCGCAGATGATAAGTTAGTATACATAAGCGACCCCAAAAACTCCACCAAAGAACTCTTACAGCTGATAAACAACTTCAGCAAGGTGGCTGGATACCTGGATACAAAATTAACTCAAAAAAATCAGAAGCCCTTCTTTATACAACAAACAAATATACCGAGAAAGAAATAAGGGAAACAACCCCCTTCACAATAGCCAAAAACAACACAAAATACCTGGGGGTAACTCTAACGAAGCATGTAAAGGACCTATACAACAAGAACTTCAAGCCCCTGAAGAAAGAAATGGAG
Source organism: Lophiomys imhausi (assembly GCA_907164525.1). Classification (NCBI taxonomy): domain Eukaryota; kingdom Metazoa; phylum Chordata; class Mammalia; order Rodentia; family Muridae; genus Lophiomys; species Lophiomys imhausi. The sequence goes on along the minus strand of CAJQZJ010033539.1, from coordinate 2,056,694 downwards.
GAGGCCTTTAGGAGATGGAAAGATCTCCCATGCTCATGGATAGGTAAGATCAACATAATAAAAATGGCTATCCTACCAAAAGCAATATATAGATTTAATGCAATTCCTATCAAAATACCAACACAATTCTTTATAGACCTGGAAAAAGCTATTCTCAACTTCATATGGAACAACAAAAAGCCCAGAATAGCTAAATCAATCCTGTCCAATGAAAAAACATCTGGAGGTATCACCATCCCAGATTTCAAGCTGTACTACAGAGCAACAGTAATAAAAACAGCATGGTACTGGTATAGAAACAGACCAGTGGATCAATGGAATCGAATTGAAGACCCAAACATGGACCCACACACCTATGGCCAACTAATCTTTGACAAAGAAGCCAAAACCACACAATGGAAGAAGGACAGCATCTTCAACAAATGGTGCTGGTCCAACTGGATGTCCACTTGCAAAAGAATGAAATTAGACCCATACCTATCACCTTGTACAAAACTTAATTCCAAGTGGATCAAAGACCTTAACATAAGGCCAGCCACACTAAAGATACTAGAAGAAAAAGTAGGAGAAACCCTGGAACTCATTGGCACAGGTGACAACTTCCTGAACAGAACACCAACAGCTCAGGAACTGAGATCAACAATCAATAAATGGGACCTCATGAAACTGAAAACCTTCTGTAAGGCAAAGGACACTGTCATTCGAACAGAACGGCAACCAACAGACTGGGAGAAAATCTTCACCAACCCCACATCTGATAGAGGGCTATTATCTAAAATCTACAAAGAACTCAAGAAACTAAATGCCAAGAAACCAAATAATCCAATCAAAAAATGGGAGATGGAGCTAAATAGAGAATTCACAAAGGAGGAATCCCTAAGGGCTGAGAGACACCTGAAGAAATGTTCAACATCTTTAATCATCAGAGAAATGCAACTCAAGACGCCCCTGAGATTCCACCTAACACCTGTTAGAATGGCTAAGATAAAGAGCTCAAATGATAGCGCATGTTGGCGAGGGTGTGGAGAAAGGGGAACCCTACTCCATTGCTGGTGGGAGTGCAGGCTTGTGCAACCACTATGGAGGTCTGTCTGGCGATATCTTAGAAATCTAGGAATAACCTTGCCTCAAGACCCAGCCATACCACTTCTGGGTATACACCCAAAGGACCTCTCACGGAGACATAGGGAAGTCTCCTCATCTATGTTCATAGCAGCCTTATTTGTAATAGCTAGAAATTGGAAACAATCCAGATGTCCCTCAACTGAAGAATGGATTAAAAAATTGTGGTACATCTATACAATGGAATATTACTCAGCTATCAGAAACAATGAAATCATGCAATTTGCAACCATATGGATGGATCTAGAGAAGCTCATCCTGAGTGAGCTAACCCAGTCTCAGAAGGATGCACATGGCATCTATTCACTTATAGTAGGATTTTAGCTATATTGTACAGGATATCTGTACTACAACCAACACACCAAAAGGAACATGGACATAAACTTTTTTTTTTATCTTTTTCTTTTTCCTTGTTTTTTCCTTTTTTCTTTTTCCTTTTTCATTCTCTTTTTCATGTCTTTTTTTGTTGATATTCTTTGTTTTTGTGGGTTTGTGTGTTTGTTGGTCTTTTTTTAGTATTCCCCCAGTAGCAAGGAGACACCTTTCACTGGCAGTACTGCCTCGTAGGTCCCCGGTGAATGAAGAGGCTCTTGGCCCTCATACGACTCCCGATCTGTGGTGAGAGACTGTTAGGCAGGGACACTCCACCCCAGAGGATCAAGACGGAAGGGTCAGGGGGTAGAGAATGGGAGGGTGGGGCTGGGAAGCGGGAAAAGAGGACAATATGATAAGGATGTAACCTGAAGCAACAAACAAATAAATTTATTAACTAAAAAAAAAAAAAAGGGCAGGTTGCAGGGCTGAAACACTGTGAATGGAATAGAGGATACAGCCATTCGGCCTGGTTTTGCAGACCTCCAGGTGTTGAGAAGACGTGGAGCTAAGGTAAAATACAAGAGAATTGTGGTGTTGGCCCATGCCTTTGACTTCAGCGGAGACATGGGGGGAGCACCGTAGAGTAGGTGGTCTTATGTATTCTGGAGTCTATGGAGCGGGGTGGTGAGGGAGCATACTCTTGGTCCCACTATTCAAGAAGAGTACACCCTTCATCCCAGCTCCCAGCACACTGGATACAGAAACAGGCAGATCCCGGAGCTCAGGGTCAGCCTGATGCAGGGCAAACTCTAAATAGAGAAAGACTTCGATCCAGGAGTGGTGGAACACATCTTTGATCCCTTCAGATGGGAAACACAGGTCTCTGATCCCAATAATTAGAGTTCAGAGATACACACATGGGATTTGGAGGGACCTAGGTTTGGAGGCTACTTACAAAAGGCCTTCTCGATGCAGGCAGATTGTCCTTTGGGATCTCAAAATATATACACTGGAGCTGGTTTAGCTCCAAGGTGACAGAATGATTTCTTCTTTAACCCGGATTGAAAGATAATGCTTTGTATATTGTCGGAAGGCCAAATTTGCTTCAGGAGAAGTACTACCTAGCCCCCCCCCCCCTCAAAAAAGAGGGTAATTGTCCCAGGGTTGGGATTGGGGCAGGACTCTGTTCTTATCTTTCCAGGAGAATCGAAGCGTCCATTAGGGGAGCCCAGGGATGGCTGGACAGCGGAATCCTCAGCAGAGAGCAGAATCAGGCCCCTAGGAGGACGAGTGTCCCAGTTGATTCAGCCTGGCAGACTTCCTCAATAGCTGTCTCCATAGGGGGCCTGCAACCACCACAGCAATCCAATGTTGCTGGGACCGTTCAGCTCTACACAATGCCCCGGCAGGAACCTCAGTGAAGCCTGCAAGATCAGCTTCTGCCTACAAACCCCTTAGGTCATCTAAACAGCTGAGAACAGAAGGACTGAACATAAAAGGAGTGTACTAACATTTTTAATCATTTTCCCATTTGGGTTCGGGCCCCAAACAGGTCTACTACGACCCAAATCAGATTCAATGTAAGTAACATACAGCAAGCAGGACCAATTAATTAACATTTAGAATGCTTAACTCTACCCCAACAATTCCTTCCTTTTGTCTAAAAAAAAAAAAAGGCTAAATTTTTTGACTCACATATTAAAAACAATAAGAACAAATATGAAACAATCAAGAAAAACTTATAAAGTCATAAAAATGACTCCTGATGTCCCATGCCTTGAAATGTTTTGCATTCATTTGCAATTTGATAATCTTCTGGAAATAAACACTTTCTAGTCTCTTTATTTCGTTCCACATGGTTAAATGAATCCTTCAGTTCCAAGCTATTTTTTAATTAAAGAAACTGCACATTTTCCACTGGCTATATTTCTCTGTACTGAGGAATGCTATCTTAATGAATCAAGAGATTATCTCCCCAAGCTGAGAGTGTTGCTATGCCATGAGGGTGATGTATTTGGCAGTTCAAAGATGAGGGTATGTGTTGACTTCTCCAGAAGAGACAAGACAAAGAATTTATAAGATATTTTTCTGAACAAGTAAACAGCTTGGGAATCAAGGAAAAAGAAGATAAAATAACTTACCCTTTTCCCATTGCCTGATCTTACTGGTGCCTTTTAGAGAATTATTTGAGTGAGATCTTCCAAGAGGATTGAAACTGAGGTTTTACTTTGAGTAATATATATAATATATAACATATATTATAGTGAATTATAATATATAGCATTACACTTGTTTCAATATACTTTTTCTTTTTTGTTAATTTCTTCTTTGAAAATTTCATACATGTATGTAATATATTCTGGTCATACCCATCCTCTTATTCCTTTTTTATCCCCATTCTACCCTCACCAATAAGACAGCTCCTCCCACCAAGTCCCTATCCCATTTTCATGGTTTTTCACTTGTGATGATGTTTTTATTTCTTTTTGCTCTGCAACTCACTGAATTTGATAAGGGTTGCCTGCGTGGAAATAGGCGTGGAGTGTGAAGAATTCAACAGTGACTCCATCACTGAAGCCAATGACTTCCTTCGCTATAGCAGCCCTCCCACTGACAATAACTCCCACAGGCTTGGTGGAGCCCCATTAACACCTCCCCTATCTATGACCTAATGTTAATGGGCTCAGTTTTGTGCAGACCTCATGCAGGAAATCCTAGATGTTTTAAGTTCATGAGTGCCACAGCCACAGCATGACAACAAGACAGTGTGACAGCTCTCCACTCCATCATCCAGCTGTTATATTTGTGCCACCTCCACTTCTGAGATGTTCTCTGAGCCACTATTGCATCAGTACACACATCTTGCCTGGAAAGTTGGTATTGTAGCATGCAAGATTACGATCCTAGAAAGATGAATGACTGGACTTTTTCCCCAAGCTTTTTGCATAGCCATTTCTGGCACTATGAAAGCTACCTGGCAGGGAGAAAACTTCTACTTCTGTTTCAGCACAATTTCTTTTGTATTCTGCAACTAAGGTGTGTGTTGTCTTCAATAATGGAGTCTTACCATACAATTCTGGTTGGCAATCAAGGGCAGTGGCAATAACCTCCATAGTTTTGTTGTCCTCTGAGAATTTTCTGTTCAAATGCTTCTAGGTAGATGTTTCACACCTGTCAGTAAGATTTTCATTTGATAATCTACGGCTTCTGTGATCATCATCATTTACCCATGAATAGGGTAACCACCCATACTCTTTTAAAATTATGTGCACTAAATAGCTTATTAGGCAGAAGGCTTTAATGTGGTTTCCTCATACATTCCTCTTTTAATTAGCTCTCATCCTGAACTCCTTCACCCCCATTCTCCACTTACATCCCAACTTAAACCTTGCTACCACCAGTATTTCCTACCTTTATTTTCATATCACATGTGTGTTCTACTATCCCACCTACCATTAAAGGTTCTTTCTCTCCCAAACATAACTCCATTTCTCACTTCCAGGTCTCTACAGATATTCTAGGTTAAGACAAACAAACAAACAAATTGATATTCTACTCTATATATGAAAGAAAACATGGTGTTTGACTTTCTGAGCTTGGATTACCTCATTTTGTATGAATTTTTTCAATTCTATTGATTTTCCTAAACATTTTATTTTTCTTTACAGTTAAATAACAATTTCATTGTATATATGTATCACAGAGAGAGAAAGGGAGAGGGAGAGAAATCAAGAAAATTATAGACTGACCTCAAGGAAAATATAGATTCAAAATTTTTCAATGAAATACTCACAAAGAAAATTCAATATTGCATCAAAAAAGATGATTCCCCATGATCAAGCTGACTTAGTTCCAGATATTCAAGGATGACTCAATAAACAAAATTCAATAAATGTAGTTATTGCATAAATAGACTTGAAGACAGAAATCACATGATTATCTCAATAGAAGCAGAAATAGCCTTTGACAAAACTCCAACACTCTTCATGAACAAAATCATGGAGAATCAGATGGAGGGAGAATTTCTTAATATTGAAATGTTACATATGACAAAACGATAGCCAACATCATGTTAGCACCAGGAATTAATTCCCCCTAAGACTGTAAACAAGACAGGGTGTCCAGTTTTTTCTACTCCTATTCAAGATATTGGGGATTTTTTCTCATGTTCTTTTGAAAGTATTTCAAGCATGAATCTATGTTTTTATATCTTTGAGTTGTAATAGCTACACCTTTGCTCATTACATCTCAAATCCTAACAGATATTTGTAGACAGTGTACAATTTTCAGTAAAACTTGTCTTTCCATATTTTACCATAGTTACTGATATCTGAAAAATCAACTTACTGATAAGTTCTTTCATTCAGTTTTATTCCTTTGCCTTGAAGCGATTTCTATTGTGTGGTTTCTTTTATTTAGCCTACACTAGGGGAAACTTTAATGAATAAGAAATATACTATCCATGCTTACTGAAATCCAGTTAGTTTTCAACTTCAGGAGATTTTGTTTAGACTATGCATATAAAATCTGGAAAAGGAAGACTCCTGTAGGTGTTCATAGAAATGTATGAGAAACACTCTTCCTATTTTCTGTTTGACTTTTATTTATATCTTTGTGCCCTTCCTTTTGCTCAATAACAAGAGGGCCTAAAGGCAGAGATTCTTGCTACTAGTTCCCAGCCTGGAAGGGATCGCATGCATTGTGAATAAAAGATTTCTCTCAACAGCATCCATATCCAATAGTGTTTCTTATGAAATAATTTGAGTGCATTCCACTAAGCTTCATGTGCTAAAACATTAGTTATTTAGTACAATGCATCAGTGATTTCAGAAAAGTCTAATAAGAGGCATTAGATCATAGCAACAGAACCCTCAGGAATGGATTAATGGCTTTCTTTCAGGAATAGGTACACACTCAGTGAATTTGGCCCCTTTCCTTCTCTCATTGACACTTCATCTCTCTACCTGTAACTTCCTCCAGGCTATGAAACAGGATAAGAGTTTCATCAGAGGTGACGTCTCAGCTTTGAAAATCAGAAATCCACACAAACCTCCTTCCTTTTTAAATGACACAGTCCCAGAGGATCTCTCATACTGAAAATATCCTAAAGCATTCCTAGAATCTGATCTCACCTGAACCTGTGAGGGATCACATGGCAGAGTTGTGAACAGTGTTAGATGCAGCTCCTTGATTGCCTAGGTTCAAGTCTCTGTCCTAGGTTGTACTGTGAGTGTAGCTTTGAATAAGCTAGTCAACCAAGCTGAAACTCAGTTTTCTCAACAACAGTTGAGGATAGTAATATATTGAACTTCTTTCTGTTTGACATAAAAAATTAAGTGAGAATGTAGTAAATACAAAGAATAAAGTATTATGATGATGGCTCATCTGCTCTCAGACGTAATTCTGAATTCTATGTTACTTTTGGTAACACACAATTAAGAAGCTCAATCAAAAGTTAAATTTTGAGTTGTTTAGGAATCAAGAGGGTGTTATAGATCTAAGAAGATACTCTTAAAAGTGTGTTGCAAGTTAGTATGAATGTTGAGTCACATATAGACCTTTAAACTCAAGGAGATGGTTAGATAGTAGAATGTTAAAGTCAGGGCCAAATATGTATAAACTGGACATTGGGAAGGTATACTGGGCCATTTAACTCTCATAAATGTGGCATGTTTATATCTGTTGTTTTGTATAATACTTACTGTTATAAGAGAAGGAACCATCTGTTGGACTGAAAGGGGAAACTTCTGGGGGGAAGAGGGTGGAAGGGCGGGATAGGAAAGGGGAATAGGGAGGGGTTTGTGACTGAGATGTAACTTGAAGAAAAAAAAAATAAAGTATTTAAAAAAAAAAAGAAGCTCAATCAGAACCATGTTCCTATTGCCCAACTGTATCTTCAATAGCACACATGGAGATAATCAGCCAATAACTTGTTTAAGGAGAAATGGTCTGTATTCTTTTACTTTTAGGTAGTCTTCTGTTTCTTTTGAAAAATCTAAAGTAATTTGGTATATAAGAAAATAAAAATAATAATTCCTGGCAAATGAAAAGTATCAAGATTAATACATAGACACATGCACAAATCACTTACCCAGGCATCTCATTTATGTTTTGTGAATTGTTTCACTCATGCTTCTGAAAACAAAGGATCTTGCACTCCAGCCAGTTGTCAAGTCCCTCCAATTTCTTTGAAACTGAAACAATTTCTCAGTCATTGACCTGTGTGATCTTGACATTTCTGAAGTGATAGGACATTCCTTTGGTAGACTGTTGCTCTGTGTGGGTTTATCTGAAGCTTTCTCCTAAACAGAGCTTATTCGAATCTGGACAGGAGCATTTACAAGGGAAGTCATGTTTCTAGTGCATCCTTCCAGGTAGCAGATGACGAGACTAAGTTCTATTATTTATAGAGTCAACTTGATCATTTGAAAGAAAATGATTTCTGCCAAGATTCTCCTTTATAACATTACTTTAGAAGGAGAAATAGGTTGTGTGGAGAAAAATCAGGGCCATTCAAATATTCTATCCCTCATCTCAATTCATATTTCCTCAGATCTGAATACTTTCACCCACTTCTCCACCGGTAAGAAACCTAGTTCCCATATTTTCAATATCGTGTTTATTTTCTCAGTCCCTTTAAAAAGCCAATGTTCAGCATATGTAAACTGGACCTCAGAACCCTACACATTATATCTGATAGGCAGCGTGGTAGTCATGCAAGTCCCTTAGCATGTGAAGCAGGGGCGGGGGGCTCTCTCTGACATGAACTCTGTTGTCTATTCAGGGAACACCTTACCCTAGCTGGGCTGCCTTGTCAGGCCTCAGTGGAAGAGGAAGCTCTTAGTACTGAAGCAACTTGATGAACAGAGGTGGGTTGGTATGGGGGTGGGCTCTCCTCCGCTGAGGAGAAGGAGAGGAGGGAGAGGCAGATGAAACACAGATGTCAGATTCCTGGAGGAAGATGCATGGTAATGACATATGAAGATTAAAGCTAATGTAAGAACTCAGGGACCCGGAAAAAACATACAATATATCTAAAGTATGATGAACATTTGTCAAGATTAGTTTAAATCAAGTTTTCACTCACGCACTGAATTATAGAACTTAAAAGACATCATCACTGGTGAACTCTGAATCTCTCTCTCTCTCTCTCTCTCTCTCTCTATCTCTCTGTTTCTCTCTATATATTTTTTCCTATTTAGATTTTAACATACCTATGAGGCTGTGCTGAAACTAAAACCAAAGCAAGTTTATGTGAACTTCCCTGAGAGCAACAAATGGCTTTCTAAAGGTTTTGAAACCTCTGGAGTTAGTTACAGTAATTAGCACACACACACACACACACACACACACACACACACACACACAC
>CAJQZJ010033539.1:2033272-2047878 GCA_907164525.1 Lophiomys imhausi | reverse complement strand
CACACACACACACACACACACACACACACACACACACACACACGTATGTATATATATATTTTACATGTGTATATATACACATGTAAAATCTTTTTATCTTCTTCATTCCTACTTGGGGGGGGATAAAAGATGAAAATTAAATGAACATAGTAAGAGATTTCTCTTAAGTGTATCACAATTAAAGAGTGAATGGCATGTGCAATCCAAAATTAACAGTTATGCCAAAATATTCAATATTGCATAGCTGTATTATTTTCCAAGTAGTAACAAAACTATTGACTGTACCTATAATACCAATGAGATTTTTAATATTAAGCAGAACTAATGCAAAATGAGGCAGAGAGATGAACCATTATTAGTGAAAAGATAACTGTTTGCATTTCACATGCTCTGAAAGTCTTCTCTGCATTAGTAGCTATGTTTTAAAATCTCTTCTAGAAATATTCTGTCTCTGTAGGTATATATTTGTCCTTCATCAATAGTGTATTTACTAAAGCATTGTATACATGTGATGCTAGATGAGTGTACTTAACAATGTTCACATAAGTAGTCAGATGTGACTCTGCTAAGTAGTAATTTGCTCAAGCCAAGGATATGTTATTAAGAATAATAGAGTCATATACTCCTCTACCATTGGGTATGGATCCTTATTGGACAGTGACAACTAAGAAAGTAGTCTGTAGAAAAAATAGCTAATTAAATTATTTACTAGTATTTACATTATATTTAATTGGTTACAAATCTTTAAGCAGCCATTATAAATGAATACACACAGACACCACATGGATTTCGCAAGCCTTGGCCTGAATTGTGCAACCCTAGCCCATCTAAACTAGCTTGTAATTCTATTACCCAAATATGACCCCATATATACATACGTCCCCTTGGGCCACCAGGATATGCCGATGTTCCTGGCCATATAGAATGAGGTTCTTTTTTCTAAACCATGGTGTGCGTCTTCCTGCTGCTCCTGGCTGGTATACACTAATCCTCTGTCTAAAGCACACGCTTCCTGTTATAATCTCAGAAAGTCCCACTTTTCTCTGTCTTTGCCCAATCTCAGGCCTCAGCATTTTATTTAACAGACAGCAAGCAGAACCAATTAACATTTAGAATGCTTAACACTATCCCATCAATTCCCTCCTTTTGTCTATAAAAAGGCTAAATTTTTTAACTCATCAAGAAAACCATATATAAAAGTTACACACATAATATTTAGCCTATTTGTATGAGGCAATCTTGAAGAAGAAAAAAATCATCGATCTACCTTGGTGTGTCTAAAGTTCTGACCCTAAATAATTTTTTTCATATCCTATATTTATAAACCTAAAGATTTTATTGAGACTTGAAAATATCCTTTTAAATCCTAAACAACTCAATTTCAATTGCTATTTTATAACTATTATGCCTTCAACCCCATCAAAGACATAAGGGATAAAGTTATTATTTAAGTAGGAAACATAGGAGAGCAGCTTCCAAAAAGAAATATGACAGTTTGTTGCCTAGACAGTTCCAAATATCTCTTGATATCGTTGGAGCATCATCTTCAGCCTTCTGGCCAAGAATTTTTCACAGACTAGATTGTGCAGCAGGAAATAAGAAGAATTTTCCCATTCTGTCTCTGCAGAATTAGGACATCGACTTACCTGCATTTAAGCTCTGATCCATCTTTAGACTGTATATAGTCTGTTGAGAGAGCAGGGTATTTTTGTTCAATAGGAATTATCTCCTGATGGGAGAAATCTTTTTGATGCTCATTGTCTTCCTCAAAATCAAATGGGAGCTGTCAGGAGCTGACTGTCTTTTTTTTTTTTTTATAAATACTTTATTTTTTTTTCTTCAAGTTACATCTCAGTCACAAACCCCTCCCTATTCCCCCTTCCTATCCCACCCTTCCACCCTCTTCCCCCCAGAAGTTTCCCCTTTCAGTCCAACAGATGGTTCCTTCTCTTATAACAGTAAGTATTATACAAAACAACAGATATAAATATGCCACATTTATGAGAGTTAAATGGCCCAGTATACCTTCCCAATGTCCAGTTTATACATATTTGGCCCCTGACTTTAACATTCTACTATCTAACCATCTCCATGAGTTTAAAGGTCTATATCTGACTCAACATTCATACTAACTTACAACACACTTTTAAGAGTATCTTCTTAGATCTATAACACCCTCTTGATTCCTAAACAACTCAAAATTTAACTATGAGACTCTAGCTGTCTATTCTTCAACCACCTCAGAGACCTGAGAGGGATAAATATATTTGCTTATATAGAAAGTGCAGGGCCTGCAGCTTCCAAAACTAAGAAAGGACATACCAATGACTGCCTGGACAGTTCCCATTTTCTCTCCATACATTCCTGCATCAGTCTTCAGCCTTTGGGTCCTGTTTCTCTGACAGACATTTGTTGTAGAGCAGGGATTATGAAGGACTTACCTACCCTGTCTTGGCAGAGTTAGGCTGTCTACTTCCCTGCTACCAAGTTTTGTCCTTTTTGGACAGCAGTCTGTCTGCAGTTGGTGCAAGGGGTTTTTTCATGCCAAGAGATAGGCTTGCCACTAATTCAACCATCTTACAGTGGAGGTTCTTCGATGCTTATCTTCTGCTTGGAGTAGAATAGGGGGTGCTGTCAGGCGCTGATATGTCTCGATATCAAAAAAAAATCTTGATTTAAGATAACATCTTTGAATGCCATATTCTGCAGATTTCTTGGGGTTTATGAAGATGCCCTATCCATCTCTTGTATTTAGATAAGCAAATGTTGCTTGTCTCTTAGCAACTTGATTACTGGGTAGTTTAGAGAATATCTGTGATAGACTGTCATAGTAGCTAACAAAGTGACATGTTTGCATGACTAGGAGTTTGTTTTACTTAACTATCCTAGACCGCTTTAGACAGTTGGTATCAAGAGGTCAGAGATTCACATTTTATTTTTAAGTATTTCTAGGTATGATACCATTAGGAAGCATTACCTTTAAATTTGTATCAATATACAAAGATCTATTCAATTGTGGTTAAATATACTCTTAGTTATGTATCAATATACAAAGATCAATGCCTATGTAGCCCAATACAATCTTAATATTACGTCCATATGCAAGGGTCAATACCATTGTGGCCAACTATAATCTTAATTTTGTATCAATATACAAAGATCAATACCGATGTAATCCAATACAATCTTATTTTTGCACAATAAACAATGGTCAATACCACTTTAGCCAAATAAACTACTAATTTTGTATCAATATACAAAGGTATAAGGGCATATTCAATAATCTGCCCCTTCTTCTTGGACCTTCCTGTGCTATGTCTATATCTCATTTTTCTCAAGCCCATGCACTCCTACATAGGAGAGGAAGAAGGATACAGAAAAGGAAAAGTAGGAAGTCCCTGAGGCTAACCTCCAAAACCCATTAAGACAGGACCATTTATCAGCTTGTAGTCTCTTCCCCTACATATCACAGTTTTCAGTTATCCTTCAAATAACCAAAAAGAAGGGCGGAGAAACACCTTCCCCACCCTCTGGGCATGGGACATCGCTCTCTTAAAGTGACTTCCTGCTGATTTGGGTCGTAGTAGACCTGTTTGCGGCCCGAACCCAAATGGAAAAAATGGTTAAAAATGTTAGTACACTCCTTTTATGTTCAGTCCTTCTGTTCTCAGCTGTTTAGATGACCTAAGGGGTTTGTAGGCAGAAGCTGATCTTGCAGGCTTCACTGAGGTTCCGGCCGGGGCATTGTGTAGAGCTGAAAGGTCCCAGTGACATTGGATTGCTGTGGTGGTTGCAGGCCCCCGATGGAGACAGCTATTGAGGAAGTCTGCCAGGCAGAATCAACTAAGTCACTCGTCCACCTTGGTGCCTGATTCTGCTCTCTGCTGAGGTTTCCGCTGTCCAGCGGTCCCCGGGCTCCCCTAATGGACACTTCGATTCTCCTGGAACGATAAGAACAGAGCCCTGCCCCAATCCCAACCCTAGGACAATTGCCCTCTTTTTTGGGGGGTGGGGTGGGGGGGGCTAGGTAGTACTTCTCCTAAAGCAAATTTGGCCTTCTGACAACATACAAAGCGTTATGTTTCAATCCGGGTTAAAGAAGAAATCATTCTGTCACCTTGGAGCTAAACCAGCTCTAGTGTATATATTTTGAGATCCCAAAGGACAATCTGCCTGCATCGAGAAGGCCTTTTGTAAGTAGCCTCCAAACCTAGGTCCCTCCAAATCCCATGTGTGTGTCTCTGAACTCTAATTATTGGGATCAGAGACCTGTGTTTCCCATCTGTAGGGATCAAAGATGTGTTCCACCACTCCTGGATCGAAGTCTTTCTCTATTTAGAGTTTGCCCTGCCTCAGGCTGACCCTGATCTGCCCATTTCTGTCTCCAGTGTGCTGGGAGCTGGGACCAAGGGGGTACTCTTCTTGAATGGTGGGACCAAGAGTATGCACTCTCACGACCCCGCTCCATATGACTCCAGAATACATAAGACCACCAACTCTACGGTGCTCCCACCCCCCCGCCCCGCCATGTCCGCTGAAGTCAAAGGCATGGGCCAATACCACAATTCTCTTGTATTTTACATTAGCTCCACGTCTTCTCTACACCTGGAGGTCTGCAAAACCAGGCCGAATGGCTGTATCCTCTATTCCATTCACAGTGTTTCAGCCCTACCCCTGCCTTTTTTTTTTAGTTAATAAATTTAGTTGTTTGTTGCTTCAGGTTACATCCTTATCATATTGTCCTCTTTTCCCGCTTCCAAGCCCCACCCTCCCATTCTCTACCCCCTGACCCTTCCGTCTTGATCCTCTGGGGTGGAGTGTCCCTGCCTAACAGTCTCTCACCACAGATCAGGAGTCCTATCAGGGCCAAGAGCCTCTTCATTCACCGGGGGCCTACGAGGCAGTACTGCCAGTGAAAGGTGTCTCCTTGCTACTGGGGGAATACTAAAAAAAGACCAACAAACACACAAACCCACAAAAACAAAGAATATCAACAAAAAAAGACAGGAAAAAGAGAAGGGAAAAGGAAAAAGAAAAAAGGAAAAAACAAGGAAAAAGAAAAAGATAAAAAAAATTATGTCCATGTTCCTTTTGGTGTGTTGGTTGTAGTACAGATATCCTGTACGATATAGTTAAAATCCTACTGTAAGTGAATAGATGCCATGTGCATCCTTCTGAGACTGGGTTAGCTCACTCAGGTTGAGCTCATCTAGATCCATCCATTTGGTTGCAAATTGCATGATTTCATTGTTTCTTATAGCTGAGTAATATTCCATTGTATAGATGTACCACAATTTTTTAATCCATTCTTCAGTTTAGGGACATCTGGGTTGTTTCCAATTTCTAGCTATTATAAATAAGGCTGCTATGAACATAGATGAGGAGACATCCCTATGTCTCTGTGAGAGGTCCTTTGGGTGTATACCCAGAAGTGGCGTGGCTGGGTCCTGAGGCAAGGTTATTCCTAGATTTCTAAGATATCGCCAGACAGACCTCCATAGTGGTTGCACAAGCCTGCACTCCCACCAGCAATGGAGTAGGGTTCCCCTTTTTCCACACCCTCGCCAGCATGCGCTATCATTTGAGCTCTTTATCTTAGTCATTCTAACAGGTGTTAGGTGGAATCTCAGGGTCATTTTGAGTTGCATTTCTCTGATGATTAAGGATGAATATTTCTTCAGGTGTCTCTCAGCCCTTAGGGATTCCTCCTTTGTGAATTCTCTATTTAGCTCCATCTCCCATTTTTTGATTGGATTATTTGGTTTCTTGGCATTTAGTTTCTTGAGTTCTTTGTAGATTTTAGATAATAGCCCTCTATCAGATGTGGGGTTGGTGAAGATTTTCTCCCAGTCTGTTGGTTGCCGTTCTGTTCGAATGACAGTGTCCTTTGCCTTACAGAAGGTTTTCAGTTTCATGAGGTCCCATTTATTGATTGTTGATCTCAGTTCCTGAGCTGTTGGTGTTCTGTTCAGGAAGTTGTCACCTGTGCCAATGAGTTCCAGGGTTTCTCCTACTTTTTCTTCTAGTATCTTTAGTGTGGCTGGCCTTATGTTAAGGTCTTTGATCCACTTGGAATTAATTTTGGTACAAGGTGATAGGTATGGGTCTAATTTCATTCTTTTGCAAGTGGACATCCAGTTGGACCAGCACCATTTGTTGAAGATGCTGTCCTTCTTCCATTGTGTGGTTTTGGCTTCTTTGTCAAAAATTAGTTGGCCATAGGTGTGTGGATCCATGTTTGGGTCTTCAATTCGATTCCATTGATCCACTGGTCTGTTTCTATACCAGTACCATGCTGTTTTTATTACTGTTGCTCTGTAGTACAGCTTGAAATCTGGGATGTTGATACCTCCAGATGTTTTTTCATTGTACAGGATTGATTTAGCTATTCTGGGCTTTTTGTTGTTCCATATGAAGTTGAGACTAGCTTTTTCCAGGTCTATAAAGAATTGTGTTGGTATTTTGATAGGAATTGCATTAAATCTATATATTGCTTTTGGTAGGATAGCCATTTTTTTATGTTGATCTTACCTATCCATGAGCATGGGAGATCTTTCCATCTCTAAAGGCCTCTTCCATTTCTTTCTTCAGGGGCTTGAAGTTCTTGTTATATAGGTCCTTTACATACTTGGTGAGAGTTACCCCCAGGTATTTTGTGTTGTTTGTGGCTATTGTGAAGGGGGTTGTTTCCCTTATTTCTTTCTCGGTATATTTGTTTGTTGTATAAAGAAGGGCTTCTGATTTTTTTGAGTTAATTTTGTATCCAGCCACCTTGTTGAAGTTGTTTATCAGCTGTAAGTGTTCTTTGGTGGAGTTTTTGGGGTTGCTTATGTATACTAACATATCATCTGCGAATAGGGATAATTTGACTTCTTCATTTCCAATTTTTATCCCTTTTATCTCCTTTAGTTGTCTTATTGCTCTAGCAAGGACTTCAAGTACTATATTGAAGAGATATGGTGAAAGTGGACATCCTTGTCTTGTCCCTGAGTTTAGAGGAAATGC
Source organism: Lophiomys imhausi (assembly GCA_907164525.1). NCBI lineage: Eukaryota > Metazoa > Chordata > Mammalia > Rodentia > Muridae > Lophiomys > Lophiomys imhausi. The sequence goes on along the minus strand of CAJQZJ010033539.1, from coordinate 2,040,873 downwards.
TTCAAGCTTCTCTCCATTTAATTTGATGTTGGCTACTGGCTTGCTGTATATTGCCTTTATTATTTCTAGGTACGGCCCATGTATGCCCGTTCTCTCCAGAACTTTTAGCATGAAGGGGTGTTGGATTTTGTCAAATGCTTTTTCTGCATCTAGCGAGATTTTCATGTTGTTTTTTTCTTTCATCTTGTTTATGTGGTGAATTACATTGATAGACTTTCATATATTGAACCATCCCTGCATTCCAGGGATGAAGCCTACTTGATCATGGTGTATGACACTTTTGATATGTTCTTGAATTCGTTTTGCTAGTATTTTATTAAGTATTTTTGCATCTATGTTCATGAGGGAGATTGGTCTGAAGTTCTCTTTCTTTGTTTGGTCTTTGTGTGGTTTAGGAATCAGAATGACAGTGGCCTCATAGAATGAGTTTGGCAGTGTTCTTTCTGCTTCTATGTGGTGGAAGAGTTTGAAGAGTAATGGTGTTAGTTCCTCTTTGAAGGTCCGGTAGAATTCCGTGCTAAAGCCATCTGGCCCTGGGTTTTTTTCGGTTGGGAGATTATTAATGACTGTTTCTATTTCCTTGGGTGTTATTGGGCTGTTTAAGCTGTTAATCTGATTTTGATTTAGTTTTGGTAGGTGGAATTTATCGAGGAAATTGTCCATTTCGCTTAGGTTTTCAAATTTAGTGGAATATAGGTTTTTAAAGTAATGCCCGAATATTTTCTGGATCTCCTCAATGTCTGTTGTTATTTCTCCCTTTTCATTTCTGATTTTGTTTATTTGGTTTCTTTCCCTTTGCCTTTTAGTTAATTTGGCTAGGGGTCTGTGTATTTTGTTGATTTTCTCAAAGAACCAACTCTTGGTTTCATTGATTCTTTGTATAGTTCTTTTTGATTCTAAGTTGTTGATTTCAGCCCTAAGTTTGATGATATCCTGCCTTCTGCTCTTCTTGGGAGTGTTTGTTTCTTTTTTTTCTAATTCACCCAGCTTAGCTGTTAGTTCACTAATATGAGCTGTCACAATTTTCTTTTTGAAAGCACTTAGTGCTATGAACTTTCCTCGTAGCACAGCTTTCAATGTATCCCATAGGTTTGGGTATGTTGTGTCTTCATTGTGGTTGGATTTTAAGAAGTCTTTGATTTCCTTCTTTATTTCTTCCCTGACCCAGTGGTCATCCAGTAAGAAGCTGTTCAATTTCCATGTGTGTGTAGGCTTTCTGTTGATTCTTTTGCTGTTGAAGACCAGCTTTATTCCGTGTGGTCTGATAAGATACAAGGTGTTATTTCAATTTTCTTGTATCTATTGAGACTATCCTTGTGACCAACTATGTGGTCAATTTTGGAGAAGGTTCCGTGGGGTGCTGAGAAAAAGGTGTATTCTTTTGTGTTTGGGTGAAACGTTCTGTAGATATCTGTTAGGTCCATTTGTTTCATGATCTCTGTTAGACTCAATATTTCTCTGTTTGTCTTCTGTCTTGATGATCTGTCTATTGTTGTGAGTGGGGTTTTGAAGTCTCCCACTACTAATGTGTTGTGATCGACGTGCGCTTTAAGTTTTAGAAGTGTTTCTTTTACGAAAGTAGGTGTCTTTGTATTTGGGGCATAGATGTTCAGTATTGAGATTTCCTCTTGATGAATATTCCCTTTAATGAGTATATAGTGCCCTTTTTTGTCTTTCTTCATTAACTTTAGTTGGAAGTCTGTTTTGTTTGATATTAGGATGGCTACTCCAGCTTGCTTCCTGGGTCCATTTGCTTGGAAAACCTTTTCCCAGCCCTTTACTCTGAGGCAGTGTCTATCTTTGGTAGTTAGATGTGTCTCTTGTATACAGCATAAGGAAGGGTCTTGCTTGCGGATCCACTCTGTACACCTATGTCTTTTTATTGGGGAGTTGAGTCCATTGATATTGATGGATATTAGTGACCTGGGGTTGTTATTTCCCATTAGTTTGGTATAGGTGGTGGTCCTGTGCCTCTTTTGTTTTAGTTGCTGAGGGGTTTTCTATTCCCTTTGTTTTCTTGGGTGGAGTTTTCTTCTCTGGGTTGGGATTTTCCTTCTAGGATTTTCTGTAGGGCTGGGTTTGTGGGTAGATATTGTTTAAATTTGATTTTGTCATGGAATATCTTGTTTTCTCCATCTATGTTGATAGAGAGTTTTGCTGGGTAAAGTAGTCTGGCTGGGCACCTATGATCTCTCAGGACTTGTAGTATATCTGACCAGGCCCTTCTAGCTTTTAACGTTTCTGAGGAGAAGTCAGGTGTAATTCTGATGGGTCTGCCATTGTATGTGACTTGACCTTTTTCTCTTACAGCTTTTAATATTCTTTCTTTGTTCTGTACATTAGGAGTTTCAATTATTATGTGGCAAGAGGAGTTTCTTTTCTGATCTAATCTGTTTGGTGTTCTGTAAGCCTCTTGGATTTTTATTGGCATCTCTTTTTTCAGGTTTGGGAAGTTTTCCTCTATGATTTTGTTGAAGATATTTCCTGGACCTTGGAGTCGGGAGTCCTCTCTTTCCTCTATACCTATAATTCTTATGTTCTGTCTTTTCATTGAGTCCTTGATTTCTTGGATGTTGTGGGTGAGAGATTTTTTAGCCTTCTCATTTTCTTTGGATGTTGTACTGATTTCTTCCACTGAATCTTCCATGCCTGAGATCCTGTCTTCCATCTCTTGCATGCTATTGTTGATACCCACATCCGTAGTTCCTCTTCTCTTCCCTTGGTTCTCCACTTCCTCTTTTAACTCTGACTGTGTTTTCTTTATTGTTTCTATTCCTATTTTCATGTCTTGTATGGTTTTGTTCGTTTTGAACATTTCCTTCTCCAGCTTGCTTGTTTTTGTATGAAAATCTTTCATGGCTTTTTCCTTTTCCTGTTCAAGCTCTGTCACCTTGGCTTGGAGCTCTTTAATGGTGTTGTTCCTTGTTTTGTCTTGTAGAATTGTGGCTTCTTTGAATTCCTTCATAGATTTAAGTTCTTCTTGCAGGGACTCTATCACTTTCCATAATGCAGAATTGTCAACGTTTTCATGTGTTTCTGTTGGTGTGTGGTCATCCGAATTGGATGAGCTAGGATGATTCTTCTTTCTGGAGTCATATTTCCTTGATTTCTATTTTTTTTTTTTTTTACCTTTGGCCATTGGATGTGTTTAGCTGTCTGTTTTCTGTGCTTGGAACCACAGTGGATGATTTGGTGCAGGGGACGAGTTACTTGGCTATCTGTCGTTGCTTACAGGGGGATTTCAGGGTCACTGTGGTTTTAATCTCCTGAGGCACTGTGAGCTGGTGCAACCTATTCCCAGGTTGTGAGTAATGGACCAGGATTGTTTCACTGCTCCCAATTCAGACTTCTCTATGTTGCACTCTGAGTTATCAGCCTGAAATGGTTCTGATGGTATGGACCTGTTTGCCCAGGCACAGATTCTGTGGGCTTTGTTTGTTGTCACGGAGGCTGACAGGGTCTGGCTCCACACCTAATATGTCTGGGTTTTCCAGAATACAGCTATGGTCCTGATTTCTGGTTTCTCACTAGGCTTCTCGCCACAGGGCTGGCCTCTGTGCCTGATTCCCTTCCTGTCTGTGCCGCCGCAGGTCCCCCTCCCTGGCTGCTAGGCTGTGGGTACCCCAAGCCCCGAATCCTCCAGCTGCCTGAGTGGTACTCTCGCCCCAGCAGCTCAGCCGTGGGTGCCCGGATCCCTGTCCCCGCCCTCGCCTGTCTCTCTTCCCAGTTGACCTGCCGTGGGTTGCAGGGATTTGGCCCTGCCAGCCGGGCTCCCTCCCCAGCTGTGGTGCCATAAGTGCGTGGGGTTCAGCCCCTCCTGCCCGCCTTTGGGTTCCAGGCTTCCCGCACCTCCCGGCTTCCCCCACCTCCGCCCTCGTGGACCCAGCTGCGCTGCCATGAGTGCGCAGGATTCGGCCCCTCCCACCTGCCTTTGTGTTCCCAGCTTCCCACGCTCTCTTGGAACCTCCTGCCCTCCGCTTCAGGAGCAGCTGCGGACCACCCGCTGAGCCCCCTGTTTGTTCCTTGCTAAGCCTTCCACTATCTCGCAAAGTTTTTTAAGTGGGTATAAGTTCTACCTGAGGTGTGGGGAGCCCAATAGGTCAGCGACCTATGGCCAATTGGACTCTGATTCTGCTTGCTGTAAGTTGGGATCAATCTTACCAGGCGCCTCTCCAAATGGGAGTTCCCGAATCCCGGGTTTAGTGGCTTCCATGTCTGCGAGAGATGGGGAGAGAGCCTTGCCCTGGGACTTTTAACAGTCCCTTGGGAGCTGTGAGTGTTCCCGGGGGGGGGGGTCTAGCCCCTCCGGTTTTTGCACAGTGCTAAATAACTCTGTGTTTTTTATGGCTCTTTTTTTCCCCGCGTTCAAAATGTGTCAGTGTAGGTCGCCGCCATCTTGGCCCCCCAGGAGCTGACTGTCTTAAGTCAAACAATTCTTAAAATAATAAAAACATCTTTAAATGCCATTTTCTGTATGCCTTTGAGGGTTTTGAAATTGATTTATTTGTAAATCAATCTATCTATCTATGAACAAAGAAACTGTATATTTTAACCATTTACTATCTGTTGAACCTATTAATTCTTTTTTGTGATAAATTAGGACTAGTATTTGACATGACCAGAAGCTCAACTGGCCAGTCAACTTGTATTATCCAGACTCCTAAATAGATTGCATTAGCAACCCATGAAAGGATTGGAAATAAACCTGTACTTTTAAATGATTTGTATAGTCACAATACCTTATATAAGAGTTGAAATATACATATTATGTGTCAAAATATAAAATTCTATACCAATTAATCAAATTTTAACCTTATTTTTGTATCAATATGCAAAATTCTCTACCAATGTATCAAAAGATAACCTTATTTTAAGAATAACAACAATTTTAAGTTTCAGAACAGATTCAATAATCTATGCTTATATCTTATCATTTCTATATTATATAGATATATTCCCCCTCTAGTTCTTTTCAAGTTTTCCCCCCTATATAAGAGAGAAAGAAGAATAGAGAAAAGAAAATGAGATCTCCAAGTCTAACTTTCTATACCTTGCTTAACAAGACCATATAACAATTTGTAACCATTACCCCTAAACACCATTTATAACATATCAAATGACCAAAGAATCATCCAACCCACTTTCTTGAAATGGGATGTCACTCTCTTAAAACTGCTTCCTGCTGAATTGGGTCACAGAAAACTTGTTTGGAGGGGGGGGGGGTCCCAAAAATGAAAAAATGGTTAAGCAAGTGTAGTCCATGAAGGAACAATGAAAGTTTAACCCTCATTTTCCTTCATTCTGTTTATTTGTGTTTTACAGATTAAGCTAGCCCCCTGAAATGTTCCAGGACAATTAGCAAGATAGTTACCATTAACTACAGCACTCTATCTCACAGAGCAGTTTGACCTCAGTGAACAATTGGAAATGTGCCTTGTAAGTTTTTCTCACCTTTGTAACTAGCTAGGGAATTTTCCTTCCCTACGATAATTTTATAGAAAAGATGGACTACAAAAGATGAAATGTTCTTGTATCAGAAAGGTCAGAGCAGTCCAGGTACCTTAAATATGTTTTCTACAGAGATGTGAACTTTCATGGGACATCAAGGATGAGGAAGGTGTAAAAACCAGTTCACAATCAAGGAAAGGAGAGGAGAGCTTCTCTTTAGGGAACATGAAATAGACAAGCAGTTTTTCTTCAGAAAAGGAGAGTACTTGCCTCTTCCAGATGTAGCAACTCTGGCCTTGTAATTACCCAGAATGCATCTGGATTAAAAAATAACAAAGCCTCATGTTAGATTTGGGCAAGATTATCTCAATGAGACATTGTGTAGTTAAAAGAAACTTTACTGTGCAACCTTGGACCACTTTCTTAGCATCCTTGTATTTCAGGGCACTTAGCTCCTCTTGCTGTAACAACATCCCTGGGGGGAAAAAACAATTTACAGGTTGAAGAGATTATATTGGCTTACAGTTTAAGAGGATACAGGTCATCATGGTGAGGGAGCCATAGAGTCAGGAGTTTGAGGCACCTGGTTACACTATATTTGCAGTCAGGAAGGAGAGATGAATGCTGGTACACAACTTTCCTTTTTTAATGCAGACTGTAGCTTATAGAATGATGACACCCACTCATAGGGTAACTCTTTCCACATTAATTAACTCAGTCTAGAAACTCCCACACAGGCATGCCAAGAGACTGGTCATCCAGATGAGTCTATATCCTGTCAAATTGACAATCAATATTAATCATTACACTCAGTTATCTCATCTTTAAAATGGAAATTTTAATAGTATATATTAACATTATTTTAACTTATATATATACTAATAATATATATTAAAATACATAATAGAATATTAGTATATATTTAATCTAAACTAATGAAGTAATAGTATATCTTAAAAAAAAATAAATTCTGCTCTTGAGTCACCTTCTTGCAGCCTAGGCTCGCCGTGCTTGTCAGACCCGGTCCAGGCCTACCCTGATCTGAGCTACTTACTTGGCTTTCCTGTCAAGATGCCTGAGGAAGCGCACCATGGAGAGGAAAAGGTGGAGACCTTTGCCTTCTAGGCTGAAATCACTCAGCTCATGTCCCTCATCATCAATACTTTCTATTCAAAAAAGGAAATTTTCCTTCTAGAGTTGATCTGTAATGCTTCTGATGCCTTGGACAAGATTCAATATGAGAGCCTGACAGACCCTTCCAAGTTGGACAGCAGCAAAGAACTGAAAATTGATATCATCCCCAACCCCCAGTAGTGCACACTGACTTTGGTGGACACAGGCATAGGCATGGCCAAAGCTGATCTCATAAATAACTGGGAGCCATTGCTAAGTCTGGCACAAAAGCATTCATGAAGGCTCTCCAGGCTGGTGTGGACATCTCCATGATTGGGCAGTTTGGCGTTGGATTCTACTCTGCCTATCTAGTGGCAGAGAAAGTGGTGGTGATCACCAAGCACAATGATGATGATAAGTATGCCTGGGAATCTTCTGTTGGTGGATCCTTCATGGTCGTGTGGACCAAGGTGAGCCCATTTTCCGGGGCACCAAGGTGATCCTTCACCTCAAAAAAGACCAGAGAGAATATTTGGAGGAGAGGAGGGTCAAGGAAATGGTGAAAAAACACTCCCAGTTCATAGGCTATCCCATCACCCTCTACTTGAAGAAAGAACCAGAGAAGGAGATCAGTGATGATGAGGCAGAGGAAGAGAAAGGTAAGAAAGAGGACGAATAATATAAAGATGAGGAGGAAAACCCAAATATGGAAGATGTGGGGTCAGATGAGGAGAATGACAGTGGCAAAGATAAGAAAAAGATAACAAAGAAGATTAAGGAGAAATACATCTGATCACGAAGAGCTGAACAAGACTAAACCCTGATGACATCACTCAAGAGGAATATGGAGAATTCTCTAAGATCCTCACCAATGCCTGGGAAGACCACTTGGCGGTCAAGTACTTCTCTGTAGAAGGTCAGTTGGAATTCAGGGCTCTGCTCTTCATTCCTCTGTTAGCTACCTTTGGCCTTTTTGAAAACAAGAAGAAGAAGAAGAAGAAGAAGAAGAAGAAGAAGAAGAAGAAGAAGAAGAAGAAGAA
>CAJQZJ010033539.1:2006225-2033262 GCA_907164525.1 Lophiomys imhausi | reverse complement strand
AAGAAGAAGAAGAAGAAGAAGAAGAAGAAGAAGAAGAAGAAGAAGAAACTGTATGTCCATCATGTGTTCATCATGGGTAGTTGTGATGAGCTGATACCTGAGTACCTCAACTTTATCCGTGATGTCGTTGACTCTGAGGACCTGTGCCTGAACATCTCCTGAGAGATGCTCCAGCAGAGCAAGATCCCCAAGGTCATCCGCAAGAAAATCATGAGGAAGTGCCTTGAACTCTCCTCTGAGTTGGCTGAGGACAAAGAAAACTGCAACACTTTAAAGCTTTGAATCCAGGAAGATTCCCCTAACTGCCTGTGCCTCTCTGAGCTCCTCCACTATCACACCCCTCAGTCTGGAGATGAGATGAGGTCCCTGTCATAGAATGTGTCCCAAATGAAGGAGACACAGAAGTCTATCTACTATATCACCAGTGAGAGCAAAGAACAGGTGGCCAACTCTGCCTATGTGGAACGTGTGCTGAAGTGAGGCTTTGAGGTGGTGTATGTGACTGAGCCTATTGATGAGTACTGTGTGCAGCAGCTGAAGGAATTTGATGGAAAGAGCCTGGTCTCAGTGACTAAAGAAGGCCTGAAGCTATCAGAGGATGAGGAAGAGAAGAAGAAAATGGAGGAGAGCAAGACAATGTTTGAGAATCTCTTCAAGCTCATGAAGGAGATCTTGGATAAGAAGGTTGAAAAAGTGACCAACTCCAATAGGCTTGTGTCTTCACCTTGCTGCATTGTGACAAGCACCAATGGCTGGACATCCAACATGGACCAGATCATGAAGGCCCAGGCACTGAGATACAACTCTACAATGAGCCACATGATAGTCAAGAAACACATGGAGATCAATCCTGACCAACCCATTGTGGAGACCCTGTGGCAGAAGGCTGAGGCAGACAAAAAATAGCAAAGCTACCAAGGACCTGGTGGTGCTGCTGTTCGAAACTGCTCTGCTTTCCTCTGGCTTCTCACTTGAGGATCCCCAGACCCACTCCAACCACCTTTACTGCATGATTAAACTATGCCTGGGCATTGATGAAGATGAGGTGACAGAAGAGGAACAAAATGCTGCTGTTCCTGATAAGATACCCCCACTTGTGGGTGATGAGGATGCCTTGCATGGAAGAAGTTGAATAAAAACCCCTTGTGAAGCCCGGGCCCTCTGTATAGTGTCACTGTGGCTCCCTAGAGAACAATGACTGGCCCTGACCCACCTCACTCTCTGCTTGTGTCTAGAGGATCTCGTCTATCCTGTCGTTGTGCCTTAAGGCAGGAATATCTCCTCTCACAGAATAGCAGGGTTGGGAATTGTGTATTGTGGGTTCTATCTATCTATCTATCTATCTATCTATCTATCTATCTATCTATCTATTTATTGCTTCAGGTTACATCTCCATCATAGTGTCCTCTTTCCACCCTTCCCAGTACGGTCCTCCCACCCTCTACCCTCTAACCCTTCCATCCCACTCTTCTGGAGTAGAGTGTCCCTACATAACATTCTCCCGCCCCAGTTCAGCAGTCATATGAGGGCCAAGAGCCTCCTCATACACTGGAGGCCTACAAGGCAGTACCACCAGGGAAAAGTGTCTCAAAGACAGGGAGAGAGAACAAACAAACAAACAAAAAATGTCTATGTCCATGTTCCCTTTGGTGCATTGGTTGTAGTATAGATATCCTGTACTATAAAGATAAAATCCGACTATAAGCGAAAAGATGCCATGTGCATCCTTCTGAGTCTGGGTTAGCTCACTCAGGATGAGCTTTTCTAGTTCCATCCATTTGGCTGAAAATTGCATAATTTCCTTGTTTCTGATAGCTGAGTAGTATTCCATTGTGTAGTTTTTTAATCCATTCTTCAGTTGAGGGACATCTGGGTTGTTTCCAGTTTCTAGCTATTACAAATAAGGCTGCTATGAACACAGATGAGGCAACTTCCTTGTGATTCGGTGAGGAGCCATTTGGATGTATACCCAGAAGTGGTATGGCTGGGACCCGAGGCAGAGCAACTCCAAGTTTTCTAAGATATCACCACACTGACTTCCATAGTGGTTGCACAAGCATGCACTCCCATCAGCAATGGAGGAGGGTTCCCATTTCTCCAAACCCTCTCCAGCATGTGCTGTCATTTGAGCTTTTGATCTTAGCCATTCTGAAAGGTGTGAGATGGAATCTTAGAGTCCTCTTGAGTTGCATTTCTCTGATGATTAAGGATGCTGAGTATTTCTTCAAGTGTCTCTAAGCTTTTAGGAATTCCTCCTTTGTGAATTCTCTGTTTAGCTCTTATCCCCATTTTTTAATTGGATTGTTTGGTTTCTTGGCATTTAATTTCTTGAGTTCTTTGTAAATTTTGGATATTAGCCCTTTGTCAGATGTGGGGTTGGTGAAGATTTTTTCCCAATCTGTAGGCTGCCGTTTTGCTCCAATGACAGTGTCTTTTGCCTTACATAAGCTTTTCAGTTTCATGAGGTCCCCTTTGTTCATTGTTGATCTTAGGTCCTGAGCTGTTGGTTTTCTGTTCAGGAAGTTGTCACCTGTTCCAATGATTTTGAGGGTTTTCCCCACTTTCTTTTCTAGTAGATTTAGTGTGACCGTGCTTATGTTAAGGTCTTTGATCAACTTGGACTTAAGTTTTGTACAAGGTGATAAGTATGGGTCTAGCTTCATTCTTTAACAAATGGACATCCAGTTGGACCAGCACCATTTGTCGAAGATGCTGCCCTTTTTCCATTGTGTGGTTTTGGCTTCTTTGTCAAAAATTAGGTGATAATAGGTGTGTGAGTTCATTTCTGGGTCTTGATTCTATTCCATTGATCCACTGGTCTGTTTCCATACCACTACCATGTTGCTTTTATTACTATTGCTCTGTAGTACAGCTTGAAATCTGGGATGGTGATACCTCCAGATGTTTTTTTATTGTACAGGATTGATTTAGCTATTCTGGGTTTTTTGTTGTTCCATATGAAATTGAGAATAGTTTTCCAGGTCTATAAAGAATTGTGTTGGTATTTTGATAGCAATTACATTGAATCTGTATATTGCTTTTGGTAGGATGGCCATTTTTATTATGTTGATCCTACCTATCCATGACCATGGGAGATCTTTCCATCTTCTGATGGCCTCTTCAATTTCTTTCTTCAAGGTCTTGAAGCTCTTGTTGTACAGGTCCTTTACTTGCTTGGTTAGAGTTTCACCCAGGTATTTTATATTATTTGTGGCTATGGTGAAGGGAGTTGTTTCCCTGATTTATTTCTCAGCCCATTTATTTGTTGTATAAATAAAGGCTTCTGATTTTTTTAAAAATTAATTTTGTATCCAGCCACCTTGCTGAAGGTGTTTATCAGCTGTAAGAGTTCTCTGGTGGAATTTTTGTGGTCATTTATGTATACTATCATATCGTCTTCAAATAGGGATAATTTGACTTATTTGTTTCCAATTTGTATCCCCTTGATCTACTTTAGTTGTCTTATTGCACAAGCAAGAACTTCAAGTACTATATTGAAGAGATATGGGGAAAGTGGACATCCTTGTTTTGTCCCTGAGTTTAGAGGAAATGCTTCAAGTTTCTCTCCATTTACTTTGATGTTGGCTACTGGTTTGCTGTATATTGCCTTTAATATTTCCAGATATGGTCCTTGTATGCCCGTTCTCTCCAGAACTTTTAGCACGAAGAGGTGTTGGATTTTGCCAAAAGCTTTTCCACATCTAGTGAGATAATCATGTGTGGTTTTTTTCCTTTCATCTTGTTTATGTGGTGAATTAAGTTCATGGATTTTCATATGTTGAAACATCCCTGCATTCCTGGGATGAAGCCTACTTAATCATTGTGTATGAAACTTTTGATGTGTTCTTGAATTCGGTTTGCTAGTATTTTATTAAGTATTTTTACATCTATGTTCATGAGGGAGATTGGTCTGAAGTTCTCTTTCTTTGTTGGGTCTTTGTGTGGTTTAGGAATCAGGGTAACTGTGGCCTCATAGAATGAGTTTGAAGTGTTCTTTCTGATTCTATTTTGTGAAAGAGTTTGAAGAGTGTTGGTATTAGTTCTTCTTTGAAGGTCTGGTGAAATTCTGTGCTGAAAACATCTGGCCCTGAGCTTTTTTTAGTTGGGAGATTTTTAATGACTGTTTCTATTTCCCTATGGGTTATAGGGCTGTTTAATCTGTTAACCTGATCTTGATTTAGCTTTGGTAGGTGGAATCTGTCAAGAAAGTTGTCCATTTGCTTAAGTATGAAAATACTTGGTGGAGTATAGATTTTTAAAGTAGGACCTAAATATTCTATGGATTTCCTCAATGTCTGTTGTTATTTCTCCCTTTTAATTTCTGATTTTGTTGATTTGGGTTTTTTCCCTCTGTCTTTTAGGTAATTTGGTTAAGGGTTTGTCTATTTTGTTGATTTTCTCGAAAAATCAACTCTTGGATTCATTGACTCTTTGTATCGTTCTTTTTGTTTCTAAGTTGTTGATTTCAGCCCTAAGTTTGATGATTTCCTGCCTTCTGCTCCTCTTGGGAGTGTTTGCTTCGTTTTTTCCCAATTCATCCAGTTTGGCTGTTAATTTGCTAATATGGACTGTCATTATTTTCTTTTTGAAGGCACTACTTGCTATGAACTTTCCTCATAGCACAGCTTTCATTGTGCCCCATAAGTTTGGGTATGTTGTGACTTCATTTTCGTTGGTTTTTAAGAAGTCATTGATTCCCTTTTTTATTTCTTCCCTGACCCAATACTCATCCAGTAAATAGTTGTTCAATTTCCATGTGTGTGTAGGCTTTCTGTTGATTCTGTTGCTGTTGAAGTCCAGCTTTATTCCATGGTGGTCCGATAAGATACAAGGGGTTATTTCAATTTTCTTGTATCTGTTGAGGCTATCTTCGTGTCTGACTATATGGTCGATTTTGGAGAAGGTTCCCTGTGGTGCTGACGAGAAGGTGTATTCTTTTTTGTTTGGGTGAAACGTTCTGTAGATATTTGTTAGGTCTATTTGTTTCAAGACCTCTGTTAGACTCATTATTTCTCTGTTTGGTTTCTGTCTTGATGATCTATCCATTGTTGTGAGTGGGGTGTTGAAGTCTCCCACTACTAATGTGTGGGGATCGATATGCAACTTAACTTTTAGAAGAGTTTCTTTTACAAATGTAGGTGCCTTTTTATTTGGGGCATAGATGTTCAATATTGAGATGTCCTCTTGATGAATATTTTCTTTAACGAGTATGTAATGCCCTTCTTTGTCTTTTTTTATTAACTTCAGTTGGAAGTCTATTTTGCTTGATATTAAGATGGCTACTCCAGCTTGCTTCCTGGGTCCATTTGCTTGGAAAACTTTTTCCCAGCCCTTTACTCTGAGATAGTGTCTATCTTTGTTAGTAAGATGTGTTTCTTGTAAGCAGCAAAATAATGGGTCTTGTTTACGGGTCCAATCTGTAAGCCTGTGTCTTTTTATTGGGGAGTTGAGTCCATTGATATTTATGGATATTAGTGACCAGAGGTTGTTATTTCCCATTATTTTGGTTTATGTTGTGGTCCTGTGTTTCTTTTGGTTTAGTTGCTATTCAGTTTTTGTTTCCTCTATTTTCTTGGGTGTAGTTATCTTCTCTGGGTTGGTTGGAATTTTCCTTCTAGGATCTTTTGTAGAGCTGGATTTGTGGATAGATATTTTTCCTTTATTTTTTTATTTCTTCAAGTTACATCTCAATCGCAGTCCCCTCCCTATTCCCCCCCTCCAGTCCCACCCTCCCAACCTCAACCCCCCATCCTCTTCCCTTTTTTTTTTTTCTTTTAAGTTTGAGGTATATCTTATTTCCCCCTACAGTTTCCCCTTTCAGTCCAACAAATGGCTCTTTCTCTTATAATAACAAATACCATACCATACAACAGAGGTAATTAGGCCACAGTTATTAGGGTTATATGGCTTAACGTACATTCCCAATGACCAGTTCATATGTATTTGGGACTTGATTATACATTCTACTATCTAAACATCTCCATGAGTTTAAAGTTCTATATCTGACTCAACAATCATACTAACTTGCAACACAATTTTAGAAGTATCTTCTTAGATCTATAACACTCTCTTGACTCCTAAACAACTCAAAATTTAATTATGAGACTCTAGCTCTCTGTTCTTCAACCACCTCAGAGACCTAAGAGGGATAAATATATCTGATTTTATAGGAAGTACAGGGCCTGCAGCTTCCCAAACTAACAAATGACATACCAGTGGCTGCCTGGCAGTTCCCATTTTCTCTCCATACATTACAGCATCGATCTTTAGTCGTTTGGCCCCGTTTCTCTGACAGACATTGATTGTAGAGCAGGGGTTATGAAGGACTTACCTACCCTGTCTTGGCAGAGCTAGGCTGTCGACTTATCTGCTTCCAGGTTTTGTCCTTTTTGGACAGCATTCTGTCTACAGTTGGAGCAAGGGGCTTTTCCTACCAAGATATAGGCTTGCGACTAATTCAATCATCTCCCACTGGAGATTCTTCGATGCTCATCTTCTACTTAGAGGAGAATAGGGGGTGCTGTCAGGAGCTGGCATGTCTCGATATCAAAAAAATCTTAAGTTAAGAAAACATCTTTGAATGCCATATTCTGCAGATCTCTTGAGGTTTTTGAAGAGGCCCTATCTATCTCTTATATTAGGGTAAGCAGATGTTGCTTGTCTCTTGCCGGTTTGTTTCTGATTAGCTTAGAAAGTAACTATAATAGGCTGTCATAGTACCTAACTGAATGACAAGCTTGCATAACCATTAATTTGCATTTCTTAATTACCCTAAACAGTTTATGACAATTAGTAGTAAAAGGCCAAAACATCACATTTCATTTTTTTTTCTTTACCTCCTAACCCTTCCATCCCATTTCTCTGGGGTAGGGTGTCCTTATATAACAGTCCCTCATATCAGTTGAGAGGTCGTATGAGGGCCCTCTTCATTCATTGGGGATGTACGAAGCAGTACCATCAGTGAAAAGTGTCTCGTTGCCCGGGAGAGAGAACTACTAAACAAACAAACCAATAATCGTACAATAGATAAAAAAGACTAAAATATAGAAAAAAATATAACTAATATATAAAAAATAGATAAAGAATAAAAATTAAAAATAAGAAGTCTATGTCCAAGTTCCCTTTGGTGTGTTAGTTGTAGTATCGATACCTTCTACTATATAGCTAAAATCCTACTATAAGTGAATAGATGCCATATGTGTCCTTCTGAGTCTGGGTTAGTTCACTCAGGATGAGCTTTTCTAGTTCCATCCATTTGGCTGCAAATTGCATAATTTCATTGTTCCTGATAGCTGAATAATATTCCATTGTATAGATGTACCACAGTTTTTTGACCCATTCTTCGGTTGAGGGACATCTGGGTTGTTTCCAGTTTCTAGCTACTACAAATAAGGCTTCTATAAACATAGATGAGGAAACTTCCTTATGATTCCGTGAAGAGGCCTTTGGGTGTATACCCAGAAGTGGTATGGCTGGGTCCTGAAGCAGAGCTATACCAAGTTTTTTAAGATATCGCCAGACTGACCTCCATAGTGGTTGCACAAGCCTGCATTCCCACCAGCAATGGAGTAGGTACCCCTTTCTCCACACCCTCGCCAGCATGTGCTGTCATTTGAGTTTTTGATCTTAGCCATTCTGACAGGTGTGAGATGGAATCTCAGAGTCATCTTGAGTTGCATTTCTCTGATGATTAAGGATATTGAACATTTCTTCAAGTGTTTCTCAGCCATTAGGGATTCCTCCTTTATGAATTCTCTATTTAGCTCTGTCCCCCATTTTTTGATTGGATTATTTGGTTTCTTGGCATTTAATTTCTTGAGTTCTTTGTAGATTTTGGATATTAGCCCTCTGTCAGATGTGGGGTTGGTGAAGATTTTCTCCCAGTCTGTAGGCTGCCGTTTTGTTCGAATGACAGTGTCCTTTGCCTTACAGAAGCTTTTCAGTTTCATGAGGTCCCATTTATTGATTGTTGATCTCAAGTCCTGAGCTGTTGGTGCTCTGTTCAGGAAGTTGTCGCCTGTTCCAATCATTTTGAGGGTTTCTCCCACTTTTCATTCTAGTAGATTTAGTGTGACCGGCCTTATGTTAAGGTCTTTGATCCACTTGGACTTAAGTTTTGTACAAGGTGATAAGTATGGGTCTACCTTCATTCTTTTACAAATGGACATCCAGTTGGACCAGCACCATTTGTTGAAGATGCTGTCCTTCTTCCATTGTGCCGTTTTGGCTTCTTTGTCAGAAATTAGGTGGCCATAAGTGTGTGGGTCTATTTCTGGATCTTCAATTCGATTCCATTGATCTACTGGTCTGTTTCTATACCAATACCATGCTGTTTTTACAACTATTGCTCTGTAGTACAGCTTGAAATCTGGGATGGTAATACCTCCAGATTTTTTTTTTTTTTTATTGTACAGGATTGATTTAGCTATTCTGGGCTTTTTGTTGTTCCATATGAAATTGAGGCTAGCTCTTTCCAAATCTATAAAAAATTGTGTTGGTATTTTGATAGGAATTGCATTGAATCTATATATTGCTTTTGATAGGATGGCCATTTTTATTATGTTGATCCTACCTATCCATGAGCATGGAATATCTTTCCATCTTCTAAAGGCCTCTTCCATTTCTTTCTTCAAGGGCTTGAAGTTCTTGTTGTACAGGTCCTTTACTTGGTTGGTTAGAGTTACTCCCAGGTATTTTATGTTGTTTGCAGCTATTGTAAAGGGGATTGTTTCCCTTATTTCTTCCTCAGCCCATTTGTTTGTTGTATAAAGAAGGGCTTCTGATTTTTTTGAATTAATTTTGTATCCAGCCACTTTGCTGAAGGTGTTTATCATCTGTAAGAGTTCTCCGGTGGAATTTTTGGGGTCGCTTAATGTATACTATCATATCATCGGCAAATAGGGATAATTTGACTTCTTCGTTTCCGATGTTTATCCCCTTGATCTCCTTTAGTTGTCTTATTGCTCTAGCAAGAACTTCAAGTACTATATTGAAGATATATGGTGAAAGTGGACATCCTTGTCTTGTCCCTGAGTTTAGAGGAAATGCTTCAAGTTTCTCTCCATTTATTTTGATGTTGGCCACTGGCCTGCTGTATATTGCCTTTATTATTTCTAGGTACGGCCCATGTATGCCCGTTCTCTCCAGAACTTTTAGCATGAATGGGTGTTGAATTTTGTCAAATGCTTTTTCTGCATCTAGCGAGATTATCATGTGGTTTTTTTTCTTTCAGCTTGTTTATGTGGTGAATGACGTTGATAGACTTTCATATGTTGAACCATCCCTGCATTCCTGGGATGAAGCCTACTTGATCATGGTGTATGATACTTTTGATGTGTTCTTGAATTAGGTTTGCTAGTATTTTATTAAGTATTTTTGCATCTATGTTCATGAGGGAGATTGGTCTGAAGTTCTCTTTCTTTGTTGGGTCTGTGGATAGATATTGTTTAAATTTGATTTTGTCATGGAATATCTTGTTTTCTCCATCTATGTTGATAGAGAGTTCTGCTGGGTATAGTAGTCTGGCTGGGCACCTATGTTCTCTGGGCTTGTAGAACATCTGTCCAGGCCCTTCTAGCTTTTAGAGTTTCTGAGAAGAAGTCAGGTGTGATTCTGATGGGTCTGCCCTTACACATTACTTGACCTTTTTCTCTTATGGCTTTTAATATTCTTTCTTTGTTCTGTACATTTGCAGTTTCAATTATTATGTGGCAAGAGGAGTTTCTTTTCTGATCTTATCTGTTTGGTGTTCTGTAAACCTCTTGGATTTTTATTGGCATCTCTTTCTTTAGGTTTGGGATGTTTTTGTCTGTGGTTTTGTTGAAGATGTTTCCTGGATCTTGGAGTCGGGAGTCTTCTCTTTCCTTTATGCCTATAATTCTTAGGTTCCGTCTTTTCATTGAGTCCTTGATTTCTTGCATATTATGGGTGAGGACTTTTTTAGCTTTCTCATTTTCTTTGGATGTTGTACTGACTTCTTCCATAGAATCTTCCATGCCTGAGATTCTGTCTTCCATCTCTTGTATCCTACTTTTGATACTCATGTCTATAGTTCCTGTTCTCTTCCCTTGATTCTCCATTTCCACTCTTAACTCTAACTGCGTTTTCTTTATTGCTTCCATTTCCAGTTTCATGGCTTGAAAGATTTTATTCATCTTGTATATTTCCTGCTCCAATTTGCTTGTCTTTGCCTGGAAATCTTTTATCTCTTTGAAATCTTTCATTACCTTATTTCTTTCCTGTTCAAGTTGAGCAACTTTGGCTAGGAGCTCTCTAATAGTATTATCTGTTGCTTTTGCTTGTAAAATTGTGGACTCTTTGAATTCCTTCATAGATTTAAATTCTTCTTGAAAGGACTCTATCATTTTCCAGACTGTAGAATTGTCATCGTTTTCATGTGTTTCAGCTGTGGTGAAGTGGTCAGGGCTTGCTCTAGTGGCATCACTGCCTTTTGTTGGAGTCATAATTCCCTGGCTTTTGTTGATTCTGTTTTTTCACTGTCCTTTTGCCATTTGGTTGTTTTTAGCTGTTTGTTTCTGTTGCGTTCTGGACTTGGAGCCAAAGGGGTGCTTTGGTGTAGCAGTCGTATTGCTTGGTGATCAGTTGCTTTCCACTGCCTGGATGGGGCCTTGTGTGGAGGTTCTCAGTGTATCTCCCATAGCTCACCCCTTCCTGTTTTGTTCCAAATGGGGACTCAGGTGAGGGGTTGTGATGGGGATGTGTTCCTCTAGATTCCTGGGATCCAACTGGTCTTTGTGTAGATGACAGTACAGGTTGGTAGGCCAGAGGCTGTTGGGTGGGGTTGTAGCTGCCCCCCAGCTTATGTGTTGGACTGTGCTTGTGGTCCTCCCCGGCTGCTCACAGGGGGTTCTCAGGGTCAATGTGCATCTAATAGCCAGAAGCACTGTGAGCTGGTGCAGCTTATTCCTAGGCAATTAGGATTGTTTCACATCTTACCAGTCAGAATTCTCCACGTTACATACTTAGTGTTCAGCCTGCAGCAGCTCTGCTGATATGGTCCTGTGTGTCCAGGCACAGATTCTGTGGACTTTGGAGGTCCCAAATTTGGGGGTTGAGACTGCCTGCTGGAGTCTTGAAAGGACCCAACTCCACGCCCTTAAGGTGAGTCACTCAGCAGTGTCCCCCAGGTCGAAACCTCACTGATCCATTGGTGGAACCATATATGCTTAAGTTTTGGTTTCTTGCTGGAAGGCCCATCACTACCAAAAGGGTCTAATAATAACCCCACAATTTGCCCAGGGTTTGGACCCTGTGGAGGACAATTCCGCCTTCCAACCCGGCCACCCTTTCTGTCACTCTCACAGCTCCGCCTATGTATGTATGGAGCTGGCTTTGGATACTGGCCTTTGGGGCCACTGTCTTCCAATTTCTGGTACACAGCAGTCAAGCTGCTGCATAACCTGCTGCCTGAAGTGTATCCCGCTGCTCAGTCCAGCTGCAGTGTTTTTTTCCAATGATTGTAAATCCAATAGAGGGGCCTGTATGTATGTGTGTCTAACACCCCTCTGTGGAAGCACAAATATGCTTGCGTTTTCCAAAATGCAGCTATGGACCCGCTGGCCACTGAGCTGACCCATTGTGGACCTGTCAGCCATTCTGCACCCTGCCGTTACGGTGCTGCAGGTGCTCCCACAGGTCCGCAACCTTCTGCTAAGTAGCCAGAATGCCTGCATGGGATCTGGGTGCCCAGTAGGCTGGTGAGTGACCCTGTGTGGGGTTCGAATCTACCTGCTGGGTATTAGAGTGGACCTTACCCTGTGTCTCTCCTAGTGGGCGGGTCCCAATTCCCGGATTCAGCGGCTTCTGTGAGTATTCAAGAGAGGGGATTAGAGTCCTGCCCAGGTACTTTTTATGGTCCCTGGGTAGCTGGGTGAAACCCAGGGGGATCGAGTCACTCAGATTGTTGATCAGCATCTTAAAACTCTGTGGCTTTATGGCTGTTTTCCCCAAGTTCAAAATGTGTCCATGTGGGCTGCCACCATCTTGGATTCCCCACCATAATGCTTTCTCTATTGTGTTTTTTGTTTTGTTTTGAAATTAAAAGTATGCAAACTTTAAAAAAGAAAATGAATGCTTACTAAAATGATTCAAGAAAAGATTGTGTATAAAAGATTTAGATTCTTACATGGATGATAGTATTTTTAGTAGAAATAAACACAAAACAACTTCATATTTGTTTTGATTGCTTCTTTTACTTTGTAGACTTGGTTCACAACTATCATTTATATTGCTAAAATGCTGTCATTTGTTTGTTCCTCTTCATCAGTAACTTCTGATTGCCAATTTGACTCTTTTTTTTTTTTTTTGGTCATTTCTCTTCCTGATGATTTGTTTAAGAAATAATTTGTAGAAACATGAAGAATAATAAATTTAATTTTAACATGATAATTTTTCTTACAAAGTAAAACTATGGTTTTTGATACATGTAAAGGAAAGATAGGAGAGGAAGTTAGCATTCTTTTAAATCAGTTAGCACCTTGTACTACATGGCCGATATTAAAATTTTCATTCTTAGTTGGAAAAAATTCTAGATCCAGGGAGGATAAGAAACAACAAAATGTTAATGATTTCTGAAACTTTTCAATTATAAGAAATGTTTCAAAACATGAAAAGATCACATACATTTCATAATAAAATCATGAATATTACATTGATTAACTGAAAAAATACATAGTGATAATAATTGGGTATGGATTTATGGCTTATGTAAGTAATTGGAAGACAATTAAAATGAAGTGTACTGTTATTGTTTGATCTATAAACTATAATATCGATATTTGTAGACTTCTGGCAATTGATATGGATCCAGAGCTTCACAATCAAATTTTAGGGAACCACACATTGGAAATTAATTACTTTTTCTCTGATTACATAATATGGCTTCTGGTAGTTCCAAAGCATTTCTTAGACATTTATTTTAAGTATCTGCTTTCACTCAGATTCATTTTGTTAGAAATGTGATACTCATACAAATGAGACATAATAAATGTAACATTTTTACTATTAAAATAAATAAGAACTTGCTTACTTGTCAACATTGTGTGTGCTTTAGAATAAACTTTCCACAAGGCACCACACTAATAAGTGGTTGTTATTACTGTGACTGATGGCTTAAGAACCATTACTAGGTAGAGGTTGTAGGGGATCCTGCCAGGGCATGCCTGGAGACTGATGATGCCACACTGAATGGCATGAGCCAAAGAGACACAGCATCCTACAGCTTGGAGGCCAATGGGACTTGGGGCAGAAGTTATAAAGGGGACATCCTCTTCCTGAAATAAACGGATCTGATTTCACCACTTACCAGCCCCCCATAGTCTGGGTCGTTCATTCTGCACTAGCTCACCCCCTCCCCCGAGAGTCCTGGGCATGGGCCCTGGCAACACATCTTTACATTCTCTTGACCATGTTGCACTTGGGCTTGCTGAGTTTTCAGTAAGAGCTGTCTGCATTTCACCTCATAAAGTTGGCCACCTATAAGGAAGCTTGTTTTTGCATAATACCAGCAGCTGGAAGTCTATGCTGAAAGTACCCACATGGTTGGGTTCTGGTGAGGTTGTAGTTTGTCAAGTTATTGCATAATGGAACAAAAAGGGGCTACCTTTCTGAGCTTTTCTTATAAAATAACTGCCCCCCCTTTGTGAGTGTTCTGCTTGAGAAATAATTGTGTATCTACAGATTTAGCCAGCTAAATAACATTCATCGTGTGAAGGATAAATCATAACATGAGTTCTGCTGTGAGGCCATCAAAATGCAGTTATATCATACTACCAATGTAAGTGTTTCTGAACATTTAGTGGTAATAGTGCATAGAAAACACTTTAAATTAAGTATTAGGCATCACTGTTCAGCAAAGTTTCTTGGTCTTTTTGGTCATTCTTTTGGTTTCTGCTATAGTTAGAGTTTCTGACTGAATTAGTTTCATTCCCAGTTTCTGTCTTAGTTACAGTTTCATTTTGCTGTGATGAAATATCATGACCAAAAAGCAAGTTGGGAGGAGAGGGTTTATGTAGCTTACTCTTCCACATTGTTTTTCATCATTGAAGGAAGTCAAGACAGGAACTCAAACAGGGCAAGATCCTGGAGGTTGGAGCTGATGCAGAGGCCATGGAGGGGTGCTGCTTACTGGCTTACTTCTCCTGGATTGATCATCCTGTTTTCTTATAGATCCCAGGGCCATCAGGCCAAGGGTGGAACCACCCACAATGGATGGGGTCCTCTGCCATTGATCCCTAATAGAGAAAATGCCTTATAGATGTGTCTCATGGAAGCATTTCCTCAACTGAGACTCCTTCCTCTCTGATGACTCTAGCTTATGCCATTGTGACACAAAACCAGTCACTATGTTTCCCTCAAGGCTTCTTTATTCTTTTCATTGGTATCTTTCATCTCTTCATCTGTATCAGCCAGAATGCAATTTCTAATACTATGTACTCTTCTACATAAAGGAATTACTGTCGTGGTGTTTTTTCCAGTTGCCATGATAAACTATCCTGACAAAAGCAACTTAGAGGAGAAAGGGTCATCTTAACTTATAGTTCCAGGTTACAGTCCATTATTTCAGGGCAGTCCCAGTCCCAGGGGAAGGAACTCAAGAGAGTGGGACACATTGCATCCAAATTTAAGAAACAGAGAGCACTGAGTACATAATGGTAAGGCTCAGCTTACCCACTCTGTTTGATATAGCCATAGGTCTAAAGAGATGTCTCAGTAATGAGAGATAAGGATCTATTTTTTTCTTCTACATGTAGCTCTCCAGTTTGAGCATCACAATTTGTTGAGGATACTGCCTTTTCTCCAATGTATATTGATGGCCACTTTGTTAAAAACCAAGTGATTGTAGGAATGTGGTCAGAGTATAGGAGATTGTGGAATGATCAGCACTAAATGGGATATTTATATCACAACCCCTCCTCACTAGTCTCCATGATAATTTCAGAAGATGGGGAAGAAATATTTTAAGAGCCAGAGGCCTGGACAATTTCGGTGAAACAATGTCTTAGGCACAATAGATCAGTTGCATATATGAAGTTAGAGCAGTTGTGACACCATGACTCAAACCTGTAAAAGTTCAAGCCAGACTAAAGTACAACGTGTGTGTGGGGGGGGGGTAAGCACAAAGTTTCACCCATAACTAAGGAGCTATTGGCAATTGATAGTTGCTAAAAGAGGGAATGTTAGTTTTTCTTAAGGGGTGTGGCCCATGGAAGGTCAACTATTCTCCAATGGATGGCCACACACCCAAGTGTATATGAACAACACAAATAGAATTTTATGGGTTTTTTTAATTGGCTGGAATAGAAGGAGTGGACAGGCCTATGAGGAATTGGAGTAAGGTGATGAATATGAGCAAAATACATTGGATAGAATTCTTAAAGAACAAATTAAAACTTGAAGAAGGAAAATTTTTAAGTAACCTCTCAAATTTGGGGCATTCATAGGCCATTCTGAGAATTCTGAGGGCCCTGTAGGAAAACCTCTCAATCCTCTCTCTCTCTCTTTCTTTCTCACACACATGCACACAAACACACACACTTCATCTGGGCTGTGCATTAAGTCTGAGTTCTGCTTAATTCATAAACATAAAACAAAACATAAACTGTGTGTTTACAGTTTATACATTTCAGATAAAGTGAAGAAAATAGACTAGTGGGTCAGAAAGGGTTGTATCCATCTACATATTTTATTATCAATGCAAAGATGGAAGAAGATTCTATTGTTTGAGTATTTTCTGGAAAAATTGGCTTAAAAAACCAAACCACAATTATAATTGTGGACTATTTATTTCTGTTGTTTTGTATTGTATTCATAGTTATAAGAAAAAGAACCATTTTTTGGACTGAAAGGGAGAGCTGTTGGGGGGGAAAAAGAAATACCTTAAACTAAAAAATAAAAGAAGGGACGAGGATGGGGGGTTGAGGGGGAGGAGGGTGGAAGGGTGGGACTGGAGGGGGGAGTAGGGAGGGGATTGTGATTGAGATGTAACTTGAAGAAATAAAAAATAAATCATTTTAAAAAAAAAGAAAGCAAAAAAATAAAAAAAAACAAAAAACAAAAAACCTTGGTTTGGCCTTTGTCCCCCAAGAAATGAACAAATTAACCTCAGTAGTTGTCTGAGTTTGTTTTGTTCATCTATAAAATGAACTGACTATCGAGTCTACTTTAACTGGCAAGTACAAGGATTAAATGAAATAACACATGAAGGAGTTGGCATGTTACTCTCCTCATTTTCTCATCGCTGCTATCAGGGCAATGAGAAGGTAATGAAGATGCTTATAGATTCTCTTAAGTCTTGAACTGCAAGAATTTAGAGTCTAGAGATGATGGGAATGTCCCCGAAACCTTGACATAATAAAACCATGAAAAATGTTGTGCTAAAGTCTCATCTACATGTGTGTGCTGGATCCTTTTTATGTCAACTTGGTGTGAGCTAGAGTTATCTGAGAGAGGGGAACCATAGTTGAGAAAATGCTTCCATAAGATTGACAGGGAAGTCTGTCTGGCATTGTGTTGATTAATAATTGATATGGGAGGACCTATATCACAACAGGTGATATCATCCTGGGAAAGTGGCTCTGTGTGTATAAGAAAGCAGGCTGAGCAAGCCAGCAAGCAGAACTCCTCTATAGCCTCTGCTTTGGTCCCTGTCTCAAGGTTTCTTAATTAAGTTGCTTCCCTGATGTCCCTGAATGATGAATGATGGACTGTGATAAGTAAGTGAAATAAATCCATACCTATTGGTTATGATGTTTACTCACAGCAATAGAAGTACTAATTAAAAAGAATGCAGCTTATTGGGACAAGGAGATTCTGTATGGCTAGAGTCTAAAAAGTTACCAAAAGACAAACCCAAACTCAGAAGTATCATCATTTTGGTCTTTTTTTTTTTTTTGTTCATTTGAAATTCCTGCATAGTTTTGTCACATAAGAATTTTCTTCACATTTACAATAAAATGGTACTTCCTTCCAAGAACATTCTTTAAGATTATTTTAGATTATAAAAATATCTTGCCTTCTATGTAAATGGGCTTGGACTTGTCTAAGTCTTCTGAGTCTTCTGAAGTATTTCAGTCTCTTTGTTAGGGTAATGTCAATCCTTCAGGAGTAGGACTTTGGCAGATTCAGGGAGTGTGAGAGGAGGAGAAATGAGCAAACTAAAGAAAAGTAAGAGGTCAGACTTATAATCTCTAGAGACTGCTAACATCACATCTCAAATGCCCCTTCTTCTGTATGCTATGGGTTTGAGGATCCTCTAACTTTGGAAACTTTTAGAAATTTACTCATAAATTATGAAAGTTGCTAGCACTGAAAAGTCTGTTTTGTTGCTGAAAAAAAATGGATTCAAATATAACACTGAATTCCCAATATTACTCATTAAAGGTGAAGCAACTGCTTTGTTTCAGTATCTGAACAATAGTTAGGTCACTGTCTTCAAAGGCTGGTAACAACACCAAACAAAGTTTTTGGCTAACACTAACATGGCACCTTTGGACACTCCTTTCAATTCACACAAATGGACAACAGGTGAAGTTGGGACATCATTTGCATTTATAAGTTTCTGTGGCATGTGAAGAGGACCTAGTGATAAAAGTGGTTCTACATGAAGTGGCATGTTGATTAGTGAAATAGCTGTTAACCAATGAGATTTGCCATCTTGCTCATCAGAAACCACCTATTCACAAGATAATGTAATAAAAAACTTAACACAGGGAATGGGTAGCATACCATTCTCATCTTAAATTCTTTCTGCATACTCTGCTACGCTTGTAGACAGAAGCTTAGCATAACTGTCCTCTATTAGGCTCCACTCAGCAGCAGATCAGAACTTATTCTGAGATCTACAGCCAAACAGTAGACAGAGATCTGAGAGTCTTATGAAAGAATTGGAAAAATGATGATAGAGGAACTCACGGGGGATAAGGACTCTACAAAAAGATCAACAGTGGCAACTAACCTAGGCCCATGGGGACTCACAGGGACAACCACCATCCAAAGAGCATGCATGCACTTGGCCTTGTTGTAGGAAATGTTAGTATTTAAAATTGATACTTTTGATTATTGGAGCAACAGAGTTATCCCTTAGCCCACTTTTGAATAATCACACTGATACCTGATGGATTTTAATAAACCTTAGCCTGGATTGAGCAATCTTAGCTCATTTAAACTAGCTTGTAATTCTGTCCCACAAATAAAACCTCATATAATATACATACATCCCCTGGGCTGTTATTTTCCACTCTATGCCAATGTTCCAGGTTGCATCGCATCAAAATATGATTTCACATCTAACCCATGATGGGTTCCTTCTTCTTCTTCCTCCTGGTCTCTTCTCCCTCCTGGTTTCCTAATTTCTCAAAAGCCCTTGATCCTTCTCCCACCTACTTCTCTTCTTCCCAATCATGGAGTAGGCATTTTATTCAACCAATTGGAGAATTTTTGGGGTGGCAAGAGTTACAAATGTCATTATGGGGTGTATGTGACTCCCAACTTGTATTAATGATGGCAGGGTACAACCAATTAACAACTGAATACAAGCAGATCACCCCATCAGTACCTAGGCCCCCCTAAACATATGTAGCTGATGGGCATCTTGGTCTTCATATGGGTCCCCTAGAAATTGGAGTAGGGGCTGTCTCTGACATGAACTCTGTTGGCTGCTTATGGATCACTTTCTCTTAGCTTAGCTGCCTTGTCTGACCTCACTGGAAGAGGATTGGCTTAGTCCTGATGTGACTTGATGTGCGGGGGCAGGTTGTGGGGTGGGGATGGGTAGCTCTCCTTCTCTGAGGAGAAGAGGAGTTAAGAATTATAAAAATAAATCTTTCCACAGTTAGGATATGCAAAGAAAGGGAGGAAGAAAAAAGTTCATTGGATAGAGCAGATGGTTTGATG
This sequence comes from Lophiomys imhausi, assembly GCA_907164525.1. Classification (NCBI taxonomy): domain Eukaryota; kingdom Metazoa; phylum Chordata; class Mammalia; order Rodentia; family Muridae; genus Lophiomys; species Lophiomys imhausi. The sequence goes on along the minus strand of CAJQZJ010033539.1, from coordinate 2,014,350 downwards.
CACACACCCAGTGGTTTGTAGACTTGTCATTTAAAATGACACTATTTATTGTTCCCTAAACATAGCTTCTGGAGACAGAAGCAAAGCAAACATGCTTCAACGCTTTACAGATGTGCCAATACAATCATAAATAGATACTGTATTTCTTCTATTAAAAAATCTCAAGGTCATCCCTACCCATATGCCATCGAGACACCATTTTTACTGATAGATGGATAACATAATCTGAAAAGAGCAGGGAGACAGCAGTCATGAATTTTCCAAACAGAGTTATAAGAAAATGGAATATAAATGGTTATTAATCTTTTACTTTCTTTTCTTTGTGTCTGTTCATTTTCAATTGTATGCAGGCACAGATTTGTGTTGTGTAAGTCATTCTTCATGGTTGTAGAGGTGGGAGGACAACTTCAGGTGTCTTCCTGATCCTTTTTTTTTTTTAGACAAACACTCATTTTGCTAGACTGGCTGCTCAGTGAGCCCCAAGTACTCCTCGGCTCCATCTTCTCAGTTCAGGGATTTAAAATATGAATGGATCACCATGCTTGAATTTTTTACATGGGTTCTAGGAACTGAATTCAGATCTTCATCTAATATGGGAAGTGCTTTACCTGCTGAGCCATCTCCCAAGTCCAGAGACAGTTATAAAGTCTTGCCAACATGGCTGCCTAGACAAGAACTGACCAAGGATACCAATAATAGGTGTGTGAAAGTGGACACAGAGAGCTCATAATGCCTCAGCCATATACAAACAACTGTAGGTGACTAAGGAATGCTGAAAGTGGCATAAATGGTCTTCCCCAAGGAAGATCTCACTATTTATCCAGTACCAAATGGTCACCCTTGAAAACATACATATAAGTAACACAGACAGATAGCAGCTTAGTTGTAGAAATAAATAAATATATCACATACATATATACATGTAACAACAATTAATTAAAAAAGAGGCCATGGGCATCCACCCAAACAATTCCTCACCAAACTACAAGGATATCTCTTCATCTATGTTTATAGCACCCTTATTTGTTATAGCTAGAAACTGGAAACAACCCAGATATACCTCAACCAAATAATGGATGAAAAAATTGTGGTACATTTACACAAGGGAATACTACTACTCAGCTATTATAAACAAGGAAATCATGCAGTTCACAGCCAAATGGATGGAACTAGAAAAGTTCATTCTGAGGAAGCTAACCCAGACTCAGAAAGATGCACATGGCATCTACTTACTTATAATTGGATTTTAGCCATATAATACAGGATAGCTATCATACAACCAACACACCAAAAGGATCAAGAACACAGTTTGTTACCTATTAATGGGATAATTTGCCCTAGGGATGCTACCATATAAGCTCCCAGTGCAAGAGGAAGCTCTTAACCCTCATATGACTGTTGAGCTGAAAGGAGCTAATATATAGGGACACTCCACATTGGAAGAATGGGTTGAGTGGGAGAAGGAGGAGAGGGTAGGAGGGTGGAACTGGGAGGGGTAGAAGGAGGGCACTGTGATGGAGATATAACTTGAAGTAATTAAACAAAAAGAGGCCATGAATTTGAAAGAGTGGGGATAAGGTGCAGGGAATATGGCATATACGAGGGTTTGGAGAGGAAAGGGAGTGAGAAATGATATAATTATATTATTATTACAAAAATAAAAGAAATAACTTCTTAAAATTCTTTGGTTCCTATTAGAATGAACCAATCCCAGAACATTCCTTTTAATTTGTAGTTACAACAACAAAAGAGATTATAGAACTTTAAAGTAAAAACACACAACACAATTTACACTTTGCAGAATAACCACCTGGTTGTGTTTACAGAATACATAACGGAGGATTTTGAAAGCATTTAATGACAAACCTAAGAATAAAATTTGAGGACTTTCATTTTTTTAATGTACCAAATATCCCACAAGTGAGCGGTTCCTCAGTCTGCCTTTCAGTTGATGATGTCACTAGGCTTTATCTTCAGGACTGCCTCATTGTACTGCATTGTTGGTCATTCTTATCCTCTTCCTTGACCTCACCTGCCACCTCTGTACTGCTGTGGAACCCTTAGCACAGCTTTGGAGGCAGGAAAGCATAGGGAACAGCTTAGTAATCTAGGACCTTCATGGACATGTACTAAGCACGTGCATTCCTCTTCTAGCAATAGTAACCTGTTGGCAACCTAGGACTAGCACTTGCATACAATATACATGTATATTCCATTCTGAACAATGGGATAAGTTTCCCATCCCTTGAAAATCATCAAACATAGACATATTCCATCCAATTGTACTCCAATTATGTCTCAGCATAAGCATGGGGGAGGTGCTATCTGACCTGAACTGGTTTAAGGCCAACTCTATCTTCTAAGTAAACTTCTAGGGAGAATATTTGTGGTGGCTCTTCTTGGTTGTCAACTTGGCTATATTCAGAATAACTAAATATCCAAGCTGCTGGGCACAACTGTGATGGAGTTTTAGCTAAATGGATCATCTCAGGTAGGAAGACCCAACTTAAATCCAGATCAGTTGAGGTCAGAAGATCTACCCTAAATTTGGACCATACGTTCTCCTTACAGGCTATGTGAAGGACAGGGAAGAAAGAAGTGCTTGCTCTTTGCCTTTCTGACAAGTTGGCAATGTATAATATATTATATAAATATATAACATATAACTGGCAATATAGTGTACATATAATATTACCTAATAAATAATACACATTTTATATATAAATATATGATATATAGCTGGCAATATAATATATAAATATAGTGTATATTTATATAAATATGCATATTTCTTCTATCAGTTCTGTTTCTCTAGAGAACCCTGACTAATACAATCCTCTACTTTCCATATTAAGTCTATGAATAATTGGGCATGTAAATGATTAAAATAAGATGCATTATGGAAAGTGACATGTACATTGAACAAAGGGCTTACACAATCTAAATCTGTCCATCAAAATAAAGAGCCCCTCAAACTATGCTCTTAGCAACCAAATTCTTCATCTTACACTTCATAAAAGGAAGATCTGAACAATAATCAGGACCCCTGAGTATGCTCTCTCTTGTGACTCACTATCATTCTCAACAACATATTCCTTTCTGATCTGTACTACTGCTTTGAATAAGGTATTTGTGCTACTTTATGACTTGTGTGTGTTTTTATTCATTGCCGAAGAAGATTTCAAGAACCTGGAAACATCTGGCCCAGACCCCAGTCACCAGGAACATTCCCTTCTAAATTCAAAGCTGATACCAGGATTATCTATACGACTTCCTTCTTCAAGCTAAGATTTCAAAGGTTGGCTGTGCCATATTCAAAATAAGAGCTTTTGTTGTTGCTTAGTGTTTCTCTGGTGTCATCATTATCAACTTACTAGTGGCGCTGATAGGGAGGCTGGAGCCACCTTTTGTTCCAGTGTCCTACTACTATTAGACAAGCACCCACTGACTCTGCTGATCCAACCTCCTAGATAATTCTAGAACATTTCTACTTCTGTGCTTTCTCTTTCCTTACATCTTTTTACGTAAATTTGATCACATGGCCTTTGACATACCAGGCTGCTGAGTCTTTAGGGAGTCACATTTCTCTTAGGGAAACACCCCATGACCTTATTAAGGCCCCCATAATCTAAACTTTGCTCCAGACTCATAATTTGGAAGATTTTTTTTTCTTATTTATATGTATGCATGGTGTGTGTGTGTGTGTGTGTGCACTCATGTCTCATGTGTGAGCTTGTGAGTGTGAAAGACCTGGGGGAGGGAAGTTCCTCACCCGACACTCAGGATATCACCGCCGCCCCAAAACTCGCAAGAGACCATCTTGATGAAATCGCAAGAGGTTTATTTCAGGGGGGAAAGGGGGGAAAGGGGGCCTCAGTGCACTGAGGGGCGCCACTCGTATCCCCCACAGGGGTCAGAGCCACGACCCGATTTGGGGGAGAGTAGAATATTTAATAGGGGAGCACCACAGATTAAGGGGGTGGGGGAAATTACAGGTGGGAAGTACCAGCGCAGCCCATTGTTTACCACAACTCAAGGGGAAGGGGAAATACAGGTGGAATGTACCAGCCCAGCCCATTAGTTAATCAGCGGGAAACATCCTACATCTGTTTGTCTCAGGAATGAATCTAATCTTGTTATCTTTGTGGTCAGCCAGTTCCTGAAACCCTGGGGGCCCGTGGCCCGATTGACCTTTATTCTTGGTTCCACTCTGTTTATGGTCAGCTAAGTTCCGGGAATCACCTGGCAGCTGGCCTGGCTCTACTGCCGACTTAGGGGGTCTTTTAATAATTTTTATTCCCTTCAAGTGTTGCTTCACACATGCCGCAAGGTCAAAGGTCAACCTCAGGTATCAGTCCCCATCTTCTACCTTGTTTGAGGTAGGGTTTATAGTCATTCACCATTGCACATGCCAGACTGGCTGGCCCATGAGGTTGAGGGCATCTCTTGTTTCTGTCCTTGCTGTAGGCTTGCTGGAATTAAAAGTGTGTGCTACCACATCCAGTTTTATGTGCATTTTGAGTATTCAAACTTTAACACTTAAGGTGTCACATCAAGCACTCTATCCACTGAGCCATCTCCCAGCTCTCCTTTTATAAAATTGTAAATGTCCATTTAAACTACAGCCCCAATAAACTGTATCTATAGACAAGTCCATATATGGTGTCATCCAGGTGTCATTTCCTTTATTAGCAACACTTATTCTGTTTTTTCTTCTAGATCTCACAAATGCTTCAGGTCCTCAAAACTGGGAATTGCTCAATGCATCAACAGTTTCACCTCTGTTAGACAACTTTGTGTACAACATAGTAGGTAGAGTTAAGAGTAAAATATACACTTCAAACTTTGGCAATAGGGTGGATCTTATGTCAAGTGTTCTTAAGGAAAAAATAAAAAAAAATCTAAGTGGTACAAGGAAAATTTTGGAGCTGTTGAGTATGCCTACAGCCTTGATTGTGACAACTACACTGGTTTGCATATGTCCAAACACAATAAATTGTACATGTTGAATATGTACATGTACTTATTCAATAATTATATATCAATAAGGCTCCTTAATTTTTTAATTGAAAAGGCTAAAGTTATACTTTAGGGGAATATTTCCTGTTCCCTCTAAAATCACTTAATATCACACTGTGTGCTCCCATAATACCCTACTTCCTATATCACACCACTTATACAACTTGTTTTCCTTGTAGGAAGTCTGGAACTGAAGGGCCATGGTGTTTCATTCACTTTTGCACTCTCTGTGTTGAACACAGGATCTGACACACATCTGGGAACTCATAAATACCATGTGACAGAGTGTGGACTTGATGTTGTAGATGGATGTCCTTTTTGACATCTTGGCTAGACTTGTCATATAAAAATAGCTTCCCAGTTAGCTTTGAAACCAGATTAAAAGAGGCTCGAGAGGTGATTGGACAGTTAAGGGGACTTGCTGCTCTTGCAGAGGACCTAGTTTTGTTTCCCAGTACTCACACTGAAGCATGTAACATCCAAAACTCCAGTTCCAGGGAATTCAGAGCCCTCTTCTGGATTCCTCGGGTACCAGATAAATATATAATACACATATGTACATGAAGACAAACACTGCTACACATAAAACAAAATAGTAATAATAATCATAACAAGAAACGAAAATCTGTATCAACAACTAAAAACATGAGTGTAACATATCTGTTGAATGTCATATTTAAAATTGTGTGAGGAATGTGTCTGAAAGTCAAGCTTTATTGGTAACCTACTTTGTATTTGCTAAAATATGAATGTGCTGTTAACTTTTCTTGAATTTATTCAGAGACTTTGCAAGTCCTTTCAGTTCACACTGAAAGACATCTTCCAAAGATGTCCGAGATACGAGGGTTTATTAATGACATGGACTTACTCATCCCATTACTGACCTGGGGGAACCTTCCTTTTTCTTTCTTCTAGGTATATATTGCTTCACGTTAGCACCTGTGGTTCCTTTTGTATTATGGTCAGTACTTGTTTTGACCATGGGCTTTTTTTAGCACCATAACTCATGGCTAACATTAAACTACCACTAAGTCAGCTTTCTAGACACTGCTTCTACTATACCACACCTCAAGAATCCCAGCCATACTTGCTGATGGGTACTTGTGAGCCTCTTTGCTTCATTTTTTTAGATGGTTCTCACTGCTAAGGAATGTATCTTTGTGTTATTCTAAAATTACCGTCTTCTAAGCTTTGAGCTATTTGAGTTTCAATAAACAGTTTGCTTTTTGAAAGCCACATTCTATTTATTTTGGTATCTGCAGGATCTATGGCTGTGACTGGCACATGAAAGATTCTGCTGGATAAAATGAATGTCATTACCTTTAAAGCTACCCTGTGTAAAGTGAATCTCCTATTTGTAGTCAGTTTTTCAAATATGTGAACAATGTTACAGAGCTATGTATCAAATTCACCTTTCAAAAACCTGTGTCCTGAGTTTCTTAAATGATTTTTTTTTTATTTGAGAAGCAAATTAGCAGGTTCAGAAAAAGTACTTGATAAGTGTTTGTATATTAAGAGTCTCTATAATAAATTAAAAATTATAAGTATTAATATGAACTCACAATGTTGTATGTAGCTGCATATAGGAGTAGATATTAGTAGAAGTATAAAATAAAATTAATGCTCAAAGCAATAATTACAGAGAAGAGAAATGGATATAGGCTTAATTTTTTCAGTGAAAAGATATCCGAACAGAATAGGGAATCTTGAAAATGCACCCTTATGCGTACAGGCCTATACATGTCCATAACTTGAAGCATTTCAATTTTGAAATATATTTTCATTTTTGTGCTATATTTTGAAAGAGAACTTCAACAATTTTCCAATCTCATTACTTGCCAGTTCCCATGTGCCCTCAGTGACTTGTCTAGATATTTTTAACCTCAACATTTAACATGGAAAAGTTACCAATATCCTGTTTTTAATGAAATACATTTTTCACTTTCTACTAAAATAATTGGCAAGAGCAATGATGCTATCATACTCCCGTTATGTGTAGAGATATATAGAGAAAGAAGCAAAGGCAGAGGAGAAACCAGTGAGTCAACCTATTAATTAATGGGAAAGATCATTCTAAAATGCGAAAGGAGTCATCCAGATGCTTGATACACCTTAATTAGGTGGTATTAATCGTCAGTGTGTCTTTAAAAATACAGTGCACATTGGAGATGCATGCAGTCTACAGCTGTACCATTCCCTCCTTTCAAGAACTCTTATATCTCATCATTTATAGGAATTAGGAAGAAAGTGAGATTTAAAAAAAAAAATAAACTAAGCCTTATAGCCAGAAATACTTGGTGTCTGATAAGCAAAACACTTTGTTGCCTTTTATTTATAACCCTCACTAGTTTCTATGATGGTACATTGACTCTACAATCTATATTCAAATGTCACTCTGATGGTTTGAATGAGAATGGCCCCATAGGCTCATATATTTGAATGTTTGGTTCCCAAATGATGGAACTGGTCATGAAGGATTAAGAGATGTGGCTTTGTTGAAGAAGGTATGTCACTGGCCGTGAACTTTGAGGGTCCAACAGTTCATGCCAGGGCCAGTCTCAGTCTCCCTGCCTCCTGTTTGCAGATCAGATGTGAGCTCTTATCTACTGCTCCATCATCATTCCTGCCTGCCACCATCTCCTTTTAAATGCTTTCTTAATACAAGTTCCCTTTGTCATGGTTTCTCTTCACAGCAATAGAACAGTAACTAAGATAGACACCATGGTGGACCATAGTCTTTTCATTTTGGGGGTTCAAAAAATATGAATAGGATGGTAGGGATTCATTTTATATTAATATTTGCATGTAATTATAATATAAAACCATAACAGTGATTGATTGCTGAAGAATTAGCAGACCTATTAGAGGGATGAGATGGGTGGAGAGTGAAGTGCATTCATGTCAGTAAGACTCTATGAACACATGGCATGGTTTCAATGCATACATGGGAAAAAGATAATGCTAAAGGGAGTTTTTGTGTGCTTCCCTTAACTGATTGTTCATCATTAAATTATTTTTTGAATAGAAAACCCTACGTAAAGAGTATTGTTATGTGGAAGTGTGTGTGTGTGTGTGTGTGTGTGTGTGTGTGTGTGTGTGTGTGTGT
>CAJQZJ010033539.1:1978238-2002828 GCA_907164525.1 Lophiomys imhausi | reverse complement strand
AAAAAAAAAAAAAAAAAAAAAAAAAAAAAAAAAAAAAAAAAAAAAAAGAAACAAACACTCCCAACAGGGGCAGAGGGCAGAATATCATCAAACTCCAGACTAAAATCAACAATTTAGAAACAAAAAGAACAATAGAAAGAATCAATGAAAACAAGAGTTGGTTCTTTGAGAAAATCAACAAAATAGACAAACCCATAGAAAAACTAACGAGAAGGCAGAGGGAAAATACCCAAATCAACAAAATCAGAAATGAAAAGGGAGAGATAACCACAGACATCAAGAAATCCAAAGAATATTCAGATATTACTTCAAAAACCTGTACTCCACAAAATTTGAAAACCTAAGTGAAATGGACAATTTATTTGATGGATTCCACCTACCAAAGTTAAATCAATATCAGATAAATAAATTAAGCAGTCCTATAACCCCTAAGGAAATAGAAGCAGACATGGAAAGTCTCCCAACCAAAAAAAAAAAAAAAAAAGAAAAAGCCCAGGGCCAGATGGTTTCAGACCAGAATTCTACTAGACCTTCAAAGAAGAGCTAATACCAACACTCCTAAAACGTTTTCACAACATAGAAATAGAACGAACACCGCCAAACTCATCCTCTGAGGCCACAGTCACCCTGATACCTAAACTACACAAAGATCCAACAAAGAAAGAGAATTTCAGACCAATTTCCCTCATGAAAATAGACTAAAAAATACTCAATAAAATACTAGCAAACCAAGTCCAAGAACATATCAAAAGTATCATACACCATGATCAAGTAGGCTTCATTCCAGGAATGCAGGGGTAGTTCAACATAGGAAATCTATCAAAGAAATCCACCATATAAACAAGCTGAAAGAAAGAAAAAAAACACATTATCATCTTGCTAGATGCTAAAAAAGCAATTAACAAAATGCATCATCCCTTCATGCTGAAAGTCCTAGAGAGTGCTGGCATACAAAGACCATACCTAGAAATAATATACAGCAAGCCAATAGCCAATATCAAATTAAATGGAGAGAAACTTAAAGCATTTCCCCTAAAATCAGGGACAAGGCAACTACTCCCACTCTCCCCATATTTCTTCAACATAGTACTTGATGTTCTAGCTAGAGCAATAAGAAAACTGAAGGAGATCAAGGGGATGCAAATTGGAAAGAAGTCAAAGTATCCCTATTCACAAATGACATGATAATATACATAAGATTCAAAATTAATTCCAAAAAATTAGTAGCCCTCCTTTATACAAAAGACAAATGGATTGAGAAAGAAATCAGGGAAACAATACCCTTCACAACAGCCACAAACAATATAAAATACCTGGGGGTAACTCTAACCAAGCAATTGAAATACCTATACAACAAGAACTTCAAGTCCTTGAAGAAAGAAATTGGAGTTATTGGAAGATGGAAAGATCTCCCATGTTCATGGATAGGTAGAATCAACATAATAAAAATGGCCATCTTGCTAAAAGCAATATACAGATTCAATGCTATTCCTATCAAAATACAAACACAATTTTTTACAGACCTTGAAAGAAATTCTCAACTTCATATTGAATAACAAAAACCCAGAATAGCTAAATCAATTCTGCACAATAAAAATACATCTGGAGGCATCACCATCTAAGATTTCAATCTATACTATAGAGCAATAGTAATAAAAACAGTATGGTACTGGTATAAAAACAGACCAGTGGATCAATGGAATCGAATTGAAGACACAGAAATAAACCCACATGCCTATGGTCACTTAATTTTTGACAAAGAAGCCAAAATTGTACACTGGAAAAAGGAAAGCATCTTCAACAAATGGTGCTGGTCTAACTAGATATCAACAAGTAAAAGAATAGAAATTAGAAATAGACACATACTTATCATCTTACACAAAACTTAAGCCCTAGTGGATCAAAGACCTTAACATAAAGCCCAACACACTAAATATAATAGAAAAGAAAGTGGGGAAAAGCCTTGAACTCATTGGCATAGGTGACAACTTCATGAACAGAACACCAACAGCTCAGGTTGTAAGACCAACAATCAATAAATGGGATCTCATGAAACTCAAAAATTTCTGTAAGGCAAAGGACACTGTCTATTAGAACAAATCAGCAACCTACAGATTGCCAAAAGATCTTTACCACCTCCACATCCAACAGAGGGCTAATATCCAAACTTTATAAAGAACTCAAGAAATTAAACACCAAGAAATCAAATAATCCAATCAAAAAATGGGAAACAAGGCTAAATCGAGAATTCATAAAAGAGGAATCTCTAATGGCTGAGAGACAGTTGAAGAAATGCTCAACATCCTTAATCATCAGAAAAATGCAACTCAACAGGACTCTGAGATTCCTTCTCATATCTGTCAGAATGACTAAGTTCAAAAACTCAAATGAGAGCACATGCTGACAAGGTTGTGGAGAAAGAGGAACACTCCTCCATTGCTGCTGGGAGTGCAAACTTGTACAACCACTATGGAAATCAGTCTGGAGATATCCAAACGCTTCCTCACCAAACCACAAGGACATCTCCTCCGCTATGTTCATAGCAGCTTTGTTTGTAATAGCTAGAAAATGGAAACAACCCAAATGTCCCTCAACCAAGGAATGGATAAAAAACAAAACAAAACAAACAAACAAACAAACTATGGTACATTTACACAGTGGATTACTACTCAACCATCAGAAACAAGGAAATCATGCAATTTGCAATGAAATGGATAGATCTAGAAAACTCATCATGAGTGAGCTAACTCAGACCCAGAAATATGCACATGGCATCTATTCACTTATAACTGGATTTTAGCCATAACTATCCTACAACCAACAGACTGAAAGGAACAAGAACATAGAATTTGTTACCTATTAGTGGGATACTTTGCCCTAGTGGTGCTGCCATGTAGGCCCCCAGTGCAAGTGGTAACTCTTAGCCCTCATATGACTCTCAAGCTGAAGGAGGGCTGATATGTAGGGCACCCCACACTGGAGGAGTAGTATAGGTGGGAGAAGATGGAGAGGGTGGGACCAGGAGAGTTGGAGGGAGGGAACTGTGATGGAAAAGTAACTTGAAGTAATAAATAAACATTTTTTAAAAAACTATTTTAAAGAGTATTGTTATGTGAAAATGTTTGTGTGTGTGTGTGTGTGTGTGTGAGAAAGAGAGAGACAAAGACAGAATTAGAAAGATAGAGAATGGTGGGAGAGAGAGAGAGAGAGAGAGAGAGAAATGGAGACAGAAATAGAGAATACATTTATATGTGGCCAGGCTGGTGGTATTCATTTCTTTAATATTTTCCAGTAATAGTAAGACTATACGGGACATAAAACTATCCTCTCCCAATACAAACAACAGTACCCACTGGGTTCAGGATGTTGTATGTTCCCTATGTTGAAGCTACCTGCAATGATTGTTTATCTCCCCAGGAAAAGCTAACAGTAGTTCCTTGCCCTCTATCATTTAAATACATGCTCCACAATAATTTTGAGGGGAATCCCTGGAGTAGGTTAGAATCAGCTTCCAGTGAAAATGCTTCTATTTTAAAAGATAAGACAGCACAGAGAGGAAGATTCCTTTGCCTCTGTAATACTCCTTCAGACAAACTGCTGTTTGGAAGACAGATTCCTTTTTCTGTCATCTCCACACATCTGAGTGTTGTGCAAGAACAACACCCTGAAGGTTGTTATGTTCTGCAAATATCTCTCATAACACAGAGAAAATTACACATTATATGCTTATGAGAGACCTGCAGACGCTGTTGAAATGGACTCTCCTGGACCATGCACACTCCATGTTGGTGAAATTTGAGCTGTGTGTGATTCCATTTGCCTCTCGGCTATGATGTCAGAAGTCAGGTAGCCTAAGATATTAAAGGTTTTCTTTATTTGAGTTGTATCATCTGTTCCAGCTGTCTCCCTAAATTCCTGATGGAGCTGCTAAAAATAATGCGACTCCCGAGACAAATAGTGAGTAATACTCTGAACAGTGTGATGGGAGAGGGAGGAGAATGTTTGCAGCTGAGATTTCAAAAGGAATCAGTGGGGGGAAAAAGATCAAAAGGACCGCAAGGGCTGATGGGAGAAACACCCTTCCTCTGCCCAGTTTTCTCCCATAATGCTTGTCAAACAAACAAGTGCAGAAACAGACATCAAATGGGTTCTCAAAGAGCAGGTCTAGGAAACCTTAAAATTAACAAAAAAGTGAAACAATTTTTAAGTTGAAAATATTTAGAGAAATTGTGTAAGATTCATTACCAACTGAACCATAGTTATTTTTGTAGGTAGAGAGAATAGGTTAAGAAAGGCTTGGTGACTGACCTGTGCCATAAAGAAATAAGCAATAAAAAAAAAAGTTTACCATGGGAATTAGGGGCACGTTTGTGAAAACAACAACCATTCTGGGTCTTCTCAGCACACAGTTGAAAAGTGTTTACAGCCCTTTCCTTTTCTGTTCATTGTGAGATGTGTGTGTGTGTGTGTGTGTGTGTGTGTGTGTGTGTGTGTGTTTAGTGTTGGGCATTGGGCATTGAGCTCAGAGTCTTGTGCTTGCTAGCCAGATGCTTTATCATTGAGCTACACCCCAAACTCTAGGTAGGGAGCACCAGCATACTTAATCAAGCATGTAATCAATAAAAGAAATGAGTACTTATAGCCACAGATATGAAATGTGACACCCTTAACCTGGAGAGTACCTCATACTGATATCTAAACTTTACCAAAGGAATGAAGTCCGATGACTTTTGGAGCTACAATAAGTGGTGGTGAATCTTGATTATCAAGGTCACAGAATTTAGAGTCACCATGGAAACAAACAACTAGGCACATCTGTGAGGAATGTCTAGGTTGGGTTAAGTGAAGTGAGAAGACCTACCCTAGAGTGGGCATAACGAGACCATGGAGTGGGATCTCAGACTAAATAAAAAAGAGAATGTGAGCCTGGTACCACCAGTATACTCACTGTTTCCTGACTGTTAACACAATGTGACCAGATGCTTCCCACTCCTGCCACCATGTCTTCTGCGCTTTGGTGGACTAATCATTCCAGCTATGAGTCTACATAAACCCTTCTCTCCATCAACCTCTTTGGTCAGGTATTTTGTTACAACAATGAGAAAAGTAACTAATCCATTTTAGTTCATAGGAATTTTTCAAGTTAACTTATCCTCAAGTTAATTTAATTTTGGAACTTTAATTTTAAATTTGGGAAACAATACATCTAAGAGAAATCTTTCCCAATCCAGTAACAATGATTTTTGGGGGCTCTTATCTTGGGATTTTTTAAAAATGAAAATGAAACTGTAGGGATAATCTCCTGTGTTCTTTGTGGAAGAATCACTTTGTGGTCAATAAAAATATAATGTCCAATAAAGTGAGTCAGAATTAGAAGGTGGGACTTCTGGCTGGGACTTCCAGCAAAAAGAGAGACAGGAGATTTTCAACCTGGATAAAGAGGAGACAGATTTAAGAAGATAAGTGGAGGAAAGAGGAGAGCTTAGCTGCATAAGCTGAGCTCGAGTTTGAACAAAGGGGATAATAAATTCAGAGTTAGTTGGGGAACTAGCCTAGCTTATGGCCTAGGTGCTTGTAAATATTATTCAGTCTCTGGGTTTTTATTAGGGTGGTAGGACATGAGTAGAAAAGCCTGCAGCTAAAACTGGCACTCAACATATGGGCTCTTAGAATCCAGGTTTAGGGCCTGAGAAGATACTGGGGAAAATAGTTTAGCACGCTGCTCTGTGGAAGTGAACAAGTTGCTTTATGAGCTGAGCAGCTGACATCCAGTAGGCCACAAGAAGCCAGAGGACATTCGGGCCGGAAACCTTGGAGAGGTTTTGTGTGGAAGCGAGACAGAATGGCTGGCCAATGGGGAGAGTTGGGAGGACGTGCTAGTGGGCTTTGGGCCCAGCAACTTCTCAGAGTTGCCAACCGGTGCTCATGAGTGAAACTCAACAAGTGGAAGCATGGAGCAGAGTTGAACATGCATGAAGCCAACTTGAATATTAGAAACTGCCTCTGATAGCCAGAGGATGGGGCTGAACAGTGCCCACTTCTAAGGCATGAAGGAGAAAGCACAGAAAGCTCAATTTCAAGCTCAGACACAAGTCTCTGACCAGGTAAGTATCTTTGAAATCATGCTAAGTTATAAAGAAAGAAAGAAACTGAGTATAGAAAGTCTCTTTTCAGTAACTGTTACAATTTTATATATCCTTTTAAAGAGAGATTAAAAGAAGGCAGACTTAGATAAGGAAGGGATTGAAAATTTTCTTGCTAAGTTACAAACAATAGAACAAAATTAGACAGTCCTTTGAATCATGAAGAAATTTTAAATGAATCCAATCTAAAGTCTAAACCACCACCATGTAACAAGATGACCAAAAGTCTGTACCTGTTGCAAAATCTAAAATTATTTTCTCAGCCTTCAGATAATTAGATGGAGATGAGAGAAATCGACATGATTATCAAGAATTAGGATGGCAACGTTTAGATACACAAGATTTTAAGAGATTTCAGGAAGCAATTGAAACTGCAAATTAACTAATTATTGTAGTTATTAGTAATTATAAACTGTAAGATTAGGCTGGCAGAGTAGCCGGCAGCTTGGCAAAGTATCAGGCAGCCTGGCCCACGTGCCTTAACCGGTTGCCTAACTTATCCTGGAGAAAGAGCCCCAGGACCAAGGGTGGCCTACACAACCTGTATCCTAAACTCAATTAATATAAGTTGTTATATTAGGCCAGTAGAATTACCGGCAGCTTGGTGGGAGCTTCGCCTGGGCTCTAGGGGAGTCCAGAAGTCTGGAAGTCCAACAGCCCAGAACTGCTTAGACTGAGGGCCTATAAGCCACTGAAGTCTTTTCCCCAATAATTAAATACACCAAGACCTTTTAATGTTTTAATGTTTAGCCCTTAGCTGGGCAGACTCTCAATTAACCCAGATCACCTAATCCCAAACCGCCATGTGCCTGCCTTCCAGCCTTCCAGCCTTCTCCAGAGGTCTGTCTCCTTCATTGGCTCCTGGCGGGAAATAGGAGAATCTCTGTGTGTGCCCAGGGTTCCTGTTCTAATCTCAGGAAGTCCCACCTTCCTATACTCTTTCTGCCCTGCTAAATGGCCATAAGCGACTTTTATTAACCAATCAAGAGAATGCCTCAGAAGAGGCGGTAACCAGATCTCAGCATTGAATTCAATGTATTAGAAACAATGATATTAGACCTTCTCTCAACAAGCAATAATGACTTATGGCATACTTTCACCATATGTAAAACAACTACTTAATAATTGAGTCATATAATTCCAAAAGATTGGAGAGATTCGATGGTAGCCATTTTAGAGCCTGGTTCTCAATTACAATGGCTAACATGGTGGAAAGATGAGGCTTCATTCAATCAAGTATGGAACAACAAATTTGAACTAGAGGCATTGATACTGTCAGGTATAAATTACTAGGTGAAGGTTCATATTCTGAGTTAAGAGTACAGATTACCCTTGATGGTGCCATCCTAGGAAAAGCCATACAATAGCCTTAAACGTTTAGGACAAGGTTGAAAAATAGGGATGATCTTAATCATTTGCATAAAATAACCCAAGGTTCAAATGAATCTTTCTCTGTCTTTTTAGAATGATTACAATGTCTACAGCCCTAAACACAGCAATATCAGATCTAACTATTAGAGAAATTTTAATTAAATGCTAAAGCAGAGTGCAAAAGAGCTATTAGACCTTTAAGGGTCAGATCTGCACCTCGTTATGAATAGATCAAAACTACTACAGATATAAATCTAATGCTCATGATTCAGTTGTCGTTGGGCAAATTACAGAAGATATGAAAACACAAAATTGCTGTGACTATGAAGGATCATGTCATCCCTAAAAGGTCTGTAGACAAGCAGTTCCTAAGGATAAATTCTTCTCTGATAATTCTTGGAGAAATTTCTTGTGAAATGTGGAAGATGCAAAAGGAATGAACATAAGATTCATGAAGGTAGGTCATCCAAAGATATTTGAGACAATTTCTTAATATCTGAAAACTGAGTAAGGGGCTTTGCTCAAGGCCTGACAAAAAACAACATGATCTCTTTGTTTCTTGTCCATCAAGGGAAGACTATCCTGAGAAGCAACTAGAAAACCTCAAAGATTGGTAGGACAAACACAGTTTCTCAAAACTTAAATAAACCATTTAATAGAGATCAACCAACTCCTATGGATAGAACAAGAGATTCTAAAGATACCAAAAAACAGATATTTTGGCAAACTACAAAATGAAAAGAGACCAAATTAAAATTGCAATTAGATGGAATTGAGATTGAAGGATTAGTGGATGCAGGAATAGATGTAACTTTAATCTCACAAGATTCCTGGAATCCAGCCTGGCCACTTCAAAGGGCATCTATATAACTCCTAAGAATTGGGACATTGTCTCAGGCAAAACAAATTCTAAAATGAATTAAATGCATGCAATTAGGAGGTCAAATGAAGACCATATATGGCTAATATAAACATAAATTTATAGGGAAGAGATATATCGCAACAGTGGAAAGCATAGACTTGTCATTCTTCCAGCTTGAAAGACAGGCTAAAAAGGTGAGAAGGTTCTCATAATTTTTTTAAATGTTATCTGACAATTATAGATGGTCCAAACTGTCCATAAGCAGGATGGAGCAGAGGAAGAGTCTTCAACTTTATATGGTGGAGCTACTGCTGGTAGATCACAAGTTGCCCTGCCACTAAAATAGCAAACTGACAAACTTATTTGGTGAGAACAATGGCCTATGACAAAAGACAAATTTAAGGCACTAGAACAGCTAGTTCAAGAACATGGGGGGGGGGGGCTCAACATATACAAGAGTTCACCAGCCCTTGGGTTTCTCCTGTATTTGTCATTAAAAACAAATCTAGAAATGGAGGATGTTAACAGATCTGAGAGAATTCAATAAAATCATTCAGCCAATGGGCTCTTCTAGCTTGGAATCCCATTGCCTTCTTTGCTGACTAAGGCATGGTCTTTTATAGTGATTGATTGGAAAGATTACTGTTTCATAATCCCTTTGCATGAGTACGATAAGGAAAGGTTTGCTTTCACAGTACCTACTTACAATAATAGTTTTCCAATAAAGAGATACCATTGAAGGATCTTGCCACAAGGAATGCTAAACAGTTCTACCTTATGCCAATATTTTGTACAATAGTCATCAGAAATAATTCGTAAGCAGTTTTCTCAGTCCATAATTTACCATCATATGCATGATATCTTACTGGCCGATTTAAATACAGATACCTTAGAAAAATGTTTGATGAAGTGAAGAGAATTTTCCCTTGGCGGGGATTACAAATTGCTTCTGAAAAAATACACAGATGAGATTCTATTAATTATCTGGGGTATATGATATATGTATAAAAGATTCAACCATAAAACATAAAAATCAGGAGAGATCAATTAATAACTCTTAACAATTTTCACAAATTGCTTGGAGATATTGATTGGCTAAAGCCAGTAATTAGATTAGCTATTCTAGAACTAAATAATTTATTTCAAACCTTACAAGATTATAAGGACCTAAATAGTCCAAGCAAATTATCAGCTGAGGCTGAGAGAGAATTGGCTCTGGCAGAAAACAAATTATAGAATGCACATGTGGTTCGTTTGGATCTAAAGATGGCTTGCATTTTGGTTATTTTGCCTTCTACCCATTTTCCGACAGGAATTCTTATGCAGAGAGAAGATACTATCTTAGGGTGGATATTTTAGCATGCAAACAGAGTGAAAAATTAGAAGCATATGCAGTAAAGTTTTCTTAATTGATTTAAAAAGGAAAAACAAGACTTTGTCAATGAGTGGGAATAGACCCAGCAATGATTGTAGTACCTTTTACTAATGCTGGGATTGCCTCATTATGGGCAGAAAATGAACACTGGGAAAGAGCTTGCAGTAATTTTGGGGAAAAATTAATAACAAATACCCCAAAAGCAAGCAACTTCACTTTATAAAAAGAACTAATTGGATTCTTCCTTATATAGTAAAAGGCACACCAATTCCTGGAGCCCTTACTTTCTATACTGATGCAAATAAATCAGGAAAGGTAAGTTATAAATCAGACAAAAATAAGTAAAGTGTCTCAGAGCCGTTATAATTTAGATCATAAAACAGAGCTATAAGCCATTCTTATGGTATTGTTAGATTGTCCAGAATTTCTAAATATAGTTACTGACTCTCAATATGCAGAAAGAGTTGTTTTGCATATAGAAACTGCCAAACTTTGGGGGATCCAAGATGGCGGCAGCCTGCGCGGACGTATTTTGATTTCGGGATTAACAGTCACAAGGCGGCAAGTGTTACAGGATGTTGTACAAAGAGCACGACCCCTTCTAAATCTCACCCAGCTACTCAGGGACCACTGAGGATCCCTGGGCAGGATGCTCCTTCCCACTCTCGGACACGCAAGGAAGCCGCTGGACCCCGGAATCGGGATCACCCATCCCCCACCAGGAGAGAGTCCTGGTAAGTTCCAACCTAATACACAGCGGGCAGATTCAGATCCCACACAGAGATAATCCCCACGCCCTGCTGGGCACCCCCAGGTCTCGCACAGATGATCCAACTATCTGGCAAAATGTTGTGACCCTTGGATGTGAGCACAGCTCGGCTGCAAAGTGCCTTCAGACTGCAGATCACAGTCTGTGACGAAATTGGCCAGTTTACAAGCCACGGGAGCAGCAAGGCTATTGGAGCTGAACTGCAGATTTACCCGCTACAGGAACCAACCCTGTGCAAACTGCGAGATATTTGAAACTGTCGTATATCTGACATTTGTACTACTACTGGCCCTTCCGGCGGGGAACCAGAGCTTACTTGTACACAGCTCCACCACCTGGATTAGTTAGGTCTCCACCTGGGAGGAAGGGCTGAATGACTCACCTTATAGGGGTAGAGTAAGGCAACTCTACTCCTACACCAAAGTGCCCCCTTTGGACACAAGTCCAGAAGACAGCAAAAAAATTACACATGGCCGGAGGCCCCAGACAAAAACAAAACAAAACAAAAAAAAAAAAAAAACAAAGCGAAATGTCTCCAACAAAAGAAAGCAACGCTATTCCATCCAGCCCGAACCCCACCTCACCAACACTAAACACATGAAAACGATGACAATTCTACATTATGGAAAGTGATAAAGTCCCTTCAAGAAGAACTTAAAACTATGAAGGAATTCAAAGAAGCCACAATTCTACAAGTCAAAACAACGAATAACATCATTAAAGAGCTCCAAGCCAAGGTGACCCAGCTTGAACAGAAAAAGGATAAAGCAATGAAAGATCTCCAGACAAAAACAAGCAAAATGGAGAAGGAAATGTACAAAACGAACACTACCATTCAAGACATGAAAATAGAAATGGAAATAATAAAGAAAACACAGTCAGAGTTAAAAGAGGAAATGGAGAATCAAGAGAAGAGAACAGGAACTATGGATGTGAGTATGAAAAATAGGATGCAAGAGATGGAAGGCAGGATCTCAGGCATGGAAGATTCGATGGAAGAAATCAGTACAACATCCAAAGAAAATGAGAAGGCTAAAAAATCTCTCACCCACAACATCCAAGAAATCAAGGACTCAATGAAAAGACGGAACCTAAGAATCATAGGCATAGAGGAAAGAGAAGACTCCCGACTCCATGGTCCAGGAAATATCTTCAACAAAATCATAGAAGAAAACTTTCTAAACCTAAAGAAAGAGATGCCAGTAAAAATCCAAGAGGCTTACAGAACACCGAACAGATTAGATCAGAAAAGAAACTCCTCTCGCCACATAATAATAGAAACTCCAAATGTAGAGAACAAAGAAGGATATTAAAAGCTGTAAGAGAAAAAGGCCAAGTCACATAAAATGGCAGACCCATCAGAATCACATCTGACTTCTCCTCAGAAACTTTAAAAACTAGAAGGGCCTGGACAGATATCATACAAGCCCTGAAAGAACATAGGTGCCCAGCCAGACTACTATACCCAGCAAAACTCTCTATCAACATAGATGAGAAAACAAGATATCCCATGAAAAAATCAAATTCAAACAATATCTCCTCACAAACCCAGCCCTACAGAAGATCCTAGAAGGAAAATTCCAACACAGAGAAGATAACTACACCCAAGAAAACAGAGGAAATAGAAACCTCCACAGCAACTAAACAAAAAGAAGCACAAGACGACCACCTATAACAAAATAATGGCAAATAACAACCCCTGGTCACTAATATCCAACATCAATGGAATAAACTCGCCAATAAAAAGACACAGATTTACAGTCTGGATCCGTAAACAAGACCCATCTTTTTGCTGTATACAAGAAACACATCTCACTATTAAAGATAAACACTATCTCAGAGTAAAGGGCTGGGAAAAGGTTTTCCAAGAAAATGGACCCAGGAAACAAGCTGGAGTATCCATCCTAATATCAAACAAAATAGACTTCCAATTGAAGTTAATAAAAAAAGACAGAGAAGGGCATTACATACTCATTAAAGGAAATATCCACCAAGAGGACATCTCAATATTGAACATCTATGCCCCAAATACAAAGGCACCTACATTCATAAAACTTAAATTGCACATCGATCCAAACACTTTAATAGTGGGAGACTTCAACTCACAACTATGGACAGATCATCAAAACAGAAGGCAAACAGAGAAATAATGAGTCTAACAGAGGTCACGAACCAAATGGACCTAACAGATATCTACAAAATGTTTCACCCAAACACAAAATAATACACCTTCTTCTCAGCACCTCATGGAACCTTCTCCAAAATCGACCATACAGTAGGACACAAAGATAGCCTCAACAGATACAAGAAAATTGAAATAACCCCTTGTATCTTATCAGACCAACATGGAATAAAGCTGGACTTCAATAGCAAAAGAATCAACAGAAAGTCTACACTCACATGGAAACTGAATAACTCTTTACTAGAGGACCACTGGGTCAGGGAAGAAATAAAGAAGGAAATCAAAGACTTCTTAAAATTAAACGAAAATGAAGACACAACATACCCAAACCTATGGGACACAATGAAAGCTGTGCTACGAGGAAAGTTCATAGCACAAAGTGCCTTCAAAAAGAAAATTGTGACAGCTCATATTAGCGAATTAACAGCTAAACTGGGTGAATTGGGAAAAAAAAGAAGCAAACACTCCCAAGAGGAGCAGAAGGCAGGAGATCATCAAACTTAGGGCTGAAATCAACAACAAAAAGAACTATACAAAGAATCAATGAAACCAAGAGGTGGTTCTTTGAGAAAATAAACAAATAGACAGACGCTTAGCCAAATTAAGTAAAAGACAGAGGGAGAAAACACAAATCAACAAAATCAGAAATGAAAAGGGAGAAATAACAACAGACATTGAGGAAATTCAGAGAATATTTGGATCCTACTTTAAAAATCTATACTCCACTAAATTTGAAAACTTAAGTGAAATGGACAATTTTCTTGATAGATTCCACCTACCGAAGCTAAATAAAGATCAGATAAACAGATTAAACAGCCCTATAACCCCTAAGGAAATAGAAACAGTCATTAAAAATCTCCCACCATCGCCGGGCGGTGGTGGCGCACGCCTTTAATCCCAGCACTTGGGAGGCAGAGGCAGGTGGATCTTTGTGAGTTCAAGGCCAGCCTGGTCTACAAAGTGAGTCCAGGACAACCAGAACTACACAGAGAAACCCTGTCTCGAAAAACCAAAAAAAAAAAAAAAAAAAAAATCTCCCACCAAAAAAAGCCCAGGGCCAGATGGCTTTAGCATGGAATTCTACCAGACCTTCAAAGTGGAGCTAACACCAATACTTTTCAAATTCTTTCACCAAATAGAATTTGAAAGACCATTGCCAAACTCATTCTATGAGGCCACATTCACCCTGATTCCTAAACCACACAAACACCCAACAAAGAAAGAGAACTTCAGACCAATCTCCCTCATGAACACAGATGCAAAAATACTTTATAAAATAGTAGCAAACCGAATTCAAGAACACATCAAAAGTATCATACACCATGATCAAGTAGACTTCATCCCAGGAATGCAGGGATGGTTCAACATAGGAAAGTCTATCAACGTCATTCACCATATAAACAAGATGAAAGAAAAAAAACACATGATAATCTCGCTAGATGCAGAAAAAGCATTTGACAAAATCCAACAGCCCTTCATGCTAAAAGTTCTGGAGAGAACGAGCATACAAGGGCCGTATCTAGAAATAATAAAGGCAATATACAGCAGGCCAGTGGCCAACATTAAAATAAATGGAGAGAAACTTGAAGCATTTCCTCTAAACTCAGGGACAAGACAAGGATGTCCACTTTCACCATATCTCTTCAATATAGTACTTGAAGTTCTTGCTAGAGCAATAAGACAACTAATGGAGATCAAGGGGATAAACATCGGAAACGAAGAAGTCAAATTATCCCTATTTGCAGATGATATGATAGTATACATAAGTGACCCCAAAATTCCACCAGAGAACTCTTACAGCTGATAAACACCTTCAGCAAAGTGGCTGGATACAAAATTAATTGAAAAAAATCAGAAGCTCTTCTTTATACAACAAACAAATAGGCTGAGAAAGAAATAAGGGAAGCAACCCCCTTCACAATAGCCACAAACAACATAAATACCTGGGAGTAACTCTAACCAAGCAAGTAAAGGACCTATACAACAAGAACTTCAAGTCCTTGAAGAAAGAAATGGAAGAGGCCTTTAGAAGATGGAAAGATCTTCCATGCTCATGGATAGGTAGGATCAACATAATAATAATGGCCATCCTACCAAAAGCAATATATAGAATCAATGGGATTCCTATCAAAATACCAACACAATTTTTTATAGACTTGGAAAGAGCTATTCTCAATTTCATATGGAACAACAAAAAGCCCAGAATGGCTAAATCAATCCTGTACAATAAAAAAACATCTGGAGGTATCACCATCCCAGATTTCAAGTTGTACTACAGAGCAATAGTTTTAAAAACAGCATGGTATTGGTATAGAAACAGACCAGTAGATCAATGGAATTGAATTGAAGGTCCAGAAATAGACCCACACACTTATGGCCACCTAATTTTTGACAAAGAAGCCAAAATGGCACAATGGAAGGACAGCATCTTCAACAAATGGTGCTGGTCCAACTGGATGTCCACTTGCCAAAGAATGAAATTAGACCCATACTAGTCACCTTGTACAAAACTTAAGTCCAAGTGGATCAAAGACCTTAACATAAGGCCTGTCAGACTATTTCTACTAGAAGAAAAAGTGGGAGAAACCCTCAAACTAATTGGCACAGGTGACAACTTCCTGAACAGAACACCAACAGCTCAGGCCCTAGATCAACAATCAATAAATGGGACCTCATGAAACTGAAGAGCTTCTGTAAGGCAAAAGACACTGTCATTCGAACAAAATGGTAGCCTACAGACTGGGAGAAAATCTTCACCAACCCCACATCTGACAGAGGGCTAATATCCAAAATCTACAAAGAACTCAAGAAATTAAATGCCAAGAAACTAAATAATCCAATCAAAAAATGGAGGACAGAGCTAAATAGAGAATTCACAAAGGAGGAATCCCTAATGGCTGAGAGACACTTGAAGAAATGCTCAACATCCTTAATCATCAGAGAAATGCAACTCAAGACGACTCTGAGATTCCATCACACACCTGTCAGAATGGCTAAGATCAAAAGCTCAAATGACAGCACATGCTGGCGAGGGTGTGGAGAAAGGGGTACCCTACTCCATTGCTGGTGGGAATGCAGGCTTGTGCAACCACTATGGAGGTCAGTCTGGGGATATCTTAGAAAACGTGGAATAGCTTTGCCTCAGGACCCAGCCATACCACTTCTGGGTATACACCCAAATGCCTCCTCATGGAATCATAAGGAAGTTTCCTCATCTATGTTTATAGCAGCCTTATTTGTAATAGCTAGAAACTGGAAACAACCCAGATGTCCCTCAACCGAAGAATGGGTTAAAAAACTGTGGTACTTCTTCAATGGAATACTATTCAGCTATCAGGAACAATGAAATTATGCAATTTGCAGCCAAATGGATGGAACTAGAAAAGCTCATCCCGCGTGAGCTAACCCAGACTCAGAAGGACGCATATGGCATCTATTCATTTATAGTAGAATTTTAGCTATATAGTAGAAGGTATCGATACTACAACTAACACACCAAAGGGAACTTGGATATAGACTTTTTATTTTTAATTTTTATTTTTTATTTATTTTTATATATTTTTTATTTTTTTTCTATTTTTTAGTCTTTTTATCTATTTGTCTGCTTATTGGTTTGTTTGTTTAGTAGTTCTCTCTCCCGGGCAATGAGACAATTTTCACTGATAGTACTGCTTCATACATCCCCAATGAATGAAGAGGGTCTTGGCCCTCATATGACCTCTCAACTGAGATGAGGGACTGTTATATAAGGCCCCCTCACCCCAGAGAAATGGGACGGAATGGTTAGGAGGTAAAGAAAAAAATATGAAATGTGATGTTTCGGCCTTTTACTACTAATTGTCATAAACTGTTTAGGATATTTAAGAATTCCAAACTAATGGTTATGCAAGCCGGTCATTCTGTTAGGTACTATGACAGCCTATTATAGTTATTTTCTAAGCTAATCAGAAATAAAGCTGTTAAGAGACAAGCAATATCTGCTTACCCTAATATAAGAGATAGATAGGGCCTCTTCAAAAACTTCAAGAGATCTGCAGAATATGGCATTCAAAGATGTTTTCGTAACTTTAGATTTTTTTATATCAAGACATATCAACTCCTGACAGCACCCCCATTCTCCTCCAAGTAGAAGATGAGCATCATAATATCTCCAGTGGGAAATGATCGAATTATTCGCAAGCCTATCTCTTGGTAGGAAAAGCCCCTTGTTCCAACTGTAGAGAGAATGCTGTCCAAAAAGGAGAAAACCTGGAAGCAGGTAAGTCAACAGCCTAGCTCTGCCAAGACAGGGTAGGTAAGTCCTTCATAATCCCTGCTCTAAAATCAATGTCTGTCAGAGAAACGGGGCCAAACGACTGAAGATCGATGCGGTAATGTATGGAGAGAAAATGGGAACTGTCCAGGCAGCCACTGGTATGTCATTTCTTAGTTTGGGAAGCTGCAGGCCCTGTACTTCCTATAAAATCAGATATATTTATCCCTCTCAGGTCTCTGAGGTGGTTGAAGAACAGATAGCTAGAGTCTCATAATTAAATTTTGAGTTGTTTACGAGTCAAGAGAGTGTTACAGATCTAAGAAGATACTTTTAAAATTGTGTTGCAAGTTAGTATGAATGTTGAGTCAGATATAGAACTTTAAACTCATGGAGATGGTTAGATAGTAGAATGTTAAAGTCAGGTACCAAATACATATGGACTGGACATTGGGAATGTACGCTAAGCCATATAACCCTCATAACTGTGGCCTAATTACCTCTGTTGTTTTGTATTGTATTTATTATTATAAGAGAAAGAGCCATTTGTTGGACTGAAAGGAGAAACTGTAGGGGGAAATAAGATATACCTTAAACTTAAAAGAAAAAAAAAGGGAAGAAGATGGGGTGTTGAGGGCAGGAGGGTGGGACTGAAGGGGGGAATAGGGAGGAGACTGCAATTGAGATGTAACCTGAAGAAATAAAAAATAAAGGAAAAAAAAGAACAGATAAAACGGTAGGGAATACCACTACTCACACTGTTAGTGGTCTAGAAGGTATCTTTTAAGACAATGAGATACAATATGTCTGAAAACCTATTCAAATTATCCCTAACAGGGAAGAAACAAAATAAGATCCAAAACAAATTGTAAAAATCATAATTGTCCAGGCATGGTATCTCAAGCTTTTAATCCCAGCACTCAAGAGGCAGAGGCAGGTGGATATCTGTGACTTCAAGCTAGTCTGGTCTACAAAGTGAGTTTCAGGACAGCCAGGGCTGTTACACAGAGAAACCCTGTCTCTAAAAAAAATAAATAAAAATTAAAAAATAAAAATTGTCAATGCTTCCACAGTTCTAAATTCTTCCACTGTATTATTTGAAAATTCTGATTTGTTTATATTCCTGACATTCTGTTTGAAAACTCTGGTGGGATTTTGTTTGAATTTTTTTCCTCTTCTATCTGGGAGTATACAAGAATGTAAACGTAAGTTTTATTCACCTGTGATGGTATAGTGTTAAGCATTCTAAATGTTAACTAGCCCTGTTTGCTGTCTATTACATTATCTCTGGTTAAATAACTGCTGAGGCCTGAGATTGGGCAAAGACAGAGAAAGGTGGGACTTCCTGAGATTAGAACAGGAAGACTGTGCTTTAGACAGAGGATTAATTCATTCCAGCCAGGAGCAGGAAGAAGGAGGCACACACCATGGGTTAGAATAAAGAACCTCATTCCACATGGCCAGGAACATTGGAATGTCATGGAGAATGGCAGTCCAAGGGGACTTATGTATATATGGGGTCATATTTTGGTAATCGAATTAAGAGCTAGCTTAGATGGGCTAGGATTGCTCAATTCAGGCCACGGCTTGTTAAAATAAAAAAAAAAAAACTGCCAAACTTATTGAGGATGATTCAGAATTAACTTCAATATTTATTCAGCTACAACAAGTCATCAGAAATAGAAATCATCCATGGCATTTAAAGATGTTATCTTAAATTAAGATTTTTTTTTGACATCGAGACAGCACCCCCTATTCTACTCCAAGTAGAAGATAAGCATCAAAGAATCTCCAGTGTGAGATGGTTGAATTAGTGGCAAGCCTATCTCTTGGCATGAAAAAACTCCTTGCTTCAACTGCAGACAGACTGCTGTCCAAAAAGGACAAAACTTGGTAGCAGGGAAGTCGACAGCCTAGCTCTGCCAAGACAGGGTAGGTAAGTCCTTCATAATCCCTGCTCTACAATAAATGTCTGTCAGAGAAACAGGACCAAAAGGCTGAAGACTGATTCTGGAATGTATGGAGAGAAAATGGGAACTGTCCAGGCAGTCACTGGTATGTCATTTCTTAGTTTTGGAAGCTGCAGGCCCTGCACTTCCTATATAATCAGATATATTTATCCCTCTCAGGTCTCTGAGGTGGTTGAAGAATAGACAGCTAGAGTCTCATAGTTAAATTTTGAGTTGTTTAGGAATCAAGAGGGCGTTCTAGATCTAAGAAGATGGTTATAATAGTGATGCAAGTTAGTATGAAAGCTGAGTCAGTTATAGAACTTTAAACTCATGGAGATGGTTAGATGGTAGAATGTTAAAGTCAGGGGCCAAATATGCATGAACTGGACATTGGGAAGGTATACTGGGCCATTTAATGCTCATAAATGTGGCATATTTATTTCTGTTGTTTTGTATAGTATTTACTGTTATAAGAGAAGGAACCATTTGTTGGACTGAAAGGGGAAGCTGTTGGGGGGAAGAGGGTGGAAGGGTGGGACAGGAAGGGGGAATAGGGAAGGGTTTGTGACTGAGATGTAACTTGAAGAAAAAAAATAAAGTATTTAATAAAAAAAAAGAACTCTGCATAGCATGGTGACTTCATTCCCACCATAAGCCAGGAGAAATATATGTAGAAAAGTGAGCAATATTTGCATCATATGATTTTGTCTTTGAAATCACATTTCATTTCCCTCTCCCTCTGAATTTCATCCTCATGGAATAAATTTATGCTTGAAAGGTAAAAAAAAATAAATAAATAGAAATCATCCAGTATATATAACACATATCAGATCCCATACAGGTCTACCAGCTCCTTTAGCACAAGGTAATAATGAAAGTGATCAGCTGTTAGTAGGAAATGTGCTAGAGTCTTCAGAGTTTCATAAGAAACACTATATTAACAGCAAAGATTTGAAGAAAGTTTTTTTCTATCACTTAGCAATAAGCCAAGGAAATTAAAAGGAAATGCCCTTGTTCTTTATATAACCAAATTCTATTATACCCAAAGAACTGAAAATTGGCAAATAGATATGCTATTTTGAAGAGTTTGGAAAATTAAAGTATGTGCACCATAATATAGGTAAATATTCAGAATTTCAGTGGATAACTGCTTTAAGTTCTGAAAAGGCTGATTCTGTAATTACATGTTTATTAGAAATTATGACTATGAGGATACCTGTACAATTTAAGACAGATGATGCTCGAGTATATGTCTCGAATAAAATGAAGCAATGTTTGCATATTATAATATATACAATATTATAGGCATATCACACAATCCTATTGGATAAGCAGTTGTAGACAAAGCTAATTGTACATTAAAAGAGATGTTTAACAAACAAAAGGGGATAGTAAAGACTCACAGAGATAGATTACATGGTGCTTTATTGACTTTAAATTTTTTAATGTTAATGAACAAAAAACAACAACTGCTGAGAGACATTGGATTATGGAAAACATTCCGAATTAGAATAGTCTATCTATTTTAAGGATATCCTAACTTCAGAACGGAAGGCAGGAAATGTGTTGCATTGGAAGAGGTTTTGTCTTTGCTTCAACAGAAGAAGAAAAATTATGGATATAGTCCAAATTAATAAAGATTAGAGTTCACTAGGGGAAGCCTCCTGAAGATCTAGACTGCATATATAAAGGAAGAAACCAAAAAGAGCAACAAAAAAGGATAAAGTATATGCTGATACCTTTACATGGGAGGAGCTCTGAGACTGGCTGGGACTTGAGTGTCTATGCATAGCCAATAAATCTTGTTGGCTACAGAGTCCTCATGACATTATTTCATACATACAACACATATGGAGATTTATATTGCAGTTAAATTTTACAGTCCAAACTAGCTGGTAAAGAAAGATATATTTCACTTCCTCAAACAAAGAACAGAGAATCCTCTTTAACTGATCTGTGTGCATTGCATATTCCCTGCATATGTAATTGCCAAAATGTATATTACTTGTGAGAGTTCATGTATTATATTACAAAAGGACCAGACACCAATAGAATGGAGGTGACCTTGACATGAGTAACCCTCCAGGATGGTAAAATGATGAGAGATATTTATTCCAGCATCCAACTTGATCCAGCCTCAGACTGCCTCAAGTTGCTATTTTATCATAACTTGCTTCCATGACAACTTCACAGCAGCTAGCTCATTTGGTCCAGCCTTTCAGCCTCTTCTAGTCAGGAGTTCATTTAAGCCTGCATTTTCACTAGACAACAAATGTTACAACTGGCTTTCTTAACATTTGACCATTTTTTCAATTTCCATTGGACACCCAAAAGGAAACTATACTCCCAAACCAGAGAGCAATTGTTAGAGAATGATATCCCATTTCCCAAAAGGTGAGAGGGGTAGTTTTGTTTGGTTTATGGGTGATGGATGCTTGTCGTTAAAAATTAATTGGTTAGAAGTTACTAAATGGTCTTTCAGGGAGGAAATTAGGTATAGGAAGTTAGACTCAAGGATCTTTCTCTTCCTTTTCTTTTCTCTATCCTTCTTTATTAAGTAAGGGAAGAAGGGTTGAAAAGGGTAGGATATATAGAAATAATGAGGATTAAAGGGTGGATTGTTGAGTCTATGTTTGGACTAGAAAGCATTAACAATGCTAAAGATCCTGCATTGGTGTAGATTTTGTATATTGACACAAATTTAAAGTTATTTTTGCTTACATTTCTATAGATCTGTGTATATTGATGTAAAAATTAGGGTTATTTTTGTTACTGTATATTATGTTTCAACTCCTGTATAGGGTATTGGACCTATGCAACTCATTTAGAAATGCATTTTTAGTTCCAGTCATTTTAAAAGCTGCTATTACAAACTGTTTAGGATAGTTTTAAAATGCAAGTTAATAGTCAATCAAACTCATGGTCATGTCAGATACTAGTTTAGTTATCATAGAGATATGCTGCCTTGGTTGAAAAGAAGAAATAGCTAGAAACAAGTAACATTTGCCTATTCAGATGTACTATAAATAGAAAGATAGGTGGCATTCAAAATCCTCAGAGACCTAAAGAATATGGCATTTAAAGGTGTTCTTTATTAATTTAAGACCTTTGTGACAATGAAACATGTCAGCAAACCCATTCACATTCAAAGTCTATGACGAGCATCAAAGAATCTCCTTAGGGAGTTTGCTTCAATTGTGGCAAACTGGCACTGGGAAAAGAAATGCCCTTGCTTCAACTTCTGACAGTATACTGTCAAACTAGACATACATGGATGCAGGAAAATTGACTCTGAGCTTTACCAGGACAAAGTAAGCAGCCCTTCATAATTCCTTATTCACAAATACGGTCTGTCAGATATACTGAGCCAAAAGGCTGAAGATTGACAATCCAGTGTTATAGAAGAATTTTAGGGATTGTCCAGGCAGCCAACTATTCTCTATCAATTCTATAGTATTGGAAGCTGCTTGCCTGCATTTCCTGCATACTCAGGTAATATTTATTCCTTCTCAAGTCTCTGATGGGGCTGAAGACTTGGTAGTTATAGTCTTACAATGAAGCTTACGTTGTTTAGGATTTAAGAAGATGTTTTAGGTCTAAGAAGATATTTATAGGTTAATAAATGCAAGTTATGATAGTAAATGATTTGGGTACAGAACTTTGGACTCACCAAGATAGGATAGATAGTAGAGTACTTACCCCAAGGTTGCCAAATATATATGGACTAGACATTGTGAATGCAATTCTTACCTGATAGTTTTCATAATTGTCCTTATGGTATATAGTTTGTTGATGTTGGAGAAAGAGACTTTTATTGGAATAAAAGGAGGAATAATCCCCTGTGTTCTGTGTGAAAGAAACACCAGTCAATAAAAATCTAATGGCCAATAATCTTAGGCAGGGTAGAAAGCAGGACTTCCAGCGAAGAGAGAATCAGGCAGGGGATTTATGACTAGGATAAAGAGAAGAGGTATGTAAGACGATGAGGAAAGGAAACCAGACGTGTAGCTGAGCTCAGGTTAGAATAAAAGAAATAATAAGTTAAGACTTAGTAAGGGAACTAGTCTAGCTTATGGCCATTTGTAAATAATATTAAGCCTCTGAGTTTTTATTAGGGTAGAGGGGCAAGGGGGGAAAGCCAGTGGCTACATAAAACCCCCTCTCCAACTTTATAAATTGATTTCAATCTGCATTTTGGAATTTTCTTATAAAAAACACATTTCACTTGTGATTACTGTCCTAGAATATCATTCAAGAGTTTATTATTCATTTTTATATCGTATTAAGATCTAAACTGATATAATTCTCCTATATTTTACTTCAAATAATACTCTGTGAATCACTTATCATCATTATTATCATTGTCATCATCATTTTGTATCGAAGAGAGAAATCCATATTGCCCCAAATTGTTAGATTTGTTTTTAATTTATATTTAATCAGTGATCTACTTATAAGGCGTAAGTGAATGCATTTTTCAAAAACATTGAGTCACAGTTTCAAAAATAGTCAAGGATCGATCGCTAATTGGCAGGTTTTGAGAGCTTTGTGTAAAAGGAACCACCCCAGCAGCTTTATTTAAGTAGCTTCATTAAAGATTCAGGAAACAGTTAAGAATTACAGGTGGCACAAACAATCTCAGTACATCCCAAAATGACTATCTTATGGTTTCTAATCAGTTAAAAGGTTATAACTTTTGCCCAGTCTAGAGTACCTGTTCTAAAGCCATTACATTAAGTTCTATTTAGTTTCACCAATTAAAAGTACTTAAGTTCTCCCTAAAAGTATGAGCCCTTGAGATAACTGTTGTTTTTATTCTACATGCTATGGGAAACAAGAGTAAAATTAAAAGGTAAAAGCTTTATCACAATATATCTAAATTTTCTAGATATAGAATGTGGATCTTCAAGGGGGAAGTCAGAAACCTGAGATACATCATTGATTTCTTGGAGACTTGGATTTGCAAAAACATGAAGGGTTTGGCTTGGGGGATTTTCATTTATTTCTTTGTTTTTCTTTGCCTAAGTCATTAGAAAAAAACCAATAAAGCCAGAATTTATGATCCAATAGGCTTACTAAAATATCAGAAGGATAAGAATACTAATTCTAGTCCTTAACTTCAATGCCTTTTTAGAAGATAATAACTAAATGCTATTAAACAAATCTCACTGAGCACCTGAGACATGTACAGTTGAGAAGCAAGGGGAAGAAGACAAAGGAAAGATTAAGATTTTAATTCAATAACTATCTATCAAGTTATTACAGAGAGAAGGGATTCTAGTACATGGTACCAAAAATCTCACATGAGTGGAAGACTGAGAGATCTCTTAACAGCCACAGGAAGACACAGTTATGTTCATGCACCACTTCCCAGACCTGTCACCTGGCAGTTAAGAAAGAAAAATGAATGCTGGCAATGCTGTTAAAATAGCTTTTGTTGAGAAATCATGCTTGCTTGTATTTCATATTTCTATAAATATACTAGGGAAAGGCTAGTTTCCTTACATACCAAATATGGCAATAAGAAATTAAATTTTGATGCTACCATGGACACCCAGATTCTAGCCAAGAGAATCTAAATAGAAATGATGAGAACACCCTCTCCCAGCTGGAACGGCATGTGGGCCTCCCTGATAGGTGTGTGTGTGTGTGTGTGTGTGTGTGTGTGTGTGTGTGTGTGTGTG
>CAJQZJ010033539.1:1927632-1958951 GCA_907164525.1 Lophiomys imhausi | reverse complement strand
CCTATATATTCACTAAATCTAACTTATATTAATCTATCAGCCCCTATTGGTGAAATATCATGAGAATATGAAACTGTAAATTAATTAATTATTGTAGTTATTAGTAAGTATAAACTGTAAGATTAGGCTGGTGGAGCAGCCAGCAGCTTGGCAGAGGAGCAGGCAGCCTGGCCTGTGTGCTTTAACCGGTTGCCTGATTTGTCCTGGGGAAAGAGCCCCAGGACCAAGGGTGGTCTACACCACCTGTGACCTAAACTCTGTTAACTAATATAAGTTATTATATTAGGCCAGTAGAATTACCAGCAGCTTGGTGGGAGCTTTGCCTGGGCCTGAGGGGAGTCCGGGAATCTGGAAGTCCAACACCCTGGGACTGCTTGGACTGAGGGCCTATAAGCTGCCACAGTCTTTTCCCCGATAATTAAATACACCAAGACCTTTTAATGTTTTAATGCTTAGCCATTAGCTGGGCAGACTCTCAATTAACTACTCTAAGTTAACCTGGATCACCTAATCCCAAACCACCATGTGCCTGCGATTACCTTCCAGCATTCTCCAGATGTCTGTCTCCTTCTGTGTCTCCCGGAGGAAAGAGAGACAGAGAGTCTCTGTGTGTGCCCAGGGTTCCTGTTCTAATCTCAGGAAGTCCTGCCTTCCTATACTCTTTCTGCCCAGCTAATTGGCCATAAGGGACTTTTGTTAACCAATCAAGAGAATGCCTCAGAAGGGGCGGTAACCAGATCTCAGCATTGAATTCAACCTATCAGAAGCAATTATATTAGACCTTCCCTTCTGACCTACCTCCATGGATACCAGGCACACAAGTAGTGCACATATATACATGCAGGTAAAGTATTCATACACACGAAAATTTAAAATCACAAAAAACAAATTTAACATGAAAAAAATCTCCAAAAAATAGAGAAATTTAGTGACTAGGACAAGTATTTAAAAAAAAAAAAAAAAAGAAAGAAAAGAAAACTTGTCCAGGAGAGATGAGAAAAAAAAAACTTGTTGTTTACAAATAAGTGGTACTTTCAGTAAAAACAATAAAATAAAAATAAAAAGAACAAAGAAGAATTCTTGGAAATAATACAATTGCAAAAGACAACCATTCTAAAGTCATCTAGAAAAAAAAAGAGACAAAACATATAAAAACTAGCTTTGTTTACTTGGATTGTTTTTGCAAAAAAATATCCACTGTTTTTCCCCAAAGAGTGGAAGATATTACTTCACTCTGTTGATGTTGGCCTACAGCCACAAAACTCATCTGTGGGTAAAAGAGAAACTGCTTTAGTTTCAAAATCAAGTCTTAGAAGGCACAAGACAAAATTAGGAATTCATGGAGCAGGTACCCCTGATATGTCTAGTCAAACCATGAGAAGACTCAGTCAATGGGAGCCTTGTGAGTAGGTAAACAATAGCAGCTTTATACACAATACTGAACTCTGGGGAGATTTGCTGTACATTATCTCAGCAATCATGAAGACAGAAACTGAATTCCCCCCCCCAAAAAAACCAAACTTAAGGAAAAGATAAGTACAGTTTAAACAACCAGCTAAAAAGCATTTCAAAGAGAGAAAACCAGGAAAGTTAAAGGCAAGGTATTAGAAATTATATAACCTAAGGAACATTCTAGAAATTCTGGATGTAAAATTCTCTAATAAATGTCCTATGACAGCTTATCTTGTCAATGGGATTGAATGGAGGGATATCTAGAAGTTTAATGTAGCACACTTCCTGATCCTCCCATTTTCTTTATCTTTTATGGTCTGAAATAAGATCTGCTTTACTGTGGATCTTTTATTATTATTATTATTCACTGGACTTGTCTATGTGGCATTTCCAGGAAGGATTAATCTACTCCACATGTGGGCATTCTATTCCATAAGCTGTTACCCTAAATGAAATGAAAGGAGCAAGGAACCAATTAGCCCAAGCCCATCCTCTCCCTTTGTTTTTTGACCATCATGATATGAGCTATCCTTCATCATGGCTTCCTTATCATATTGACTGAAACCTCTGAACCTGTGAGTCAAAATAAGTTAGTTCCTCCCTCAAGTTGTTGCTGTTGAGGGTTTTGTCACAGCTATAAAAATAGGAAGCCTGACTAATACAAGTCTGGTGAATACAAAATATCCTCTCAAAGGCTGGTCTTATTTCAGACCATCAGGGATAAAGAAAATCATAAAAACTCCCAGCCCTTTCCTGCCTTTTTGGTCCTTAGTCTTCCCAGGAAGCTAAAGGGGCATTGGCATTGTGGTGAGGACTTTGCTGCCTGGCAGTCAACATGGTGGTGTTTGTCTTCAAGATCACTTGTGTATACTCATTTTGGTTACAACGGTGTGACATCCAGGGAAGATCTGATCAATGTCCTTATTAAAGTAGCTGGTGTCCGTGCCAAGTCTTTGTGGCCAGCTTGTTTGCCAGGCCCTGGCCAGTGTCAATGTTGACAATCTTACCTACAATGAAGAAGCTCATGGGGGCGTTCTAGCAGCTGGTGCTGCACGGACAGGGCGCCCTGCCCCTCCAGTCCTGTTTCCTCGGCTGAGGAGCAGAAAGAAGAATCTGAAGAGTCTCATGGACAAAACCTCTCATTGGACATGCTCAGTAAAAAGCTAAGCCCATTTTTTGTCTAAAAAACAAAAATTTCCAGAGAAAGTTGTATATACAAATTTGCCAACCAGAATGGTGTTCTACATTGTTATATATCAATGCTATATCAATACTCAAACAGTTCAATAAGTAAATGCCTTCACATTTAAATATAAAACCTAAATATGTGTGGTCGAGAATTACACACACACACACACACACACACACACACACAGACACACACACACACACACACACACACACACACACACACACACACAGGCTTGTGATAATTTGTTTTTGTTTATTCTCCTCTCCATTCCTTCTCATCTATTCCATCTGGTACCCTCCTAACCTCAATAGCATCTTTTCCCCCTTCATGGCACCTGTGCTTTTTCACTCTCTCCTCCATCAATACCTCTTTCCCTCCTTCATGGTACTCTGTCTAGTTACATAACATATACTCACACTCACAGTCTCATATCTACATCTATGTAAACACTAAGTACTAAGATCTGCATATGTGATTGAACATGCACATTCATCCTTCTTAATCAGAGTTACCTTGTGATGCCACATACTTTGTGGTGGTTTGAATGAAAATGCCCCTGTCCTCTGAACCTTGCCTGGGCAGTACAATAGAGCTAGCCTTAGATGTGGGAGTTGGTGGTGAGTCTGCTTCAAGGGTGTGAGTATGAGAGAGCTGGCTCTGCCTCTTGTCTGCTGGACAGTGGCACAGATGAGGGAGAGATGCCTTCCTCCCTTCTCTCATCCCTCTGTGGCAAGCAGGAGAGCTGGCCCAGGGGTCATGAGAGTGGGAGAACTGGCCATGTCCCTCACCTGATGTGACACTCAGGAGAGCAGGCCCTGCACCTCTCCTGGGAAGCAGGGTAGAGCTGGCCCTGGTTTACAGGATTGCTGGTAAGCCAGCCCTGAGGGCATGAAAGCCAGAGAGCTGGCAGGCTGGCCAACTCAGATAACTATCAGGCCCAGATTCAAGGCTTTATATTGGTCCATCCCAAGATCTACCCCATTAATGAACTCCTTGAGCGCATGAAGGGGCTGGTCTGATAGATCCAAAACTGCATGATCTCCATGACACAGGGCAATAATTGGACATCTGAGAGGAGTCCCAGTGAGGTTCAAGTATTGGAGAGTAACATGAGCCAGAGGCCTCAGACCAGAACAACAAATCATTGCAATGAACATTTTCAAACAAAGATGTGCAGACAGAAGTGTATACTGTGGGACACACTAAAGCTTCCACAATCATATTATTTATTTATTTATTTTTTTTTTTTTTTTAGTAATTTCTTTTTTATTTCTTCAAGTTACATCTCAATCACAATCCCCTCCCTACTCCCCCCTCCAGTCCCACCCTTCCACCCTCCTCCCCCTCAACATCCTCTTCCCTTCTTTTTTTTTTTTTTTTAGTTTAAGGTATTTCTTTTTTCCCCCCAACAGCTCTCCCTTTCAGTCCAAAAAATGGTTCTTTTTCTTATAAATATAAATGTCTGTCAGAGAAATGGGGCCAAATGGCTGAAGACTGATGCTGTAATGTATGGAGAGAAAATGGGAACTGTCCAGGCAGCCACTGATATGTCATTCTTTAGTTTTGGAAGCTGCAGGCCCTGCACTTCCTATATAATCAGATATATTTATCCCTCTCAGGTCTCTGAGGTGGTTGAAGAATAGATAGCTAGAGTCTCATAGTTAAATTTTGAGTTTTTTAGGAATCAAGAGGGTGTTCTGGATCTAAGAAGATATTTTTAAAATTATGAGGCAAGTTAGTATGAAAGCTGAGTTAGATATAGAACTTTAAACACATGGAGATGGTTAGATAGTAGAATGTTAAAGTCAGGTGCCAAATACATATGGACTGGACATTGGGAATGTATGCTAAGCCATATAACTCTTATAATTGTGGCCTATTTATTTCTGTTGTTTTGTATTGTATTTATAGTTATAAGAAAAAGAACCATTTTTTGCACAATCATATTTTTATCTCTGTTGTGCAAGGGTGGAGGACAGGTATGACAGCAGGGGAAGAAGACTAGGATTGGGGTCATGATGTGAAATGCACAAAGAACCAAAAAAAGTTTAAATAATAATAATAATAATAATAATAATAATAATAATAAAAAGGAAAATGGCTCCCTCATAGGAAGTGGCACTATTAGAGGTGTGGTTTTGTTGGAGAAAGTGTGTGACCTGGGGTGGGCCTTGTGGTTTCAACTACTCAAGCCAGGCCCAGTGTCATTATCTCTTCCTGCAGCTGGAGGATCCAGATGTAGAACTCGAAGCTACATCCCCAGCATGATGTCTGCATGCATGCTGCCATGTTTCCCACAGTGATGATAATGGACTAATCTCTGAACGGTAAGCCAGCCCCAAATAAAGTGAGTTTATAAGAGTTGCTGTGGCCATGGTGTCTCTTCACAGCAATGAAAACCCTAACTAAGATAGAATTTGGTTCCAGAGACTAGGGTATTGCTTCAACAGACAAGAACATGATTTTGCCTGGAGGAATATGGAACACTTTGGGACTTTGGACTAGAAAATGTATTGACCTCTTCAAAAACCCCAAGAGATCTGCAGAATATGGCATTCAAAGATGTGGTCTTAAATTAAGATTTTTTTTGATATCGTGACGTATCAGCTCCTGACAGCACCCCCTATTCTACTCCAAGTAGAAGAAAAGCATAGAAGAATCTCCAGTGTGAGATGGTTGAATTAGTGGCAAGCCTATCTCTTGGCATGTAAAAACTCCTTGCTTCAGCTGCAGACAGACTGTTGTCCAAAAAGGACAAAACTTGGTAGCAGGGAAGTCGACAGCCTAGCTCTGCCAAGACAGGGTAGGTTAGTCCTTCATAATCCCTGCTCTACAATAAATGTCTGTCAGAGAAACAGGACCAAAAGGTTGAAGACTGATGCTGGAATGTATGGAGAGAAAATGGGAACTGTCCTGGTAGTCACTGGTTTGTCATTTCTTAGTATTGGAAGCTGCAGGCCCTGCACTTCCTATACAATCAGATATATTTATCCTTCTCAGCTCTCTGAGGTGGTTGAAGAATAGACAGTTTGAGTCTCATAGCTAAATTTTGAGTTGTTTAGGAATCAAGAGGGCGTTCTAGATCTAAGAAGATGGTTATAATAGTGATGCAAGTTAGTATGAAAACTAAGTCAGTTATAGAACTTTAAACTCATGGAGCTGGTTAGAAGGTAGAAGGTTAAAGTCAGGGGCCAAATATGTATGAACTGGACATTGGGAAGGTATACTGGGCCATTTAACTCTCATAAATGTGGCATATTTAATTCTGCTGTTTTGTATAGAATTTACTGTTATAAGAGAAAGAACCATTTGTTGGAATGAAAAGAGAAGCTGTTGGCGGGGGGCGGGAAGAGGGTGGAAGGGTGGGACAGGAAGGGGGAATAGGGAAGGGTTGCGACTGAGATGTAACTTGAAAAAAAATAAAGTACTTATAAAAAAAAAAAAACAAAGGCTTAATGGCCCATACTAAAGAGCTTTCAGACAAGAAAAATATTAATATGTGGCCTAGATATGATTCTTGTGATAGTTTGGTATAGAATGTGGCTGCTTTCTGTCCTTTTCTAAAAAATCTGCCTGAGGCTAAATTGAAGAGTTATGGATTAGCAGCTTTGGCAGAGATGATTCCCAGTCAGCCTAGTATTGACTGTGTTGCTTGGTCATTAGTGGCCACACTTATGCAGATCTATAATGAAAAGGAGCAAGCTGAGCAAGGAAAAAAATACAAAATGTACAGTTTGAGGAGAAAAGGGGCACTTGGAAGTGTAAACAGTTTTAAAAAAAACCCTGACGCTAAGTGGAATAAAGGAAGTGGTGACCTCAGATCAAGATCCTACCCAGCTAAGCTTCCAATTGTGAAAAAAAATATATATATAAGCTTAGGACTGGGCATGTGGGCGTGATGGTACACATCTTAAATGACAGCACTAAGAAGGCAGAGGTGGGTAGATCTCTGAGTTCAAGGCCAGCCTGATCTACAGAGCAAGTTCTAGAACAGCTAAGCTTAGGTAGTGAAGGAAATTGTCAAAGACAGAAAGCTGGTGAAGATGTAATTGCGTGAGGGGCTATGGTCCAGCTCCCGCAAGCAGCAGAACTTGTCAGTTTCAGCCACATGGTTTTGGCTTTAGATTCAAGGATAAAAGAAAGGGATTGTGGACTCTCCCTCAATGGCTAAAAAAGCCACTGAGGCCAGGTGTGTCCTTGACCTAGAGAGGCCATTGTGTGAAGCCATAAAGGTGAACCCTTAGAAACCCCAAGATATTGGAGATGCCAGAGGCATGGGATACCTGCTGAGGAAAATTGTTAATGGTGTAGAGCCAGTCTAAGAGAATGGAGTGGGTTGTAAAATCAACAAAGCTGAAAGGAGTTGGAGATCTGAAGAGTGCTTCCACATTAGACATGGAGATGCAGAGTTTGGATTTTGTCCAGCTGGTTTTGGTGTTGCTTTGGTCCAGAATTTTCCCACCATGCTACTTTCTCTACCTTTTGGAATGGTAATGTATATCCTGTTCCATTGTATGTTAGAAATATGTGATCTGATTTTTCATGTTTGATTTTACAGGGGATTATAGTTTAGAGATTGCCACAAGTCTCAGAAGGGACATTGAACTTTGGACTTTTAAACAGTGTGGAGAGTGTTATATATTATGGATGGGGACTTTTGAAGTTGGACTGAATGTAGTTTTTCACTGTGACACAAGCTATAAGCCTATGGGGGGCAGAAAGTGGAATGTGGTGGTTTGTATGAAAATGGCCCCCATAGGCTCATAGGGGTGGCACTATGAGGAGGTATGGCCTTGTTGGAGGAAGTGTATGACTGAAGGTGGGCTTTGAGGTTTCAAAGGCTCAGGCCAGGCCCAATCTCTCTCTCTCTCTCTCTCTCTCTCTCTGTCTCTCTCTCCCCCCTCTCTCTGTCTCTCTCTCTCTTTCTCATTCTCCCCCTTCCCCTGCTGCCTAAGGATCCAGATGCAGAACTCTAAGCTCCTTCTCCAGCACCATGTCTGTCTGCATGCCACTATGTGTCCCTCCATGACTATAATGGACTAATCTTCTGATAATCCTCTAAACTGTAAACCAGCCTCAATGAAATGTTTTCCTTTATAAGAGTTGCTGTGGTCATAGTGCCTCTTCATAGCAGCAGAAGCCCTAAGACAATAGGACATTGAAGCAGAAAATAAAAATGGCATTAAATCAAATCCAAGTAAGTATACTTGAAGTATGATTTTCAAATAATTGTATAAACATTGATTCATTCATTCTGACTAATGTATCATTATAAAATAATAACAACATGATGACTAGTGTGGAATACCTAAGTTAATGTCTCCACGCAGTTTTGTAAATTTAATACCATCAAAGAATTAAAAGTTTGTTAAAAATAAATCATTGACTGTACATCATTTTACATCTAAAACTGAGTGGGGTTGAGAGATGGCCCAGCAATAGAGCACTAGCTCCTCTTCTAGAAGACCAGGGTTAGATTCCTAGCACCCATATGTCAGCACACAAAGGTCTGTAGTTATAGTCCCAGGGTATCCATGCCCTTTTGGTATCTGAGCACCAAGCATGTGTGGTGCACAAACATATAAACAGGCAAGACACACATATACATAAAATACTTTTATCCTGGTTCTGTACTCTCTCCATTTTTAATACAATTATATTGGAAGTCCTTGAAAGTAAAATGAGATACAGAAGGAATTAAACATATAGATATTGGGAAGTAGAAGAATCAGTAAATACACACAAGCATATGATATGTTTCTAAAAACAAATGATGTAGGATTACAATCATTTCATCTTAATTCATTATATACAAGTCTTTGACTTTGAAGAATGTGAATAGCAGGAAAGGGTACAGGGACAAGGGAGGAGAATAGAACAATGAATACAATTAAAATATATTATATATATGTATAGAATTGCTTTCTAAAAGTGACATAAGTGAATAAAATTTACAATTTCATCTTATTACAGAAAGATATTAATACTTGTACTATTCTATGCATTATTATACTGCTGCATCATTTTTGTGCCATATCAATATATTTAAAGACTTAATGTTGTATTGATTTTCAATTCTCCTCAAACTAATGAGTTTTATCCACTCAAGTTCTGACAAAAGACCTGACCGTGTGTTTACAAAAGTTGGCATTAGATAGAAACTAGAATATTAACAGCAGTATTGAAGGATTACAGAATGTTCGCAGCAATATACACACATGCATAAACAAGTACAAACACACCTGTACATGCGCACATACAGTTGCATATACAAACACAGATTATAGAAGCAAGGAATGTGGTTTAGAAGAAACAGAATAATAAAGATATAGTAACCATATAAGGATCGGTCCAAGTCTGACAAACACACATTTTATAAAAGGAGAGAGAACAGAAACAGAGACATTTTCATGAGAACACACGAATTAAGTAAATGAGACATCATAAACCATAGAAAAACACTGTCTTCTCAATTATGACTCTGAACTGGCTGGTACTTAATGTGAGCATCAAGCAAAATTTATTTGAAACCAATTGTCAATATTTATCTCAGGATTACCATGCTGGTTAGTGTGGCTTTATTTCCCAATCAATGATTATCATTAAATGATATTTTATTCTTCATAAAGTTCATACTCAAAAAAATTATCTGATTGTTTTGAGATTGCTTCTCCTGGACCCCAACATGGAGCCTCAAGATTAAGAACTTAGTCCACTATGTTTATCTTTCTACCTCACTTCTGGACACAATTGCAAGCTTTTGAATCCACATATATAAACTAACATATATGTCTTCCAGGAGTGAAAAGATCAGGTAGACCTTTTATCTAGTATATAAGGAATGGAGAGAGTTTGGTTGGAAAAGCTTGAGATGGCTCAACTGTGTGAAATAGATTCCAAATGAAGGAGAAAGGAAACGCAAAAGGAGAAGCTGTGTGAGAAGCCTGGGCATGGGGGAACACAGCTGTGGTACCAGACCTTGCGAGGTCTCAAATTCAAAGTATGGAGCAAGACCCTCTTTTCAAAGACACAGAAGAGATTTATGTGGGAACATCATGTGAAGCCACTTTTAGATGTAGTAAATGGAAATTTTATTTCAAGTAAAAGCAGACATTCAGCCACAAGTCTCAGAATATTTGTATCATTTCTTTGCTATGTACAAAACAAAAACTGTTCTTCATTAATATAATCCAGAATTGTGAGATTTCTTCTTTCTCCTCCCTACCTTGCAACCATCTCAAACTCAGATACTGTTCAACACTTAAATTTGTTTGAAATATGAATGTCTGCGTTTTCAAGTCAAGTATGTGCCTCAAGCTTATGTAGCTTTGTTTGTTAAATGCAGATCCCAGGGTTTTCCTTTTAAAAGACAAAATAGAAGGTTTGAGTTCCTTAGAAAACTAGTTCTCCCAGTGAACCAGACACACACCAGGCATAGAAATGTCTGAATTCTAAACCAAAGTATGAGAAGCTGATGGAGGAGATCTAACAATATCCCACAGAACACAGGATACTTCTCTCTTTTATAAACGTTTACAGACTAGGGGTCTGAGCTTAGCTGTTCAGTGGAAGTACTTGATAAGATATTGTTCTGCGGCTCAGGTTGCCTTAAGCATGGACCACAGACTACTGTCTTATAGGACAGTGTTTTTCTACCTGCTAGTTTTGCCACTTGGTGAAGGGCCTGAAATGGTCAAGACTCATCAAGGTGGGATTGTGGTGGGGGCCATGGTCAATCCCTTTCCTAGGGAAGCACTTAGGATCTAGCAGAGTGCAGCGCTGTCATCCCATGTCAGACGCATTTCGTTTACCAACGTGTCTTCTGATTTCATCCATTTTATTACATCCATTTTAAGACTGAATAATACTCCATTGTGTACATGCACAAGCATATATGTAAATATATGTATATATTATTGAATACAATTTTTTTTTTTTTGGTTTTTCGAGACAGGGTTTCTCTGAATATCTCTGGCTGTCCTGGACTCGCTTTGTAGACCAGGCTGGCCTCGAACTCGCAAAGATCCGCCTGCCTCTGCCTCCCAAGTGCTGGGATTAAAGGCGTGCGCCACCACCGCCCGGCTAGAATACAATTTTTTTTTTCTGCTAAATTCTTCTGCTCATGGACACTTCCATTCTTCTCGCATCGTGGCTACTGTGAATAATACTATAATGAATTTAGGCGTGCAGTTACCTCTCTGGAGGACTTGGTTGCATTTCTTTAGGGTCTATCCTCAAATTACGTATTTCTGGGTCACATAGTTGAACTGAGCTTAACAACCATATTGGAAATCACACCAGAGCAAAAGCCAAACCGACAAATGGAAGTTCATTAGCTATAAACAAAATTCTCTGGACACCAAAGCAAAACAAAGGAAGAAGTCTACAGACCGGGAGAAAATTCGCTAGCCACACATCCAAGACATTAAGGAGTTCACCCGGCCGGGCAACAAACAGAACGCTCAAATACCCAATTATCAAATAGGCAAGATGATCTGAATGAACATTTTTCTAAAGAGAACGTACAAACGGCCAACATGTGTATGACAAAGGAACTTGACATCACTAACCTTCAGGAAAATGTCAATCAACCCCCCCCCCCCACCCCCCAGGGCTGGCATCACCTCGTTCGCACTTATTAGGATGATAGCTATTACCAAAACAGCGGGAGACAGTTGGCTAAGGTGTGGAGAAAAGGAAGGCTCGCACACCACTGCTGACGATGCAAATTGCGGTCATTATGGAAAGCAACTTGCAGCTTCCTCTAACACACTCAAACCAGATTTATCATAGGATGCAGCG
The DNA here is from genome assembly GCA_907164525.1 of Lophiomys imhausi. NCBI lineage: Eukaryota > Metazoa > Chordata > Mammalia > Rodentia > Muridae > Lophiomys > Lophiomys imhausi. Next base: position 1,947,505 of record CAJQZJ010033539.1, on the reverse strand, counting down.
TAAGTCCTTCGCGAAGCTCTGTCATCTGCCCTCCCTTCCCCCCGCCCCTCCCGCGCTGCTAGAAAACAAGGGCCGGAGCACAGCCCCACACCGTCCTCCGGGCTCCCCACGCGGTCTCGGGCCAGCAGAGGGCGCCGTGAGCCGCGAGGGGTGGCAAGGGAAGAGGAAGTGCCCCGACCAGACTCGCCCCGCGCCGGGGTGCACACAGAGTCTCCAGGGCCAGCCGCGCTCAGTCGGTTCTGGGTCCGGTGACTCTCGTGACAGCATCGCCTGCTGCTCGGACCGGAGGATCTGCCCTGCCGGCCTCGGGAGAAGTTTCCACGGCCGCGACTCCCATGGCGGGCAAGGGACTCTGGCAAGAGGGGGAGGCGGCCACCGCGGCGCCCGAGACCCGCGAGCACCTCTTCAAGGTGCTGGTCATTGGTGAGCTCGGCGTGGGCAAGACCAGCATCATCAAGCGCTATGTGCACCAGCTCTTCTCCCAGCACTACCGAGCCACCATTGGCGTGGACTTCGCCCTCAAAGTCCTCAACTGGGACAGCAGGACGCTCGTGCGCCTGCAGCTGTGGGACATCGCCGGTAAGCGGGCAGCGACCCAGACCCACCAGACTCTCGTTCCTCTCTGCTTCCTGGTTCCTCTCTTCTTTTCTCTGCCTGAGCTCCCCGCAGTTGCGCTGTTAGAAGTGGACAAACGCAACAGGGAGATCAGGAACTCCTTCCTGGAGGGGCTGAAAGGGCCCTGGAAAGTCGACTGTGGAAGGCCTGTCCCCTCCCCTACCGAAGTTCTGAGTTGCTACAGGACTTGCCTGAAGGTCCACTATCAGTTAGAGCAGCAGTTCTAAACCTGTCGGTCGCCTAAGACCATCGGAAAACACCGATGTTTACATTACATTACGACTCATAACAGTAGCAAACTTACACTTAAGAAGTAGCAACGAAAATAATTTTATGGTTGAGAATCACCACCACGTGAGGAACTGTATGAAAGTGTCGCAGCATTAGGAAGGTTGAGAACCACTGGGTTAGTGGTTCAACCAAAACCAACAAAACTCGGTTACTTTCGACCGCGTTTCCCCCCATCTGACCCGAGTCTGTGCCCCAATGATAAGGGTTTTCTCTCTACAGAGCCAAGAAATTTTACCTTTGAGTAATGGCAGAAAAAGCTTATAATTTACTAAGAGCGGTTGGGGCTATGGGTGAGAAAAAAACTTGGAGCCCAGCCAAGCCTTTGTGAGGGGAAACTCCATTCCTGAAATTCCTCTCACTTGGGAGGCCTGGTGGCCCTGGGGAAAGGTTGGGAAAGTTCTGAAACTTTCCCGCTGCCTGTCCCTCCCTAAGCCAATACTTATACCTCCCTATCCCACAAACACTGGATTGTTTCCTTTCGCTTTCCGTTGTTGCTTTGGAATGTAAGAACCATTGTCTTTCAGACAAGGTGATTTATGAACACCTGTGTTCTAGCTGGGGTAGGAAGGGCCATAGGGACGTTCAACAAAAGGTGAACTTTTGTGATATTTAATGGAAATGGTAGCAAAGCTTACTCTAGTCAATCACTACAAGTGTTCCCAAACTCTGTCTGCTAAGAAGCCTTTGAGTGGGAGCATGTTTCTAACTGGAGAACACCTTAGCATCCTTTCCACAGAGAGCAGAACCCAAAGACCCTGGAGGGTGTGGTTCCACCACAGTTGGTTGTAGACTGGAGGGACACATGGCTTCTGCCTGCCATACCTTTAGTCCCTGCACCTCAGAGGCAGAAGCAGGCGGACCTCTGAGTTCAAGGCCAGTCTGGTCTACAGAGTGAGTTACAGGATAACCAGGGCTACACAGAGAAAGCCTGTTTTGGAAAAAAAAAAAAAAAAAAAAGAAGGGGGAAAAGGTTTCTTTCTGCTTATCACCTCTGCTCCCTGCATGTTCTCCCTACTTTTTCTTCCTCTCTATGAAACTCACGCTGGCCTCCAACTCTAAATCCCCCTACCTCAGCCTCCCTATTTTTGAAACTGGAAGGGTGCCCGTACCTTCAGCTTCATCCTTCTTGAACAGACACCATAGCCAGGGGAGAAACAGAGCCCATCTGCCTGCCATAATGCCGCATCCTTGTACTTTTGCCAAAATCTGAAGCTTGGGCTTTACTGGAAAGGAAAGAAACATTTTACAGTCTCCCAAAGGGGTCTCTGGTGTTAGCTGTTGCTTTTCATCAGGAACTCTTATAGTACTCAGCAAATACAGAAGGCCAAATAACAGAACTAGAGAAAAACTTATGAGGTAACTAGAAACTACTAGGCTTTTCTCATAGAATCAGAGTTTGGGGGCAACACGTCTTAATAGGAGGTTATCAAGAGAGACAAATAACTTAGATTTGGGCTGGGATTTCCAGAACCCCAGCCTTAAAAGATGGTTGATTTGAACATTTGAGTTACAATGAACCCTGCTTAGCTCATACCTTTTGAATGAGGGAGAAGTTGGGTCATGAAGACCATGCCAAAACATTCCCCTGAGGCTAAGCATATGCCATGTGTGATTTACAGGGTTGAATCATACTGAGTTCTGAACGAATAAAAGTATTCCCTGATTGCAAAACAAAAAGAGGAACCAGCCAAGTAACATGACTCAATTGCTAATTCCTTCTTTATACTGTTGTTCTGGAGGTTGTAGAGGTGGACAGGGCCATAAAAAATAATAATGATGACTACAGTCAGAAAAGCTTTGAGATGTACAATAGGTAAGACTTACTGAATGCTTTCTGTAAAGGCAGCCAAACAGCTTCCTGTAAACTCTTGAAATTATAGACCATAGTAATTTGCTGGTGAAGGCCTCAACAAAATGTTTCTCATTGCATTGAAAAGAACCAAATTAAAGCAAGAATCTCATGGACTCACAACAATTACCATCCCTTCCTACCTTCATTCCAGTCATTTCCAATCATTTGCTTATGAAGTCATGAGCCTCTTTGCTAACAAAATTCAGAAATTCACAGTAGACAGGTTTTGATTGGCATCATTCTTTTAAAACACGTTTTGAAGGACTTTCTAAACTGTGGACATTTCTGCAGGTGATGAGCTGTTTCGTCTGTACATGGCTACAAGAACACACCCTGAAAAGAAGCAAAGCAATAATTGTAGATGTTTGCCTGATGTCCTGTAAACACTCACTGATGAAGCCTGTGGGCCATGTGGGCCAGGAATGAAGTGTTATTTTCAAATACGTTCTTGGAGAAACTGTAGTCATTGTGTGTCTGTTATGCTGGCCACTTGCTATTTTAGGCTTTCCATATGGAGTTGTCTCTGCTTTTGTATAAATGTGGGAGACTATTCTGAATGGTGAGACTGGAGATCAAGGAAACATGTTTTAGAATCCCATCCAAGTGTTTTGATCAAAAGCCTTTTTCCCTTTGACCCAGCAAGCCAGGAATGGATGGCTCCTTCAGTCTGCTTTCTGAGGCAGAGTTTCGGTATGGGTTCTCTTGGTCCTTTTAACTGACAGATAGCCTGGATTCTCTCCCGTCCAGTTTTCCCCACTGGATTCTACCTGTATAATGTACTTATCTATCTCCACCATGGCTTGTGATTGCTTCTTGAGATTATTCTGAATATGTTGCCATTCCTATTGTGATTATCTGGAGTCTATCTGACAAATGTGTCCATCCCACCTGGGTTAGCAGAAGAGTTACTTTGTTCACACAAAAGTCTGGGGTTGGATGTCCCAGGACTGATATGCAGTACCATAAAGTCTTCATAGACAATATCCGGCTTTCCACCAGTCAGTAATTCCAAGGCTGTATTATCTGTTCCATTAGTCCAGTAAAATGGTCATGCCTAGATGCCAGAGCCTCTAGGAAATGTAAGACTCATGTTTTAAACTGGGTATACAGGTCACTCGAAAATATTCTATAAAGGGAAATTGGGGCTAAAATAGCAATCCTGTGTACCTGCCAAATCAGAATTTGAACCACTTGGAGGGTTGTCATCTATCAAACACTGCTGGTGATTCTGATTTATACTAAAACTGAGATGCACTGTTCTATCTTCGTTCTGTTGCACCCTGGCAACACACCCACATTCTCACTACACTCTAGGAGTTTATCACTTAATCAGACAGTCTGCCTGGTCTCCATGTTCCCTCACACTCACACCTTCCATGTCTTTCCCTTCCTTTCCCAGATTGATAGCACCCCAATAGAAGTACCACTGGGCTGCTCATTCTCTGTATGGCCATCTTAGGAGCTCCGGTAGAGGCTAGTTTATGGACATGATAGCAGTTTACATATAAGGACAGGATGTTTTGTTCCTGTTGAATGCATGTATTTTTTTATTTTTTTTTTTTGCTGTTTTTTAAATTCTTTTAATTCCTCTTACAGTTACAAAAGTCTCAAATCCACCCTTAAAATTAAGCTCCCTCCTTATGTTACATATTTTAAACAAACATCAAACCAAACCAAAAAAAAAACTAAAAACCTAATTCTGAAAGGTTTGTTGGGAAAAGGATTAGGAACAATGCCGTAATCATTTAAAGCTATCATGAACTTGGACAGAAATTATTGGGCATTTTTATTTGCATAGATAATGATACCCTTATAATCTATGATTGGAGATTGTCTGTTGACAGTACTTCATCTCTGAAATGCACCATGAGACATAAGGGTCTCCTTTAAGAGATCTTCCATTTACTAATTAGAAACTGGACATCTCTTCCAAGGCACCTTGTGCAGTTAATGGGTAACTCTGTGTTAATTCTCAAGGGATGGGAAAAAGTGTGTATCAGTAAGTGGAAAAATTAAGCACTATTTTATTCTATTGCCTCTTGGTTTGTGTTATGAAATTTCTTTTCTGAATTTCAACTAACAGCAGTACTAGAAATATTTGGATTATCAAGAGGGAGGCACAAATATAAGACGGGGAAAATAACCAAGCAAAAGCGTGATAAAATCCGAAGAGTGAGTTTCTGTGAGTTGTGCTTCTGATAAAAGCAGAATATGGTAATTTCTTTACTAAAACTGAAGGGAGATACATTCATTGTTTCCTTGTGAATATTTTCATTTGTTTTAAAGAGGTAAGGCTTGTCTCTTAGCAACTTGATTTCTTATTAACTTAGAAAACATCTGTGATACACTTCCCTAGTACCCAACAAAATGACATCTTTGAATGACTATTAGTTTGCACTTCTTAATTATCCTAAACAGTTTGTGGCAGTTGCTATCAAAATACCAAAACTTGACATTGCATTTTTAAGCATTACATAGGTATAATACCTTAAAAAGAGTTAACCTTAATTTTGTATTAATATACAAAGATCTATACTGATGTAGCCAAATGTAATCTTAATTTTGTATCAATATACAAAGATATAAGAGCATATTCAATAGTCTATGCCTTTTTCTTTACCATTCCTATATTATGTCTATATCCCAGTTTTTTTCAAGTCGTTCCCCTCCCCCTACATAGGAGAGAAAGAAGGATAGAGAAAAGAAAAAGAGAGAAATCCCTATGTCTAACCTCCAAAACTGTTTAACAAGACCATCTAACAACTTGTACTCAATCCCCTTAGATAATGACAAACACCTATAACCCATCAAATGACCAAAGGAGGGTAGGAAATCATTCACCTCACCTTCTGAGAACCAGCATCGCTCTCTTCAAATTGCTTCCTGCTGATTTGGGATGTAGGAAACCTGTTTGTGGCTCAAATAAGAATGGAAAAAGGGTTGAACAAGTTAATAGTAACATTTGAAGTTCAGTTCTTTATGCTCAACTATTTAAATGTCCTAGGAAGTTTGTAGTCACAAGCTGACTAAATGGATATTCTAGGTTTAAGAAGATGTTTTTAAGTTGGTAATACAAGTTAGGATGGAAACTGAGTTAGAGATAGAAATTTAAACTCATTGAGATAGATAAATAATAGAATATTACTATCAGTTGCCAAATATGCATGGACTGGACATTGGTAATGTATGTTATACGTTATAATTTTCATGATTGTGGCCTACTTGTTCTTATTGGTTTGTACTGTATTTATAGTTATAAGAAAAATACCCTTTTATTGGACTAAAAAGGGAAGCTGTGGGGGGGGGGATACACCTTAAATAAATAAATAAATAGATAGATAAATAATTAAATAAATAAAACAGATAGGAAGGGGAAGGGGAAGAGGGTAGGAGGGTGGGACTGGGAGGGTGAGAAGGAAGGAAACTATGATTGAGATGTAACTTAAAGAAATAAATAAAATGTTTAAAAAAACAGAGGTAAGACAAAAGACTTGTGTATTTTTTTTTTAATGAAACGGGATTATTTTTTCCTGGAAAAAAGCTAGTTTTGCTATTTGATCCTCCTCAGTGTCATTAATGTGGAGTACTCCAAATAGCAAGAGAAATATTTTAATCCTTTGCCAACTTATATATTTTAAGATCTCTACATTTGCGTATCTGAGAGCTTATATGATATCTTTGGAGCCCTGCGTCTGTCTGTGCCCTTACTCTTCTCATCCTTCATACTTGCCAGAATTTCAAGTTATAGTCAACATGAGTTCCTCCAGAGGCAGTAGGACGTTGTTTAAGAGACAAACATTGTGGGAGTCATTGAAAAATGTGCTGTCAGTATGTGAACAGCAATGCAGATGACAAAGGCTGGCCCTAGTATCAGAGTGACTGGCACACTCTTCAGTAGGGGATCTTCCCTCAGCGACTATAGTAAAATATAAGATGGCGGCGGGTGGGAAGTGGAGCTGATACTGAAGCTGTCCTGTGCTTGAGGAAGTCACTCTTAGCTGCTGATGCTGATAAGAATCTCTTCTGGCGCACGGGACACAAGCAGAAGTGTCTGTTCCAGCAAATGTCTGGATAGGAGATCTGAAGGCACAGTGGTACGATCAACCCGAGAACTTGGGTATCTCCTTGGATCTCCATTCTCTCATCAGTAAAATAAGAGGGCTGGACTAACTGGATGCTTCCACCTGTCTCCCAGTTTTGACCAGTAATGTCTCTTCCAGCATTCCTTAAAGAGGTTGTGGCACAGGGTTCTCTCCTACCGAATCTTATTTTTTTTTTTTCGTAAATCAATTAGAATGGTAAACTTCTAAGTTCTGGTCGATTTTCCTATCAAAGCAAGCTTTAACTCTGAATACACATATTTTACAGGAAACAAAACTTCCTCAGCTCCCCCTCACCTCTCCCTACCAGTACCCCATAACTTCTTGAGGACAGGCTTCCTCCCTTACCCAGGTGTTTCTTATTCAAAACTCTCCAGGTCATTTAGCATTAGCAGGATTTATCTGCCTTCTGGAAAATGTCTGTTCTACCATTTGGTTACTATTTATAACTGGCTCTTTTATTTTCTTGCTTGAGAGTCCTCCTTCTGATCTTACTCAGATTGCAAATCTTCACTGGGCAAGTGATTGACATTTGATCTCCCAGTCAGCTCATCTCCTGTTCACTTGCTTAACTGTATAACTGACACCTTTTTCACTTAACATACAGGGTTTTTTTTTTTTTTTTTGGTTTTTTAAGTACACTCTCTGATGTGAGGCCTGTCAAAAAGAATTTCCTTCTAGTCCTGACATCTTAGAGAAACTATCTGACATTTCTAAGTCAACATATCTTCTCCCAAAATTCCTTACCTTAGGCATTTCTGATTTTGTGTGAGTTGTCAGAAAGGGCATATGAGTACATCTTTTAATACCACACATTATGATTAACAAAAAAATTATTTGGGATTTTTCAGGAGATTCACTAAAAAAAAAAAGCAAGAGTTATGAAAGCCTGGCAGCTCTTTGGAACGTATAGTTATCCATTCTCTTACTAGTTGGCCACCTTATCTTTTTGAAGTTCAAAGGACTGTCCAACTGAGAACTATCACCCTGAAATGTTAATCTTTCTGTCTTTTTTTAGAGGGGCTCGTTACTTGTCGCTAGCTCTTTCACGTTCAGTAATTGAAGTTCATAACAATGGATTTCTTTAGGCTTACACATAGACATTGAAATTCAAAGAACTTTAATGCATCTGTCTTGTCTTTGTTGAAGAGTTGATCACCTTGCTCTTGGACTGTTAAAATATTCTGAGTGAACACACTGGCAATTGTTAAATGTATGTACATCTGTAGAGAATGGTACGAGGCTAAGTTTCCTTAAATGTCAATATTATGATCTAATGAACTACACAAACTAAAATCAGATTTATCTTACCAATAAAATATGAACATGATAGGTCTCAACATATGACCGTTTGTTATAATGATGATTGTACATATGAAGAGTCACAAGCCACTATTTAAAATTATAATGGCATTATAGAATTTGGAGAAAAGGTATTTGTAGTTTGGGATAGCTTTCTTTGCACTTGTGTAAATAGATAATAAAATGTAGATAAGGTTCATTCCTCGTCATGTGCTCTAACAAGAAAGTGTGCAGCAACAGTGCCTCTGTCTTAGATCACAGTGATAATCTTAGATTCTTACAGCTTGCCACTCACTCTCCCCCCTCTGAATCTGTCAGAAATTTGACAGCCAAAAGATGAACTTAAGAACTCAAGGCAACTGCAAGTTAGTTCAGAGTCTTAAGCCTGTAGACGTTAAGGAGTAAGTAAGGCTTGCCTCCTTTAGTTAGTGTCACTGTGGTCTGGATCAAGCATCTTTTTGTCCCTCTTTTCATCTGTGAGATAAAGACTGATAACCTTATCGTGTAGCAATTTGTTTGGCAGCAGATACCAACAGCATGCTTTGCAAGCCAGTCTGGAAGTGTGGATGGTTCTCTATTGAGTAGCAAAATTTGCTCAACATTTAACAGAAGTTCAGTCCTTTCCAAGGGTCAGTATATGAAGAATTGTGCAGCTGAACCTCCTCACAACCATACAACCAGCTGTTCCACTTCTTGTTTGGGAAGCACAGGATTTCCATGGTCTGCTTGTAAGAGGAGAGGAATTTGGGGTACTGAGTCAAATGCAGGTAGATATGTCAAGCAACTTGTCAGCCACTTTTGCGGCATCCGTGGATCGTGGTTCTATGTGAATACCCTGAATCCCACCCAGTTTACGTTGCAGTGTAATGGGAGATACTTGCTTCTCAAAGTAGGTTTTAGGCTCTTTGAGCATCCAACTGCACAGAAATATAACCTTGAACATTATGAACATTTAATCTCCTTCTGTATTCATTTCTAGGGCAGGAACGGTTCGGCAACATGACCCGAGTATACTACAAGGAGGCTCTTGGAGCCTTTGTAGTCTTTGATATATCAAGAAGTTCCACATTTGAGGCAGTCTTAAAATGGAAAAACGATCTGGATAGTAAAGTTCATCTTCCTAATGGCAGCCCCATTCCTGCTGTCCTCCTAGCTAACAAATGTGACCAGAAGAAGGACAGCAGCCACAGTCCTTCCCAGATGGACCAGTTCTGTAAAGACCATGGCTTCACTGGATGGTTTGAAACCTCTGCCAAGGTGAGATGGCTTTGCTGATGAATCTATTTCTGATGTCCTTGTCCTGCTGGGCTGAAATGGAAAGGTGTAGATGGGTTTCTGCACAGAGTTTTGTAAGCCCAGAATACTAAAAGCATAGTGTGGATATGTTGCAGTCTCCCCATCGGAAGCAGAATGGCTTTCCAAGTCAGCAGACAGAGCCATGAACAGGAGAACAGAAGTGCTGTTCAGAGCAAAATCAAATGACATTTTCTGCAAGTTTGAGTCCTTAACTCAGGTGTTTCTTTCATTCTACTGGAGTGAATGTGAGATAAGGTGTTTTGTCAAAGACAAACACTTTTTGACTTTTGAAAAAGGCAAAGAACTTTAGAAAATGAATGTCATAGTCACGACTCATACTGAACAGTCTACAGCAGACTGGATTAGCTGCCAGAGCCATAAGAAAGAACAAAATGTCAACATTTACTATGTGCTTCTTCTTGAATAATTAATTGAATGGATTTTTTTTTCTGTTAACATTGGGAACTGCACTTTTTTCTCTTTTAGAAAATAAAAACACTAAAATAAATTTTGAGAAACTTAACCATGTGAAAGCACTGAAAAGCAAGGTTATAAAAAATCAGAGGTATACTGTACTAGATGGTTGTATACCCTGGAATTGTTAAATAAAAGGATTCAATAACCATCAGAATTGCATAAAAAATAATGACATTTTTGAGAAATTCTACGATAAACATTAACTCCTAAATTTGCATATTCTTTGTACTGTTCCAGCTTATAATATAAGAGGAATAGATGTGTGTGTGTGTGTGTGTATATGTGTGTGTGTATGTGTGTGTGTGTGTACATATCATTGTTCCTCCAAATCTCCTTCCTGAGTAATGACTCTGGGATTCCTGTTAGGTTGCTTTTAGCTTTGCTAGGCTCTTACCCTCAAGATGGGAGATTATTCTTATTTGTTGTCTGTTCTCATTAGAATAATGAAAGCAAGTAATGAGCAGCTACATCACAAAGCAGCCTCAAAGTGTTGAGTGATGACTGATAGAGTCAATGGCCAAGGAAAGTCTCCTGGAGGCAGAAGTGAGTGGTCCCAGACATACACTGTTTTGATAAATATTGTGTTTTGTGTAGTCCTTAGTTTGATGAGCAGATAGTTGTGGTAGAAGAAAGATGAAGCCCAGAGGTAATTCCTGGCAGGAAGGAGGAAATCACAGAAGGAAAGGAATCATGGAAAGACTGTTAAGTTTTCAGGACTGTACCCCTCTCTACCCCGTGTACATGCTGGACAATTTGCTTTAACTTCCCATAGAAGAGTACCTGTATACAACTACATGTATATGTTGAGGAATTTCTTGTATTGCCTCTGAAATTCCATGTAGGATTTATTTGTTCTTCTAGCTAACAAATTTTAATTTTATTTAAAAATCTGCCCGTAAAATTCATAAATGATTGTGAGATTACATATAATTTGAAACTGTGTGAACGATTGGCTTTATTATATTTTTAGACAAGATACCATATATCATAAAGTATATCATATCATAAGAGAGCATGTTTATCCAGTGTGTGCTTTCCCAAATGTGCTAGCAAGACCATCTACCTGATTCCCTGTGTGGTAATTCAGGAGTCTTTTAGATTCTAGAAACCAGAGTATAATATTACTGTGAATTTTTACTTTAAAAGTTTGAAAAATTTGAATCAAGTCTTTCGGTATTACCTCCATATATCAATAGATCTACTTCTAAGCTAGTCAGCAACTAACTTCACATCTCGATTTTGCTTGAATTCTGGTGGTATGGGTTCTAATAGGTACATGGTCAGAAGATAGTTGTGAGTTCACAAGTTTAGTATTTTCTCCTTCCTGGTACATAATGGATTTTAATAAGAAACTTTGCAACTCGTTTCACTTTAATATGGAGTTTCTGTACCCACTCAGCTCTGAGTAACCACTGGTAGAGAGCTGTACTGCTTGAAGGAGAATAACCCCATAAGCTCATATACTGAATACAGATCCACTTGATGGACCCATTTGGGGAGGTTTAGGAGATGTGGCCTTGTTGGAGGAAATATGTCACTAGGGACCAGTTTTGAAGTTTCGGAGTCTGACATCATTCCCAGTTTTCTCTCTCTGCTTCCTGCTTATAGGTTAAGATGTGTTCTCTCACTCTAAGCTAGTTGCTGCGGTGGCCATGCCTGCTTGCTGCCATGTTTTCGCTCCCCATGATGGTGATAGAAACTCTGGGTTTCATCTTCCACCACAACTATGTTCATGAAACTAAAGACAACAGAAAAGACCATATTTACCAAAACACTGTATGACTGGGACCACTCACTTTGCCTCTAGGACAGTCTCCAGGATGACTCTATCTTCATCATTTAACAATTTGAGGCTGCCCTGTGATGTGATCTCTCATCACTTGCTTTCAATCATTCTGATGAGAACTGACAGGGAATAATCTCCCACTTGTAAGACCAAATAAATCCTTCCCTTCCTAAGCTGCCTTGGTCTATAGGGTGCTTTCTCACAGCAACAAAAAGTACCTGAGGGATGGGAATGACAAGAGCTGAAAGACACCAGAAAGTCAAAGACCATTGCCTGTGTTAAAGTTATCTTGGGAATAAAGGTCTGAAAGCAGATAACACTGTGAAAGCAGCCTAAATAAAGAACATCTCTAAATAAACAGTCCCACTGTCTGAGAAAGTTTACACAAATAAGGGAGGAGGTAGCAACACATTGCACAGTATTGGATTTGACTTGAAACATTAAATAGTTTCATATCTATGAATCTATGTGTGGGTTCGTATCTGTGCACTTATTTTCATGTATATTTATAAAAAATATAAAGAAACATGTAGGTGAGCTCTGTGTGTGTGTATGTGTGTATGTATATGTATTTAATAGCTTTCTCAGCCAAGAGGACTGAAGGCAATAGCACCATAAAAGGAATGAACTCTCTAGTCCTGACAATCTGGTTTGTAAGTATATATATATATTTTAAAAATAAACAGAATGAAGTTACCAGCAGAAAGACATGATGCCACAACTGATGGGACTAGGAAGTGAAGATATTCTTGAGAGAGCCTGTGTTACCAGCAAGTAGGGAAGCAGTCACAAAATAGTGTGAACATATCACAAAGAGCATAGGTCCCTGCTTGTAGAGGCTTCAAAATTATGGGACAATCACAAAGTAAAAAATTATTGCTATGGGCTTAATGGGTAAAATTGATAACAGCCCGTGATGTGCACAAACAAAGAATAAACACATTTTTTTTTTCTCACAGTAGAGTCCTAACTAGCAATTCTAGAAGGACTGGTGTGAATACAAAGACAACTTCAAATACCACAGTGATAATTGGATAGAAGATAAAGGATGGTAAAGTTAGTGGGAAAGTGTGTAAGAAACAGGATATTTACCTATTTGTATTCACTAAGTCCAAAGGGGGAATTGTAACTTTTCAGCAGTGACCACAATCCAGGTGTCCCCTGCACTCTACAGATACTTGATCCCATCTCCTTCCCACCAAGAATACAAAACTTAAAGCTTAAAGTTAATAAAAATGGAAGTATCAGAAAGACACAGGCCAAGGACTATTCCCTGGCCATTGTTCTCCAAGGTGCGACTTGAGCTCACAAAAGTGGTGTAGCCACTAAAACGTTTCCTGTGTTTTAATAAATAACCTCCCACTCATGTTGGGGCCAACAATTTTAATTAACTCAGTGAATCACACACAAAAAAGACTTGAAAGTATGAAGGAGACTTCATGGAATGAAGGGACTCAAGGGAAGAGGGGAAGGGGAGGGAGGGGCTATGAGAGAGATTCATGGACGTGAAAATGACCGAAATCCGTTCTACATACACCCATGTGAAACTTTCAAAGAATGCATAGCAAATTAATTAAACCAATGCCTTGAATTCTTAGTGTAGAAGACACTAGCACTGGAGAACAGTGTAACTGGCGCAGTCACGGGCATCCTCTGGAATGTCTCCATTGTCCCCTTACTGCACTCAGCATTTACTGCCAAGGCCAAGGCCAGCCCTAATCCTCCCTTTCTGTGCTCTCATTACAGGATAACATAAACATTGACGAGGCCACCCGCTTCCTAGTGGAAAAGATGCTTGCAAACCAACAAAGCTTTCCTATAGAAGAAACCGATATGGACAAAATTAAACTGGTCGAGGAGCCCCTCACAACAAAGCCCAGGTCCCAGTGCTGCTGAGGTGGCTCTGTACCACCCTGTATTGTCTCCTTGGTCCCACGCGCGTATCTTAGGACGCTCAAGGTGTTATTGTCCCCTGTGAATGTTCCTCGGGGGCTCTTTCCCATTCAGCTGCACAGAAACAGTTCACCTGAAGCTGGAGATACACGGAGAACTGTTCCCAATAGAGGCCCCATCACTTACTAGATGATTTTTCTGTACTGCCAAATGCAGACTGATGTTTACATCCTTTGAAACATTTTTGTACATGAATTTCAAGTGTCTGGTGGAAGCTAGAAAAAGTTCTGAGCTGGGGGTGTGGCTCAGTTATAGAGTGCTTACCTAGAATGTCATAGATCCTGGGTCTGGGGTACTGAAAGACAAAAAAAAAAAAAAAAAAAAGAAAGAAAAGAAAAAAAACGTACTCACACCATGAACTGCACTTGTATTATGGGTGTCTCTGTCAGGATCCTCTGTACGTGTAGTTGCCACCACCACTTGGAAAGAAAATAAATGGACATTCCTTCTCTGCCCTTTGTCCTCTATTCTATGTTTTTAGCCTAGAGCCATATTGAAGACACAGTGGTACTAGGAGGAATTTATCTAATCTGTCATGATAATGGTCAAGGGGAGAATTTTTTCCAAAGCATATGCAATTATATCCAAGCTTCTTGGAAAGAAAATACACCATGTATGGTTTTGTTTTGGACTATTGAGTTTTGGACACTGGTTGTTCAATGCCTAGGACACTTTAGGAAGATCCACAATATTGGTATGCACTGAACTCAGTGAAAGAAAAGAATAGGTATTTTAACCTATGCCTGTGTGTTGAATGAATGTAGTTCTAGGAAGATACTTTTCTGGTATTGAAAATGTGTTTGACTGGGGTGTTGGCTCACATCTGTAATCTCAGCGTCCAGGAGACAGAGGCAAAGGACAGGAGTTTGAGGCATATCTTGGCTGCATAGCAAGCTCATGGGCAGTCTGGGGTACCAAGTAACTTTCTCCAAAAATAATTTTTAAAATTTGAAAATTTGAAATTTTTTTGAAAAAATTTGAATATTTTAGATTTAGTTACTTTATGTTGTGTGCTTTGTCTGCATTTGTTCTTGTGTACCATGTGTGTACCTAGTGCCTGTCGAGGTCAGCAAAGGGCATTGGATTTCCTGGAACTGGAGTTATAGAGGGTTGTGAACCACCATATTGATGATAGGAGCCAACCCATGCCCTCGCCAAAAGCACCAAATGCTTTAAATCGCTGAGCTGTCTCTCCAGCACCTTGATTTTTATTTTTAAGGGGGCTTGTCATATTATGCAAAAGTTCAGCTTCTTTAAAGAAATTTAAGGACCCTCTGTAGCATAGCCTAAGGTGAACACAAAATGAAATACTGGACAAATTTGTCTCCTGAGTCATGTGAACATGGTATGTGAATGTGCAGCCATTAATAAGAAGAAAAACACAGGAATGCAATTGTTCTGATGTCTGTGTCCTGGGAATAAAGTCACAGGCTCTCTTTTCAGTTAATTTAAGCCTTGCCTAGAAATCACAAGTGTGGCCATATGCTATATATTTAAGTAAAAAATCATTTTAACCCTTTGTCCATGTATTCACAGAGCCAGGTTTTCTGAAGTGAAGGAATAAGATAACAGGGCTTGATCAATGCATATAATTTAATACAATCCCCACAGTTTTGTCATTACTTTCTAAGAAATTCATATCGCCCAAGTGTAAAATACAACATTGTAATATGTCTGCTATTCCACATCCTGTCAAGAATGTATGAGTTTTTATCAATTGCAAGTGTTGGCGACATCAAGCCTATCCTAAATAACTATTGAAAGTGACTGCAGTCACTTGCCAGCTTTTGTCTGCAACTCGATTTTAATTTTTGTATGTCATCTATCACATTTAAGTTCACTCAGCCATGGTCTCAAAATGTGTATGTCTACAAAGCACTTGGATTCCTTAATGAAGTTTTTCAAGCCTCACTTCAGACTTGTATGGTTTCTTGGAAATACATTTTATGGAAATCCAATATCTGTTTTGAAACCTCCCGTGCTAATTAGTATACTAAAAATTGCTCTGTTTGAAACCTATAGTATGATCAAAACACTATTAAAGTATAGTGCTATATCCGTGTGTGTAAGTCATTGCTATTATAAAGTCTGGGCACTTTAGTATGAATACAATACTCAACTTGCCCATCCTTGTAGGTTGGTTCACTTACAGTAATAATTTGGTCCATTTACTGACAAAACTGATTTCTGTTGTCAAGTGACATGGTTTATACTTTGCACTGTTGACACTTCAGGGAAAGAATTGTTAATCTTTTGCTTTAATCTTAAACTCTTTTGTTTTATGACTTTAAAACAAAATTAGAAATGAGGGTAAATTATATAAAAGGGACTAAATGAAAGAAAAGCACTCTTTGTTCCCTCATTCACTTTAAAAAGCAGTTATACATTTAAACACCCACCCTTACTCAGACACTGGTGTAAAACAAGATACAATTAAAAGATGTATCTTTGCCCTATTGCTCCTGTCTGCTATGTGTGCATCTTTAGACCCCACAATGTGTCTAAGAGTGTCTTCCACGTAAGACCCGTGACTTTGTATGTAGTTTCATATTTTTCATATGTCTATGAAGCACTTGAATTCCTTAATGAAATTTCCCAAGGCTCACTTCAGACTTGTATGGTTTCTTGAAAATACATTTTTATGGAAATCAAGTATCTGTTTTGAAACCTCCAATACTAATTAGTACACTAAAAACTATTCTGTTTGAAACCTATAGTATGCTCAAAACACTATTAAAATATAGTTCTAAATATCTGTGTGTAAGTCACTGCTATTATAAAGTCTGGGTATTTTTGGCAATGAACTGAAAATATGAATTTTGATTCATCCACTAAAGTCAATGGACACGTAAGGTTATGGCTACCAGTGATTAATTAGCTGTTTAGTGTGTGTCATATAGTTCTTTCTCACTTTCTCCCCAAGTGATATAATATTAAAATTAATTTGAATATGAGGGAAAAAAAACCCAAACTACAAAAAACTGTAGGACTTCTGGGGGAAAACACTGATGTTGAGAAAATTCTTTAACATACTAAAGTACTGAGAGCCAAAACTGAAAGCATACATTTGATGGCATAAGAATATAAATAAAGACAGAATATAGTATACCAAGCAAGGAACGAAATATTTGCAACCTACTTGATTAGGTAGGAATTTAAAAACTGGATAATAACAAACAGTGAATATAAATGGGCAAAGAATGCAAAACCAGCATATGAGTATGTGTTACATATGTGTGTAGAGGAAGACTTTGGATGTCCTGCTGTATCATTTCAGCCTCATCCCCTTGATACAAGGTTTCTCACTGAAGCCAATACTCTAAAAAGTTTTAGGTCTTGCCACACTTAGGGTTAGATCACAGGGCTTCATGCTTTCACACCAAGCATTTGTGCTTGCTCAACTATCTCCTCAGACCCCAAACCACCATTTTATTTTTGCAAAAGAGGCAGTTCATGTCAAATACAAGTAATCAGGACCTGGAGAGATGTCTCAGTAGGTGAGAGCACTTTCTGTGCCGGGCTTCTGTGTTTGCTTCCAAGCACCCACATAAATAGCTGGCGTGTGCACATACTTGTTGGGGGAGGGGAACCCTATAATCCCGGCACTGTGTAGTGCAGAAAGAGGAGCATCCCAGGACTTGCTGGATGTCAGCTGTCCCAAGATCAACGAGAGATTGTCTCGGAAGAATCGGGGGACTTGATATACAAAGCCACCCAGTATCTTCCTTGACTTCTGAGGCCTGAAGTTGTTGTTGTGTGACGCTGTTGGGAAGATATGCAAAAACGTCTATTCACTTCCGATAGGGAAACATTGATAGACAGAAGTAAGAACACTACCAAAGTCCAACTTTGTGAATGAAGTTTATTGGGGTTATTTATAGGAGCATGGATTAAGGGTTACTATAGAAATCGAAATGACTCAAAGACAGCCTTATCACAAAAAGCCCGATCCAGAACAGATGATGGTTCAAAAAGCCGTAAACCTTGATGTCAGCACAACCTGTAGGCAGCTCAGTAGATTAGAGGGTATCTCTTTTAGGCAGCTCAGGTGGTCTGGGCTTCTTCTAGGCAATGTGACTGGTCTTTGTTCGTTTCTGGCCATTCGAGCTGTGGTAGTCTCTGCCTCTTCCTCAAAGTTTGGTTTGTCTGAGAGTCTCTCTCTCTCTCTCTCTCTCTCTCTCTCTCTCTCTCTCTCCCTCTGTCACACACACACACACACACACACACACACACACACACTGAGGGATAGGCCTAGTGAGTCTGATTAGCTTCAGTGACTTCCTAAAGCTGATTAAGTTGTTAGCTTCTAGATCTTAGCTAGTTTCCATTTAAGATGGGATGTTTCTCCTCACTTTAGGATATTCCACATATTAATGATCTTTCCTCCAAGATAGGATGTTTCCCATCCTCTTAGACTATCCTGTCTTAAGGAGTTTCCTTCCAATATAGAAAGTTTTGTCTTAGAGGAAAATGCTATGGAACACATATGCACATACATCACAAATATATACCTATCTCTGTCTCTCTCCCTCTCCCTCTCCTTCCCTTTCTTTCCCTCTCCCTCTCCTTCCCTTTCTTTCCCTCTCTCTCTCCTTCCCTCTCCCTCGCCCTCCCTCTCCCTCTTCCTCTCTTCCTGCCTCTCTCTCTCACACACACACACACCACTTACACATATAATTTATTTAAAATTAAATATGGTCTGAGAAGATAACTTGTTCCATAATGTACTTGCACATGATGAACAGAATTTAGATCCCAAACTTACAGAGCAGAACCTGTAATCCTAGTTCTCAAGATGCAAAAACAGGGAATCCCAGGGCCAGCAAGTTAGCTAGACTAGTCAAAGGTGGAAAGTTCCAAATTCAGCAAGGGATCCTGGCTGAGTGAATAAAGTGGAGAGTGACTGAGAAGATATCTGACATTAACTTTTGGTTTCTAAATGTAATCCACACATGTGTATGTGCATCTGCATGAGTACATGTACCCTTACACATATGAACACTCATGTACCCACACATGGACACTATATACACATTAATCATCAGGAAACAAATTAATTTGTTATCAGATTAACAAAAAGTGTGTAAGTTTGATTATTTTTTATTTCCTTAATGTTGTGATCGTAGAAAAGATAAAGTAGTTTTAGATGTTACATCATATTATTTTAAGATACTGCCAAGTTTCCTTCCAAAACTGCTTCTAAGTTTACACATCAAACCAATATCCTAGCAAGAAGTGAAATATTACTTGTTATGGAAGTATAACTGAAAATAGAAAACTTTTAGTTTTGAATAAGCATTATCAAAAATAATACTCATATTTCAAATAATCCAATAGAAGCTGCAAAAAAACCAGAAATAAATCTCACTCTCTCATATAGTGAAGTACACAGGATATGCTAGTACAATTTCTTAAGAAAAACAGAACTGGTTCAGCATCAAAACAAACTGGAATCATTTGTCAAATAATTTGTTCCAAGTCCACCTGGTGACTAGAGGATTATCTCTGTTCACCAGTTTTATCTGAAAGGGGAAAAATGTGCCACATCGTTATGACAAGTACTTTGTGTCTTCTACAAGGTGCTCACCAAGGTTAGGTTAGTTAACTACAGGAGCTGTGAGCCAAAGGAGCTCTTTTTTATGACCTCAAAGAGATGCTCCCCAGGTGCTTGGGAAAGCTGATGAGAGGCTATTTGGGGGTTACAAAAGGACTTCCCACATTTCAGAGACAGCACAGGAACTCCTAATACTAATATCTCAGAAAAGGGTATGGGAAGAGTCACTTCCTTCATTTCCAAAAGGGGAAGTAAGTCTTTCATTTTTAATATATGCTTGTCCTTACTATCAACCCAGATAAGCATTTGCTTGCCCACACAAACCAGTTAATTTTCTTAAAGACCAATAGCTGCAATATCCAGATCACAGTAAAAATGGACATCTATATTTGGTGAAGTATTCATCATTGCTTGCATTAACCAATGTTCTAGAAGAGACAATTGTGCAACTCAAGAAGGCTTTGTATATAAAATCATATGGACTGTCCATGTCTGTAAAATTCTGTCTTGAACGATGAGCATATGTAAACTTTGACTCAAGGACTGGGACTACAGTTTAGTAATCAAATGCTCAAGTGGCCTTGACTTCAGTGCCTATCAACACACACACACACACACACACACACACACACACACACACACACACA
>CAJQZJ010033539.1:1881774-1912195 GCA_907164525.1 Lophiomys imhausi | reverse complement strand
TAAATTTTGAGTTGTTTAGGAATCAAGAGGGTGTTCTAGATCTAAGAAGATGGTTATAATAGTGATGCAAGTTAGTATGAAAGCTAAGTCAGTTATAGAACTTTAAATTCATGGAGATGGTTAGAAGGTAGAAGGTTAAAGTCAGGGGCCAAATATGTATGAACTGGACATTGGGAAGGTATTCTGGGCCATTTAACTCTCATAAATGTGGCATATTTAATTCTGCTGTTTTGTATAAAATTTACTGTTATAAGAGAAAGAACCATTTGTTGGATTGAAAAGGGAAGCTGTTGGTGGGGAAGAGGGTGGAAGGGTGGGACAGGAAGGGGGAATAGGGAAGTGTTTGTGACTGAGATGTAACTTGAAGAAAAAAAAAAGTACTTATATTAAAAAAAAAAGAAAATGAATGTTTTCAATTTTTACTAAAATATGGTCGATTCCTTCTTTTGAAACATTTTTTTTCTATTTCCAGATCCCTTTCATTGTTATGAGAAATTGCATTGTTAGCTGCCTCAAGTGATCAGAATTCATTTTAAGACATTAGTGGTACAAATGTCAATGTAACTAAAGTGTTGACTAGATGGTGGCCATGTGGAAACAGATCGGGTGAACACTCTATGAAGTCAGTGAAGAGCTTTATCTCCAAACCAGGAACATCAACGACTGTGAGTAAACCATCACATGCTGTAAGGGGTGAGGAAGGATTCCTGTGCAGGTTTTGTAGCCTTCATAGCCATATATCACAGCAGTATTGCTTTAAACAACCAAGTGGAAAATGAATAGATATGTCCTGTGGTGATTTGAATGAAAATGAACCCCATAGACTTATATAATTGCCTCCTTGGTTCTGTTGCCTCTTGCCTCCTTGCCTCCTTGGTAAACTGTCGGGAATGATTAGGCAGTGTGGCCTTGTTGGAGGAGATATGTCACTCACTGAGAGTGGACTTTGAGGTTTTAAAAGCTCACACCTGGCCCAGTCTCTCTCTGAAAGCTGCCAGTGGATCAGTGTGTGAAGAGTTCAGCTACTGCTCCAGCACTGTACCCATCTCCTCCCCACCATAATGATAATGAACACATCCTCTGAAGCCATGAGCAAGCTGCTAGTTAAAAGTTTTCTCTTCTAAGAGTTACCTTGGTCATGGTGTCTCTTCACAGCAATAGAACACTAAGACATCATGGAAGCAGCTTCACTTTTTTCGGATTAGACAAAAGAAAAGAAAAAAGGAGGAACAGACTTCTGAAGACCAAGCTCATGGCAGAAGTAACACAGGGAAAAACCATGGAGAACACACTAACTGCTAAGAGAAATGGGGAGGTACTCAAGAGTGGGCGCTGAAGTCCTAACTACCTGTGTCTTCATAACATGCTAAAAGTAATGTGCTTAAAATGTAAACAGTAGGAGAGGCAAAGACACATTTAGGGCAACTAAAACAAAGCACAAATATCAAGAAAGGTGAAGTTAAGGCAAAAGTACCATAAGACACAAGGAAAATGCTTTATTATAGAAAGAAGAATTCACAATAAGGACACCAGAGTTGTAATTCACTACACACTCATCACCACTCTGGGAGCTCTGGGAAGTATAAGAGGGAAAACATTTGCATGAGACTTTGGTTAAATCTTCTTCAAACAAATGTGAAATAACAGATCAGTCTAACACCCACATACACACCTAAAAATGCCAGGCTTTTGTTCCACGAGTAATCTTGGAATAATCACTCATAAAAGTCACTGTAGATCAGACCATAAAGAAAATTTAAAATTAAAAAAAAAACCTATAATATAGTTGTCAGCATTTATCTCAAAGCAATAAAATGAGAAACTGGCTGTGGGCACATGACAGAATCAAATAAAGAAAATCTAACTTGAACATGCATCTCAAGCAAAGGATAAAATCCATCCATCAATATAGGGAACCTGAAAAATAACTACAATGAAAAATCCTACACACATGTGTTTGAGCTTCAAACGGTGTCAAAGTGAAAATACTTATATCTGAAAATCAAAAATAAAGTTCATGGGTGAATTATCCCTTCATATAGACATCCAGAAAATTACTTAATAAAGATGATAAATAACACACCTATAGGTAGTGTGATACAGAACTGAAAAACTGTAAACCTGAAAAAGTTTAGTCAAAGATCAGGATACTGAATCTTGCTGCTTCTATCCAGCATGGTTCTGGAATTTCTATGCACAGCAGCTAGTCAGGAGGAGGAAATCAAAAGCATCTAAATTTGATAGAAAACAGTAAAAATCTGTGTTTGAAGCTAATGCATTCTTATCTATAAAAAGAAACTTGAAGATCACATATGTACATACACATGAACACACACACAGAGGTATATACCACATATACACACAGAGGCATATACCATATACACACACAGAGAGGATTATAACACACACACACACACACACACACACAAGCATATACCACACACACACACACACACACACACACACACACACATCATACACACATGAACACACAGCATATACAAATCTCAGATCTGAATCTTGAAGTGCTCTCATTGCAGCATGATCACAAAAGCCAGCACACACAAATAAGCCACATGTCCATAGATAATGGAGACAAAGAAAATGTGCTATGAACATAAAATGGAACACACCCCTACATTTTTCCAAGTAAAGAGCTGGTCCTGTAATCCAAACTACTCAGGAGGATGAGACAGGAGGCTGGGGACACATGCAGTAGTGACCGGGAAGCTGAAAACTGTTTCTGGAAAACATTTATGTGGCAGGGACCCACTAAGCACCTACCCCCAGTGTTTGTTCTACAGCTTGCTTCAAGCCAGCTAGCTCTAATGCATAATAAGATCTCAGCCACATGGTTGTCTGAGACCAAGAACATTCTGTGAGTAATGGAAGGTGCTTCTCAGTCATAGACAAGTTGTTTGCATTCCATATATTAACAAGGAAACTTCAAGCAAAGATCCTCTCTTAAATAAGTTAAAACAACAACGTTAACATTGCTCCTTGTAGGATCAAACAAACAAACAAATTCAGAATCAGATAAAATACCATCTGTGATCATCTTCAAGCAAGACATAATGGAGAAACAAAGTGAGGGGTCAGTGAGTAAAAGTGCCTGAAGCCAAGACTGAAAACCCAGGATCCATGTGGTGGAGGGAAAGAACCAATTTCTGCACGCAATCCTCTGATCTCCACACATGTACTGGGCACACATGTCCACCTACACACACACACACACACACACACACACTACATTTCAAACATGATTTTAAAAAATTAAGAATCCAAATAAGAAAACTGAGATTTTAAAAATTATACTTATAGGTTGATTTTATTGATTAACTGTGCATAGAGAGAATGTGTGTTCATTCCACGATGGATGTATGCAGGAGAGACAATGAGTTTTAGTAGTCAGTTTTCTCTTTCCACCCTAGAGATGGAACTCAGGTTGTCAGGCTTGGCAGCAAGTGTCTTCCTGGGCTGAGCCATCTCACTGGCCCAAAATACTTTTTTTTTAAAGTGGCATTTTTCCAGTAATCACACCTAAACAAAAGATTACACTATTCTAAAGGATAGTTGTTTGCTTTGATTCTGTGAAAACCTAGCAAGTTGGAAGACAATCAGAAAAGATTGCTATGGACTACCAACCATTTTATTGTTGTTGAAGAAGAGAAATATTTTTTCTCTCAATTATGAGCTACAGGAAAACTTCATCTAGATGTTACTGGATGGAGGTGGGGGGTCCCTAAATTATATTCTGAGGTGCAAAAGCGTCAAATGTTGGTTATATTAAGTATACTGTTGTGAGCCTTGTATTTCATGCACTTGGGCATGTGGGAATCAGATTGACAGCATGGCATGTTCATAATAAATTTCATGAGGCTTTGATTTGTTTAATAGCACAGAGATTTCTGGATTCCACATAAAAACCAACACAGTGAAAGAACTGAAGATAAATCCAGGAGTGAAAAAAAAACCAACACCTACACAAAGTAGCATGAAATTCTTCCCAATTTCAAAAAAAATAAAATAAAAAATAAAAAGGAAACCTCTTGACACTGACAACTCTGTATGGCTATATTGTATGTAAAGTGTTATTACATGACTGCATACAACAGTGTTCATTGGGTGAAAGCAGAGAACTACATGTCTGGGTCCTCATTTCTTCTTAGTCAAAGACAAAAATCCTGCAACACAAAAGAGACTTTAGAGAGTCCAATGTGAACACTCATTAGATGTTTAATCAAGGTGAAATAGGAGCAATTGTGTGCAAAAAAGAAATCTGAATGAAAACTAGAAAGACTTTTAATTGTTAGGTACTGTACGATTTCAGTCATTGCCCAATCAATGGTTGCTTTTGGGGGATAAAGTGAGTTTGCTGAACGCTGCTCCTAAAGTAATTTGAGCTAAATGCCTGGGAATGTGTTTAGTTCTTGCCTGATAATGGGCATTATTAGACATCATCTGATCACGTGTCAAAGGCAAACACTGACCCTGGTGCAGAATCAACATAGCTGAGATGGAGATGAAGGTTAGGGGACCCATTTATTATCTTGAGAAATAGTATTCACTGTCCAATTTCTTTGTTCACTTTTCAGGAGAAATTTCCTCAAAGTGTGATATTAACTATAAAAAGCAAAACAATATTAGGAATAATCTTTTGATGAAGAGCAGCAATCTACCTAACAATATTCTAGAAACATCTTCTTTGGTCATGATGTGAAGTTTCATTTACAGATACAAGGTGGTGAGGCAGTAGGACCACCAGTTATTATAGGAAAGAAGAAAGAGAAACATCGGCAGCATAGAGAGCTTACACTGGAAGAGCCATTGAGGAACTGTTTACCTCCTCCACTAGTTCATGCAACACGCACTGTCAGTTCAGAATGAGAGTATCAATGTCAACAGTATTGTAACATCTGAAGGTGCCGAGAAACTTTTCCTTGGTGTTCTAATGCTAAATTCCTGAGATTTGGCGTCTAAAAATGCTGTCATGAAACTCATGACTTTGTAGGCCAGCCTAAAATATTTATGTATATGGAAAAGAAATAAATAAGATTAAAAACAGTTATGACAATTAAAACTGTTGATGCAGTTTGCATTTATGTGCATACTCCAAAATATCTTACTATAAGGGTGATATATTCTAGGATCATTCGGCATTGTGAGGTAGTAAGTATGCCATGCATGTCTAAATTGAAATCTATTTGACATCAAGATAAGAATAGTAACATAGACCAGAGTTAGAAAATTCAAAAATAAATCTGAAGCCATTTATAAATATAACATATAATGGGATGCTATTTCAAATAAAAAAAAAGTTGATTATTTAGAAGAACAAGTTGAGATATATATATATATATACATATGAAAATATATTGGTTCTTGACTTAGTCATTGTTCTATTTCTGTGAAGAGACACCATGACCAAGGCAACTCTTATAAAAGAAAGTATTTAATTGGGGACTTGCTTACAGTTTCGGAGGTTAGCCCATTATCATCATGGTAAAAACATGGGGTAAAACAGGCAGACATGGTGCTGGTGAAGTAGCAGGTAGCAAGAAGAGAGAGATTCTAAGCTTGGTGTGTGCCATTGAAACCCCCCAAGCCCACCCCCAATGACACATTGTCTTTAATAAGGGCACACCTACTCCAACAAGGACAAACCTCCTAATCCTTATAATCCTTTGAAACAGTTCCACTCCCTGATGACTAAACATTCAATGGTATGAGCCTATGGGGGCCATTCTTATTCAAACAACCACAGTTCCCTATATCATTATTTGTCCAAACAAATTTCAGGTAAGATAATAATTTAAATGGAAACATATTTTCTAAATTCCTAATATAAAAACATAATACTTTTAAAACAAATCATGACAGTGATATCTGACTTATTTAACTAAATGAAAATAAATTCTTCCCCAGCACCACCATAAATGATCCTGAAAAATGTATTCTATGTCATAGATAAACTGCTATTTTGCTAATTTTTAAAGAATTCCTAAGAAACAAAGGAAAAGCCTAACAGAAAGTTGAACAAAGAATGCTTCATCAAAGTGAAAATTCAAATGACAAATTAACACATAAAAAATATTCAAACTTTCAATAATCCAAACTCACAACAGAACTGAAATAGCATTCTCCTGTATTAGAGAGGACAAAAATACAATTGCTAAAAGTACTAAGATGTGGTTCTAAAACAAGCTGTCATGTTGTTGAGACTGTAAAAATCAGTGAGACATATGTAATGTATGTAAATTTATATAAAAGCATTCTATCACAGTTACAAATACAATGTTAGAATATAGTTCAGTGGTAAAGACTTGTCTAGCACACACAAGGCCCCAGATCCAATTTCTCATACTCCCCAAAAGAAATATATAGTGTTGTCAAGTTGGCTCACTGGGTAAAGGTGCTTGCCACCAAAGCTGATAACAAGTTCGATCCCAAGGACCCACATTATGACAGGATATAGCTGACTCCAGAAAGTTAATCCTCTCCTATACAGTGGCACTGAGGCCCCACTGCCACACAGAAAAGTAAAAATTAACTAAATAAAATAAAATGATGCTTTATTTTGAATTTCCATCCAGAACCTTAACTCAGCATGTAAAGTTGTTTGCTGCAGTAATATTTTCAATGGCAGGGATTTAGAGGCTGTGGGTCAAAAGCAGAATGGTGCTATGGTGTTATTTTCATAATCAGAAGAAAGCATTAACACAGAAAAGGTCCTTCTAAATGAGAAGATAACAGCTTTACAGGTTACTCTAAAAGCAAAACACTAAAGTAACTGTCGTTTACTTTACATTGTAGAAGTAAAACCTGTCTTATTTGATGCATATCTCTGATTTCATAGAAATGATTAGTTATTGTGGCCTATGCTGAACAAAAAGATCATCTTGCATATTGCACTACCAACAATTGCTTTCTGGATTATGATGACTAATATCACTAAAATTCTAGCATACTATCCTATCTATCCAAAAGAAATAATATTGACTTAAGGCTAACATACTCTAACAAACTCCTGTAGACCAAATGGCCTACAAAGAACAGAAATTTATTCTCACAGCTCTGGATGCTGGCAAGTCCACAATGTAGGCTTTAGTAGATTCAAATGTCTTGGTGTGTAGACAGTTGCTTTCTCTGCATGTACTCATGAGCCAGTGGAGGCAGGAAGGGGGATCTCAAATGAGGTGACACGACAATAGTATTCCTAAAGATTCTGTCCCATGACTAAGTCATCTTCCAAAAGCTACACCCCAAACCAGTAACCTTAGAATTAAAAGTTGGATGGAAGGAATCATTGCAGTGAGCTGTGCTCAAGAAAGCATTGGTCTTTTTTTCTGTCAGTCCAGCATATATTGGGATGTGTACAAAAAGCTAAAGTGTGAAATGTTTAGGATGGCTTCCCCTACACCACACCAGAAAGCTGGGAAAGACAAATGCCTACCGCCAAGAACTCTCTAGGATAGACGCTTCCAAGTGACTAATAAGGCACTAAGTGATCTCTCTTGTTGGTATAAAACAGTTTTTATGAACTAGGGTGTCAGCAAAGACTGAATTATTTTGAAACTGAATCAAAAAGCACACACATGATTCAATAACTGTTACTGAGCTATACACTTAGCCCATTGCTGTACAGTCAGGAAGAAGGGGGTAACACATCCAGAATTCACCACCACATGATTTAATTCGTTCAAGGAACAAGATCCATGTCTTCATTGGTGAATTATGCCAACCATCAAGGAATAATTAAATCCAACCCTGCACCAACTTTTTCAAAACACAGCAAGTAAGAACACTTTCTAATTCTTTTTAAAATCATTATTCACAACCTCACTGACAGACAAAGTACCACAAGAAATAAAAACTAGATGAAGTAACCGGGCAGTGGTAGCGCACACCTTTAATCCCAGCACTTGGGAGGCAGAAGCAGGGGGATCTTTGCAAGTTCCAGGCCAGCCTGGTCTACAAAGTGAGTTCAGGACAGCCAGGGCTACACAGAGAAACCTTGTCTCGAAAAAAAAAAAAAAAAAAAAAGCTAGATGAAATAAAAACAATACAAAAATCCCTTCAACCCTAACAAACCATTTTTAAAAATCAAGGAAATCAATACACTATATTAATAAAGGAAGAAAAATATGTCTACCTCAATAAAAACAGAAAGGGTAGATGACAAAAATGCAACCTTAAATTGAGTTATTTGTAAAGAAGTAACCACCTCCTTCCACCCTGGTAAAAGAAAAACAGAGAAGAAAATGTCCGCAAGGACCATCTGTTAAAATCACAGAAGTATCAAACTTAATGGTGAAAGATGGAAGCTTCCAGAAACAAGACAAAGAAACCTTCTTTTGCACTTTCATCTTTATTGTACTAGGGGTTCACACTGGAGCAATTGGGCAAGAAAAAGAATAGAAAGGCATTACGATTAAAATTAAGGTGCTAACATTACTCTTAGCTGCATACAAGCTAATCTTCCCATTTAAAAACCCATTAAGAATCCATTAAAATAATAGTGGTCATTTTGAATGAAATACTTGAGCAAAACTTCAGTGTATAATAACAGTGCAAAATACACAACATATAAAAATATGTCATGTTTCTATTCATGGTAATCAATTGTCTGAAAATGAAATTAACAAATTCATTTATAAAAGCACCAGAAATAATAAATTAAAAAATGGGTTTAGCTAAAGAAACACAAACTCTTGTATAATGAAAATTGCAAAGCTATTTTTATAAATTTAAATTATACAAGATCCAAATGAATGGATAAATATCCCATGATCAGATACCTAAGGAGTTAATATCGTTCCTATAGCCCTTTTGGTAAAAAGTAGTTTACAGATTAAATGCAATCTCTATCAAAGGCTTAATTACCAAAACCCAACCAAACAAAAGCCAAAACTCATCTAAGTCACTTTTTGTAAACTATCAACTGTCATTTTTGTAGAAAAGGATAAATTGATCCTGAAATTTCCATGGGCCTGTAAGGGGCATGTGTTCGAAGTTCTGTTGCTGTGACAAATAGCTAAAATAAGGAGAGATTAACTCTAGCTAGTTTTTCAGTCTGTAGTTATTTTGCTCCTGTAATGAAAAAGAGTGGAGAGGACATGGTAAGGTGTTTCCTTACCACGTGGCACAGAGAGGTGGGGGTGAGGGGAAGGAAAGAGGAAGAGGAGAGATGGAAAGAGGCAGACCAGGGTACCAGTACTTTGACTGGCACACTCTGGTGACCTAGTTCCTTCAGTCAATGTTTAGGTGTCATGTTAGGTCTATTATAATAGAACTCCAAATAGCCAAAAGAACATTTGAAAATAACTATGAAGTAGATGGTCTTATATATCTTTATTTTGAGTTTCATACATAGTTAGAACAATTAACTGAATTTCTCAATAAGTGGTTTAATGCTAATGAAAGTGAAAAAAAACTAAATAAAATATTTACATTTGTAATTTATGTCTTCATGCATTAGATTTGCTTATAGAGTTGCCTACTTACTCCAATATTTGAACCACATATCTATAAAAAGGAAAGTTATGTTGCTATAATTTTCCAAGATCAGTATTAAAATGTTGCACATAGCTTCTTTGTATGGCTACGGGCAACTTCAACGGATCCTTGAGCTGAACAGAAATTGCTTCCCACTCAGTTATAATTTTACCACGCAAAGGCTAAAGACTGGGACTAAACAATAAGGAAGTCATTCAGGTTCACATTTAATGCACTGTGTGGGACGGAGTTGAGGACTGGAGCAGGAAGGATGACCTGGTGGTAGAGAGGTCTTGCATTATAATCTGAAAGACATTCTGGAAGCTCTGATTTTAATTTCACCTAAGTAAATGGGGAAGAAGCTATTTTGAAGGAACAAATATGACTATTAAAGTTAAGCCTTTAAAACTGTACCTGGAGAAAAAACCTAAATAAACACCAATAAAAAGTGTAGAAGAGAGATTCCGTTTTATTAAGTTTTGAAAGTAGTAGACAAAATGATAGTTTTCATTATATTTTCATGTATCGTGTGCTTTGCTCTTGTTGCCCCTGTATTGTCCTCCCAAGGACTCTGTCCTCTCTAACTGGCCTACTTTTCTGTGATAGTGGAACCTTAGGTCATGTTTGTTTCATGGTTTCTTGTCCTTCATTATGTCTGAAGGTGATGTTTTATTGATTTTTGTCTCCTTTCACTGACAGTCTTTCTTTTGCTTGATCTAGTTTATTAATATTGGTTTTCATTGTGATTTTAAAAAATATGTATTGACATTTCTATTTGCAACACATAATTTTGCTTTTTAACTCTTGGTTTCACTGTCAGATTTTCTATCCATGTTTCTTTCCTTCTTATTTCTCTCCTAAGTTAGTTTGCTTATTTAATATTTTGTTTACTTTATCTTTACTGAAACCATTGACCACTTTTTAGATGCAGACATTGAATTTTCACCTGATGTGTCATATATTTTAGTATCCTTGAATTCATTTATTGTGGGTTGTTATCTCTCTTTTTTGCGGGGGGGGGGGTGATCTCTTAGAAGGATCTATATTGTCTTGTTTTCCCATGTTTCTGTGTTCCTGTGTTACAGTCTCTTCACTTTTTGGGTTGCATGTCCCCTAGTTTTATTTGAGAATATTGGTACTGCCTTCTTTCTTCTGTTAAGGTCTCAATTACCAATACTACTCATAGAGGAGAAAAGAAACCACTACAAAAACAATGACACCAAAACAAATCAAAATACAAATAGTAGGCCTGAGAGCCCCACTTTGAATTGTTGGTCAGGGTTTCCAATAGACTGCCAAAACATTATAGGCTATTTTTGTTGCCCTTGGCTGCACCCCAGAAGTGGAAGGTAAGTTTGTATTGCTGAAGACAACTTTGGACACAAACCCTCAAGAACCTGACCTGGATCTGACCTGAAAAATTTTCTCCCTGAAGATCAGTTTTCATGTATCAAAAGGTGTCATGCTTTATAGGAAGAAAACAATCAACAGTCCTAGCCAATTGTGATGCTTATGAGCCACAACAACCATCATGGCATAATAACTCTAAAGGTGAAATAGTAGCATACATTCCTTGGTGGTAACCAATAGCTCTTTAAATGGACATAGAGGTCCACTCAACAGGAAAGAAAGCATGTTTGGTAGTGGAAACCTAGCCAACTACCCAGGGCTAGTAAAAGCATGGATCTTGAAGGGAATCTTACAACTGCCAGTTTATTGAAAGAGGATAATCTCCAACTACATTCTGAATATTTTTCCAAATACCCACAGATTAATGTAGTCCTCAACCTCATCAAGGAAAGTTCTCTTTGCAACAGACAAAAATAATTATAGAAAACCACAAGTGATCAAAATACATAGTTATGGAGCTCAGTCCTAACTGACACATTTATGATGAAACTTGTACACCTAAGACTCAAGTATCTTTGGAGAACAGGGGGCAGAAATATTGTAAAAGCCAGAAGAGGAAGAAGTCTGCTGTGAGACTGTGACTCCAAGAAATCTCAGAGAAGCAACATCCATGAGGTCTTACCAACATGACTGTCTAAATAGACATGCTCACATGGAAGGAAAGCTCATGAGGCTTCAACAGCTAAGCAATACTGAGAATGAGGGAAAATGTCACCCAGGGAAGAGCATACCAATTGGCTACCCAATACCAAATGGTCAGCCCTAAAAACATGTACATACAAGTAACATTATACAGACTAAGCCAGTTATATTTTTATGTATTTAGCATATACATAATATATTTGTGTTTATATAGCCAGAAAAAAGTTCCTGAATGTAAAAAAAGGCAAGAATATATATGTGGAAATTGGCTAGAGGGAAAGGGGGGAAACGATAAAAGTGTACTATAATCTCAAAAATAATACAGAGTAAGGCACAAAGTTAAAATTCATTAGGATAAAAGATCTAAAAAGAAATGAATTAGATAAAGGCAGAAAAGTATGATGAGGAAAGAAGAAAGAAGAGGCAACTTTACACAGAAGGAAGGAGGAAAAGAGGAAAGGTGGGAATATGGAGATTGCACAATAATGAAAAATGCATAGAATTGTATGAATGCAAGAAGAGGACTCAACAATGAAACTAAGGCAAAAAAATGACAATCATATACAGTCAAAAGAGAAAGGAGGGACAAATGTTAAAGGAAGGATAAAAGTTAAAGGAAAGTAAAAACAGGGTAGAATTAGATAGAACAGTGTTTTCTCTGTCCTCTAGTACTGGAGTTGGCCAGGTGAATGTGTCATCCCTTGCTCTTGGATTCGCTTGACTTTCCTGCCCTTCAGCCTGGTGCTGAGCACCAACTGGTCAAGAATGCGTTGTCCTTCAGAACCATGGTCATTTTATTAGGTTCCCTTCTTGGCAGGCCAGGAGCCTCTGCTAGCCTCTCCTAGTTTTGCAACCTATATGGGTCAAACGCATTCTCACTCTGGACACTGTCCATTTGGTAGACTCCAGTGTGCCTAATGTATGAGCCAAGAGACCCTCTTTGCCAATGACATTGAGATTAAGGAAGCAGACAGAACACTGAGCTCTTTACTAGAGAACTTGTCTCAGTGCTTTCAAATCCCTTATCAGATGTTCCATTGGGTATGAGCTCCAAAATTCTCAGTTCTTCTAGCAGCAAACCATGCAACTGACCAAACAGAGTAGTGAGGGTTATGACTATTCCTGCTCATCTTCATGTGATAGGATTTGTTTCTTGTCAACATACGGAAGATCCACTGACCACTGTGTCCCTCATAACCAGAAGATCCTGATGCTGGTGCTAGTCAACATGTCTGCTTCCTGCTTTCCTTTCTATAATTGTCATCCAGAGACTGGGACGGTGTTCTCAGGAATCTTTAGTGAGTGCTTCTTATTCTAAGTGCTCCCTTATTTTCTAGCACCTTTCAAAACTGATCCCTATTTTTAGACTCTGGTGTGGCTCAGTTTCTGTCCTCTCTCAAGATGGCACCTGGCTATAGTGATCCAATATATAAAGAATGACAACATGACAAAGTGGATTCCCCAATGTTGACCTGTCACGCAGGTAGACTTACCATCACATCAAATTCCTCAGTTGGATTTAATGCTTATGAAAACTATGAGCCTGTCCAATGGGCAGGGCTTCCTGGCTTTTTATAGGCATGACATTGCATGTCCCTACCCCCTCCCCAGACAGGGCTGGAGAAACAGGATTCATCTTCCTTTTCACTCATCAGCACTCCTGTCTTCAGCTGTCCTAGAACCTCTGGTGACATCTAATGCCTTTCCTTTTCTGTCTTTGTAATAGAGTTTACCCTTCTATACTTTGCTATCCTGACTCTTTTCATTCATAGACTCACTCAAAGTGAGTTTCTGTTCTGCTCTCTTAGTGTGTTTCAAGATCAAATAGGTTTTTCTTATCATCTGATTGTGACCATGGCATCATTTGTCATCTAACAGAAGTATTGTTAACATAAACAATGAAGAATTTAAAAGCATAGAAAATATTTCACCCCCAAACGATTTTTTGGAAACCTGTAGCTTTATCTTTTGATGAGAAATTTTGGGGGTGAGGGAGGGTATTGGTCAGCTCAGCATAGCAGACTAAATCGGTTAAACAATAGATCCTCAATTCTCACAGGTCTGAAGAGTAGCAAGTCCAAAACTGGGGTGTTTTTACTGCCAGATTCTGGTGTAGAACACCTTTCCAAATTGTACCTAGTTGTTTTCTTGATGTTCCTTTGAAAGGAATGAAAATTTTAGAGACCCCCCTTGGCAAGAGCCAGGCCAGCTAGGTTCCAGGAACTTAGCTGATCATAAAAAGTGTGGAACTAAGAATGAAGGTCAATGGAGTCACGGGTCCTGGGTTTCAGGAACTGGCTGACCACAAAGTAGATGGCAAAATAAGATTAGATTCATTCCTGAGAAAAACAAGTATAGGGTGTGTTTCCTGCTCATTAACTAAATAATGAGTTGGTACTTTCCACTTGTGATTCCCCCACCCCCTTAATTTGTGGTGTTTCCCTTTAAAACCCTCGCTTCCTGGTAGCTAATGGTCACAACTCCTCTACCCCTGCATGGGATATGAGTTTTTTCCTCAGCTCTGATCCCCGAAATAAACCTCTTGCGGTTGCATCAAGATGGTCTCTTGCGAGTTTTTGGGTGACCGTGATATCCCGAGTGTTGGGTAAGGGACTTCCCTCTCCCGGGTCTTTCACCTTCACATGAAATGGAAGGAGGAAGGAAAAAGGAAAGAATGAGAAGAGGAGATGAATAGACAAGGAAGAGAATGGGTAAGAGAGGAAGAGGAACATTTTTGGTATCCTTTTTCCTAAGGCATTAAATCTACCTTGAAGGCTCCACCTTCATCATGAAATTAGTTGCCTCCCAAAGACCCCCATCTCTAAGTATGACTATACTGAAGGATAAGTACTCATATAAATGGCAAGTGTCTCCTTTGAGGAGTGGAATTGATTTTCCCTCAGAAAGAATTTCCTCTGAATTCTATAGGTGAATTACTGAGAGTTGAGTAGAGAGGACTTACCTGCTTCTGCCTACATGTACTCTCATCCCTGTAATCCTGTTCCTCAGAATCCACCAGCTGAGCTGTGAAGTGATGTATAGAGGTACTCTGATCAACGCTCCTAACCATGGCTCCTAATCTTCTTTGCTCTCTCTGATTGGTGGAGCCAGCAGATGCTTCCTGGATCCAAGACTAGGACTGCCAAGATGATCTCAGTCGTCACAGAGAACTCTAAGGAGTTAGCAGAATGGTTGCTTTAAACTATTAAAGCCTGGCTGCTTTATATATGCAGCAATCACTAATCAAAATGTGCATCTTGCATAATCATTATATCAAATTGTGCAAAAAAATAAATATAACAGATGGTGGAATGAATTTAAAAATTAGCAACTCATCCTATCTCTACCATTGTGTCCAGCTTTTCAAATCACCAGAGAATTTCCTCAAGGAACTTTTTGCAATTCAGAAGATTGTCTTTGGACTTGATCTGTCCCCTTGCATAAAATTTATATTTCTCTGGTTCTGAACAAAAAGTATGAGAAATATCTATAACTAGCTCCAGTGTGACACAGGGAAATGCTGTCACCTCTGAACTTCAAGCAGGAAGAGAGACAAAGACTTTTACTTAGAATTTCAGGTAATCTACTTGTTTTCAGTAAGATGAGAACAGAGAAATGTCAAGAATGTCCCTTGTGACGCTAATCTTTTACATGTTTACTGACAACTATTTAAAGTTCATAGAAACTAAAGCAAACAACTCCCCCCCCCAAAAAAAAATTAACCTAGTCACCCTGAAAGAGGAATCTCTATAGACTGAGTTAAAGTTTTGAATTCAGTGTCTGAGTATATTCATTAAAATTTGGTCTGGTCAGATTGAGTCAGGAACAGGTGCGAACTACTCTGTCCATACAGCCTCCCACATTTTGAGTAAGATGCCAGAGTTCAATGCAAACATGTGCCTTGGTGGAATGACAAAACAGATTTTTCAATGTAGTCTACTAAGAGATGAAGAGGACTCTGAGTTAAGAGACCTATCTTCTTAGGATGGCTTTGAGGGGAAAATATTACTTAGGTGATTTTGAATAAAATGCTAACCTAAAGTGACCTCAATATTTGAATTCAGAAATAAGGAATGATAGTAACTCTAAATGATTCTTCAAAGTCAAGTGACCATATCTCATTTCAAGAATGAGAATATTTCAAAGATTAAAAATAATGGTATCGTGTTTTTGGCAATTTTGCTTCTAGTACTTTTTTACATTTCCTTTCTGTCAGTTCTAAAACAAAAAAAAAAAAAATATATATATATATATATATATATATATTTTATCATGTTTTTCTGATGTCCATAGCTGATTATTTGATAGATTTTGGTAAATTTGGCTACTTTGCTCATGGACACTGTGAAGTTAATTGATATTTACTTGGGACACACAAATTATGGCAGAAATATTGTGTAGAGAAGAGATTTCAGGAATAAATACCTCACTCAAAACAGTGAAAAGCAAGGAGATGTGTTTTGAATAAGAAATGTCTCCCCTAGGCTCATGTATTTGAACATTCCACCTGGCAGCATTGTTTGTAGAGATTATGGAACCTTTAGGAGGTGTGGCAGTTGCTGAAGAAAGTCCATTACTGGGGGGGGGGTACTTTGAGGGATTATGGCTTTATCCCACTTCCTGCTCTCTCTGCTTCCTGTGTGTGACTGAAATGTGATCTTTCAGATTCTTGTATCTGCAACCATGCCTTCCTTACCACTGTAAACATCTAACCTTCTGGAACCATAAGTCAAAATAAACTCTTTCCTAAGTTGCTTGTGGTCATGGTGTTTTATCACAACAGCAACAATAACAACAAAATGACAATTTACACAGGAGATGATAATTTCAAGTATACCGACATAATAAATATCTCTCTTTTTAGCTCATTTCAACCCACACAGTCCTGTAATTTGCAGGTATTCCATCTGATTTCATGTCTCCAGTTGTTCATTGTGTCCTCAGTTTCTCTTCCTATGCTGCTCCAAGTAACTTTATCATTTTAGTCACACTCCTACATACCGAGTTTACTCACTTGCTTCCTTTTCCTTACATATTTCTCCTGGGAAAATTTTTGATTACAAAGTGCAATGTTTGGTTGTGTCTTTAAAATTACTTTTTGTCTCTACTTTTTGAACTCTATTAATGAGATGCCCCTTCTCTAGACAGGTATTCATCACTGAGGGCTGGAACAGTTAGAACTGTGAAAGAAAAAGCAAATGTACTCTCTCTGTTTCTCTTTAGCTGGGACTTCCATCTTTTTTTTTTTTTTTTAACCCATAAACATTGGGTCTTTAGATTCTGGAAATTACATCAACACATCCCTCTTCTGTGTCAGTTTGCAGGCCTTGAAATTCAAAGTGAACTCCACCATCAGCTGTCTTTATTCTTTAGCTTGCAAATGACAGATCATGGCCTCTCCACCTCCAGATTCAGATGAACAGAGTTCCATGATAGATCACTTGTCTATCATCTATATAGTTATCTACCCATTCATCATCTATTTAACTATCTGTCCATCTCATTGGTCCTCTTTCTTCAACATCCCTGATACACATAGTAACCATAATACTTTGTCATTTACTAATTTTAAGATATTCATCTATGTGTCTCTATCTCATTCTTTTCATATTTGAAAGTCATTATTGAATATATTATCATTTTTACTCTCATGTTAATGAAGATTTGTGTTGTTTCTTGTACAAACCTCTCTCTTGAGTAAATATCAAAGTTGCTGGACATTATGAAAGTAGGCGTGTGCTTAAATTCACAACTGACTATCCAACAGCATCCTTGAATCTTTCCCCAACAGTTCCTATGTGTTACAGTTACCTGCATCTGCTACAGTATTTGCCATTTGTACCTAGTAGTTTTTTTTTTCCATAACAAGATATTTACCATAAAATAACACTAATCTGAGCTGGTACATTAGAGCACATGGCTGAAGGTCAACCACCTCACTTGTGTTACATTATTTGATTTCATTGCTAACAGAGATAATGGGGTGACTTTGTTTTCTGTTTCAGAAACCAATAAGACTTATCCACATGGTAGCTAGGTTACAAAGTCAGCAAGAAAAGGCACATTCTAGTACATTTGCTAATGTCTCAGTAGCCCAAGAAAATGCCATGGCCAAGGGCTGTACTTAAGTGATGGAAAAATAGAGCTCCCATTTACTGAGAAGAGTTAAGTCACTTTGAGAAGGAACATTGCTGCAGTATAGAAAATTTAAAAAAAAAATCACCTTATGTAAACTAGTGATAGAGCGGACTTTCGAAATCCGAAATTGCAAGTACTTCAGACACCACAGCATAACCAAGAGGAGGAAGTTCATAGAGAAGTGAATGAAACTGTCTCCTCAGTGCAGGAGGCCAAGGCTACCCTCCTGAATGACAGAACCACAGCATCACTTGGTCTGCAGAGTCACCAGCCCAGACAGTGAGTCGCACATGAGGAGAAACGAGACTAGCCTGTTTTCCAGAGGACACATTTGGTGTGTGTGGCACAAGGGTACTTCCAGGGGTAACGGTCACTGGTTCACTTATGTTGCTTTAAATCTTACACAAGTTCCTCTTTGGGCCAAATCTAAGCAAGAAGAGGAAATTCCAGGAAATGAAATCTAACCAGGTTGTCTGAGAGTTTCCAGCACACCAGAATGAGTCTCACTTGGTTTCAGAACTACAGTTCTGTAGTGTAAATCATTGGTTCCAATCTGTGCAAAGCAGACTTGTGCCTCCTGCCTTCACTATCTTCAGGAAGTGGCACTGAGGTCACAGTACCATCTCATTCCTGACCTATTTATGCAAATTTACCCAACTCATACCCTCAGCATCCTTGCCTCAGACAACCAGTTTATCTAAGGGAACTTACAGTTATATATATAGATAGATATAAATAGAATATACGTGTGTGTGTGTGTGTGTGTGTGTGTGTGTGTGTGTGTGTGTGTGTGTATTCTTTGGAGTTTTTTAGAATCTGGCTATACAGCCCAGGCCAGTGTGGAACTCATCATGTATTCCAAACGCCTAATACTTGCAACTCTCCCACCTCAGCTTTTGGAGTGCTGGGATGAAAGGTACATACCACCATGTCCTGCTTTCATTCAATCATGTAAAATACCCCATCTTGTTTTTGCTGCCTCATCCCTCCATCTAATTTTCACATCCTTTTATTCTAATGTGTCCCAATTGGAACATTAAATTACTAAACACTTCGCTTTTACTCTGAGTTTCCTTCAGGACAACTATTAGTGATATTGTGCGTTGGCATGCGTGTTTTCTAGTATCCCAAATTGACTGTGAATTCTAGGAGACAGTATTCACTGTATATTTCTAACATTTAACACATCACCTAGTTCACAGTAATTAGCAAATACTTGTTGTATTGCATAACTAATTAATTGCAGTAACTGAATGGCTTTAACAAAATCTTATCACTTTTTCAAATTTGGAGTATGTTCTTCACCCCACTTTGTAATACAATCTGACAATACATGAGATGATAGTTCTAAAATCCAATTATTATTTGTGAAATCTTCTCTCTCTGGTGAAAGCTTCCTTTACAGTAATGGTTTCTCTGTGGAGAGGGTGCCATGTTTCTAATAAAGTAAGTCAAGAAAGTCCTAAGGTGAGAATTTTATCTAAGCAGCATTATTTAGAAATTTAAACAGGGAGCCTTAACTTGAGTGAATAACACAAACACAAATCTTGTCAATTATGTTCACACTTAACCCAATTGTTTCCTGTGTTACTATTGTCAAGGGCCAGCCTTTGACATCCTCAAAACCACTGAGAGTACGTAGTCAGAGATAGTGGTCAGTCACAACTCTCTGAGACTGATGTCTTTCTTTAAGAAACCTTCTAAATTCTAGGAGTTCAGCAGGCTAGATTACTCCTTGTCTGGCTTTGCTAAGAATCTAGTATTGGAAGTCTGAACATAACACCTGGTTCATAAGTATATGGGAATAATAAAAGAGGGGGATGAGAAGAGAGGGACTCTCTCACACACAATCACACCAGAAAGAAGACATGGACGAAGCTAGGATGCAATGACAACTTTAATGTGGTGACCATTCTTTTTATACCCTGAGCAAGGGCTCTTTACATCAAGGAAAGAATTACTTCATAGTTAAAAGGCATTTATCACAAGGACAGATATAACCATTGCAATCGGAGGGCACTTAACAATCACACATTTTAGTACTCAATTAAATTTTGCTTTCCTATACATAAGTTAAGTTTAAGATGATAGTATATTACATCAAACCTGACAAGGTATAAAGAATTATAACAACACAGTTTGTGCATTTTGTCATTAAGATTTGTACTAATATTTAGGCATTTCTTGGTAGCCTCATTATATCCTAAGTTCATGGGAAGTTTAAAACCCTTAACTGGATTTATGGTTTGCATCTGGAGTCAGTCTTATCACCTCTAGAGTGAAAGCTTATCTGAGGTCATAAATCTATCTCAGGCCTGTCTCCTAATGAGATACACAATGTTTGGGAAGAGGATTTACTATATACAGCTGCATGTTTTCTATCAACTATCTAACTTCTTTAACTTCTACAGGTGTTTGGACTGAGTCAGGCAGTTTGTAAAACTCATCAGGAATAATAATATC
This sequence comes from Lophiomys imhausi, assembly GCA_907164525.1. Taxonomy (NCBI): domain Eukaryota; kingdom Metazoa; phylum Chordata; class Mammalia; order Rodentia; family Muridae; genus Lophiomys; species Lophiomys imhausi. Next base: position 1,892,047 of record CAJQZJ010033539.1, on the reverse strand, counting down.
ACCTTTGTAGGACTCTGTGTGAAGTCTTGCCAAACAAGAAGAGTGGCAATTAGCAATGAGGGAATCTTCACTCCATGTCAGTATAACAGATGACAGGAAAAGCTGGGTGTTAGCAGGAAGCAACTCTGGGGTGCATATTTAGCGTAGACTTTGCAAAATGCCAGGTAGCTTTTTAGGAAGTTTACATGTTTATTGAGCTCCTTTCTCAGAGAGCTTCTGACAGTGCTTGAACACTGTATGTTAAGGGCCTAAGATAGCAGATGGACATGAAGGAAGGATCTTCAAGAGCTTTCGGCTCCCGACATACTATAAAATTATCTTATGGACCTAATACACTACAGGCAAATGTAAAAGAAATGTGTATCAATTTGCAGCCAAATGGATGGAAGTAGAGAAGCTCATCTTGAGTGAGCTAACCCAGACTCAGAAGAATGCACATGGCATCTATTCACTTATAGTCAGATTATAGCTATGTTGTACAGGATATCCATACTACAACCAAAGCACCAAACGGAATATGGACATAGACTTTTGTTGTTGTTGTTGCTGTTTTGTTTTCTCTCCCTGGCAATGAGACACTTTTCCCTGGTGGTACTGCCTTGTAGGCCCCCAGTGTATGAGGAGGCTCTTGGCCCTCATATGACTACTGAACATGGGGCAGGGGACTGTTATGTAGGGACACTCCACTCCAGAGGAGTGGGATGGAAGGGTTAGGGGGTAGAGGGTGGGAGGGTGGGACAGGGAAGGGTGGAAAGAGGACACTATGATGGAGATGTAACCTGAAGCAATAAATAAATAAATTTATTTTTTTAAATGATATCTTAAAATCTTGGAATAGCTTTGCCTCAGGACCCAGCCATACCACTTCTGGGTATACATCCAAATGACTCCTCACCGAATCACAGGGAAGTCTCCTCATCTATGTTTGTAGCAGCCTTATTTGTAATAGCTAGAAACTAGAAACAACCCAGATGTCCCTCAACTGAAGAATGGATTAAAAAACTGTGGTACATCTATACAATGGAATATTACTCAGCCATCAGAAACAATGAAATTATGCAATTTTCAGCCAAATGGATGGAACTAGAGAAGCTCATCCTGAGTAAGCTAACCCAGACTCAGAAGGATGCACATGGCATCTATTCACTTATTGTAGGATTTTAGCTACATAGTACAGGATATCTGTACAATCAACACACCAAAGGGAACATGGACATAGACATTTTTTTCTTTTTTTTTTTGCTGTTGTTGTTTGTTTGTTTGTTGGTCTGCTTTTTAGTTTTCCCTTCCTAGCAATGAGACACTTTTCACTGCTGTTACTGCCTTGTAGGCCCCCAGTGTATGAAGAGCCTCTTGGCCCTCATATGACTTCTGAACTGGGATGAGGGACTGTTATGTAGGGACACTCCACTCCAGAGGAGCAAGAGGGAAGGGTTAGGGGGTAGAGGATGGGAGGGTGGGGCTGGGAAGGGGGGAAAGAGGACAATATGATGGAGATGTAACCTGAAGCAACAAATAAATAAATTTATTAATTAAAAAAAGCAGGTAACAGGTCTAAAACACTGTAAATAAATTAAAGGATACAGCTGTTCAACCTGGTTTTATAAACCTCCAAGAGTTGAAAAAACTTAGAGCTAAGGTAAAATGCACGAAATGCATGGTGTTAGCCCATGCCTTTAACTTCAGCAGAAACGGGAGGAGCACTATAGAGTTAGTTGTCTTATAAATTCTAGAGTTACAAGGAACAGGGTGGTGATGGTGCACACCCTTAATCCCATCATTCCAAAGGAATACACCCTTAATCCCAACACACTAGAGACAGAAACAGGCAGGTCTCAGAGCTCAAGGTCAGCCTGATACAAAACAAGCTCTAAATAGAGAAAAACTTCGATCCAGGGGTGGTGGAGCACATCTTTAATCCCTTCAGTTGGGAATCACAGGTCTTTGATCCCAATACTTAGAATGCAGAGTCAGGCACATAGGATTTGGAAGGATTTAAGTTTAAAAGCTACTTACAAAAGGCATGCTCAATGCAAACAAAGTGTCCTTTGAGATCTCAAAATATATACACTAAAGGTTTGTTTAGCTCCAAAATAACAAAATAATTTCTTCTTTAATCCAGATTAAAAGATAATACTTTATATATTGTCAAAAAACCAAATTTTCTTCAGGAGAAATATTACACCTGACCTCCCCCCCCCAAAAAAAGGTAATTGTCTCAGAGTTAGGATTAGGGCAGGGCTCTGCTCTTATCTTTCCAGGAGGAGATTTAAAGCATCCATTCAAGGAATCCAGGAACAACTGGACAACGGAAATCTCAGCAGAAAATACATCAGACACCAAAGAAGACGAGTGGCCCAGACAATCCAGCCTTGCAGACTTCCTCAATAGCTGTTTCCTCAAAAGTCTACAACCACAACAACTCAAAATTGCTAAGATTGTTCAGCTCCACAGACTGCTCCAGCCAGAACTTCAGTAAAGCCCTGAAGATCAGCTTCTGTCTACAAACTTCTTAGGAGATCTAAATAGCTGAGCACAAAAGGACTAAAAATCAAATGATTCTATTAACATTTTTAACCATTTTTCCATCCTTATTTGGGCCCCAAACAGGTTTACCACGTCCCAAATCAGCAGGAAGTCATTTTAAGAGAGTGATGTGACGTCCCATCCCCAGAAGGTGGGGAGGGTGTTCCCCCCCTTTTGGTTATTTGATGGATAACAGAAAATTTTGTTATTTAGGAAAAGAGACTACAAGCTGTTAAATGGTCTTGTTAAATGGGTTTTGGAGGTTAGACCCAGGGACTTCTATCTTTTTCGTTTCTATATCCTTCTTTCTCTACTAGGTAGGAGGGAATAGACTTGAGAAAAAATGGGACATAGACATAGTATAGGAACGATCGATAAAAAAGGACAGATTATTGAATATGCCCTTAAACCTTTGTATATTGATACAAAATTAATATTATATTTGGCTAGATTGGTATTGATCATTTTTTATTATTGCAAAATTAAGATTGTATTGGACTACATCAGTATTGATCTTTCTATATTGATACAAAATTAAGAGTATATTTGGCCACAATGGTATTGACCCTTGTATACTGATGCAAAATTAAGATTGTATTGGGCTACATAGGTATTGATCTTTGTATATTGATACAAAATTAAGAGTATATTTGGCCATATTGGTATTGATCTTTGTATACTGATACAAAATTAATGGTAACCCTTCTTAAAGGTATTGTACCTAGTAATGCTTAAAAATTAAATGTGGAGCTTTGGCCTTTTGATACCAACCATCAAAAACTGTTTAGGATAATTAAGAAATGCAAACTCATAGTCATGCAAGCATGTCATTTTGTTAGGTACTATGACAGTCTATCACAGTTATTCTCTAAGCTACTCATAAATCAAGTTGTTAAGAGACAAACAACTTTTGCTTATCTAAATATGAGAGATAGATAGGGCGTCTTCAAAAACCCCAAGAGATCTGCAGAATATGGCATTCAAAGATGTTTTCTTAAATTAAGATTTTTTTTTATATCGAGACATGTCAGCTCCTGACAGCACCCCCTATACTACTCCAAGTAGAAGATGAGCATCAAAGAATCTCCAGTGTGAGATGGTTGAATTAGTGGCAAGCCTATCTCTTGGCAAGAAAAACCCCTTGCTTCAACTGTAGACAGACTGCTGTCCAAAAAGGACAGAACTTGGAAGCAGGTAAGTCAACAGCCTAGCTCTGCCAAGACAGGGTAGGTAAGTCCTTCATAATTCCTGCTCTACAATCAATGTCTGTCAGAGAAACAGGGGTAAACGGCTGAAGATTGATGCTGTAATGTATGGAGAATGGGAACTGTCCAGGCAGCCACTGGTATGTCATTTCTTAGTTTTGGAAGCTGCAGACTCTGCACTTCCTATATAATCAGATATATTTATCCCTCTCAGGTCTCTGAGGTGGTTGAAGAATAGATAGCTAGAGTCTCATAGTTAAATTTTGAATTTTTTAGGAATCTAGAGGGTGTTCTGGATCTAAGAAGATGTTTTTAAAATTGTGATGCAAGTTAGTATGAAAGTGGAGTTAGATTAGAACTTTAAACTCATGGAGATGGTTAGATAGTAGAATGGTTAGATAGTAGAATGTTAAAGTCAGGGGCCAGATGCATATGGACTGGACATTGGGAATGTATGGTAAGCCATATAACTCTCATAATTGTGGCCTATTTGTTTCTGTTGTTTTGTATTGTATTTATTGTTATAGGAGATAGAACCATTTGTTGGACTGAAGAGGGAGCTGTTGGGGGGGGGAAAAGATCTACCTTAGACTAAAGAAAAAAAGGATAGAGGATGGGGGTGCTGAGGGGGAAGAGGGAGGAAGGGTGGGACAGGAGGCGGGAGTAGGGAAGGGATTGTGATTGAGATTACCTTGAAGAAATAAAAAAATAAATTATAAAAAAGAAATAAAAAATACATTATTAAAAAAAGTGTATCTTCTCCATTTGTTAAATGCAATGAGAGAAACTCGGTCTTTAAAGAGATGTGTAAAGAGGCATGTCTCAAGCCCTACCTCTAGGTCAGCATTTTCTAAGATCAAAGCCAGCATTCAAGGTTGCATCCTACTCTTGAAGTTTGCACTTCACTCATCAGTTGAGTCATTTTTGAATAAGTCAACCACATAAGAATGAGAGCCCAAGCTCTGTCCACTTGGAGTAGAACACAGAATCCTTTTGCATGAGGAATAAAAATTCAGCTGGACCACTACTGGGTGTGCCTGCCAATTTGATTTGGCTGGGCCATACAGTATCCTCAGAAATAAAATATTTTTTCTTGCTGAGCTGCTTTGAACTGTGTGGTCATTTTGTTGAGACCCCAGATCCATTTCTAACACACATTCAAAGAGCCCAAAATTTCCTGCCAAAACAGGATTTCCATGTCCTTTTCATTTTGGAAACTGGCAGTATCACTTTATTACTTACTTAGACCCAAACCCTTACCCCAACTTTGATTCTTCTCTCTCTGATACTGTAACCAATCTCTCAGAAAAGGCACTTGAATACTTCTTCAGAACCCATTAGAAATCTACTTATTCTCACATTGTGACTTAGTTACTTTGTTGCTATGACAAAACATCATGATTAAACTAAGGCAACTTATAAAAGACCTAATTTATTTGGGGGCTGATGTTTCCAGAAGGTAGAAGAGTCCTTGACCATCATTGTGGCGAACATGGCAACAGGCATGCAGGCATGGCCATGGAGCAGTAGCTGGGAACTTATAGCTTATCCACAAGTTGGAGGCTGGGAGACAGTGTGGGAGGAGAAAGAAGGAGCAGAAGAGATTAAAGCAAATGCTAAATGAGAATGGTATAAGCTTTTGGAACCTCAAAGTCCATCATCAATGATCCCCTTCCTCCAACAAGTCCACACCATACCTCCTAATCCTTACCAAACAGTTCCACTAATCAGGAACCGAGCATTTACGTATATGAACCTATGGGTCCACATTCATTCAAACTACCACTCTTTCCTATATGATAGGCTGCTGTCATTGATGGTGCTTTTCTCTAAACAAACTCAAAAGAATTCTAACTGCTTCACATGGTTTCTGCCCTTCTCATAATCCACCAGTATTTATTTTCAATAACAACTCTAAATGTCTGCTCCAAATTTTGTTGCTTCCATTCAACTCAGAATAAATGCCATGAACTCAACAATCGGTATAGGGTTTGCTCCCTGTGCCCCTTTGAAGTAACCTTTTACTCTTCCCTGGGTTAGGTTCTTCAGAGGCACCGAATGCCCACAACATGTGCCCTTCTACCTCAGAGACTTTGCTTGCTGATAACATTTCAAGGATTATTCTTGCCCACAGAGGTCTAGGTGGTTTATCCTCTTATATAGTTCAGGTCTCTCCAAAGGTCACATCGTCAGGTCAGAGCAGCCATTCCCATAACCTGGATATAAAATAGCAACTTTCTGCACAGATTTCATGTTTCTTTTACTTTACTTCTTTTTTCCTGACCTGTTACAACATAATTTGTTATACATTTATTATGTCTTCCTTTACTAGACTGTCAGATTATATGGGCCAGGAATTTCTGAGATTTCTACCCTTCTGTGGTGGTTTGAATAAAAATGGCCCTCATAGGCCCATAGGGAGAGGCACTATTAAGAGGTGTGACCTCATTGGAATAGGTGTGGCTTTGTTAGAGGAAGTGAGTCACTGGGGACAGGCCTTGAGGTTTCAAATGCTCAAGTCAAGCCCAGTACATACTCCTCCTTCCTGCTGTTTGCCAATCCAGATGTAGAACTCTCAGCTACCTTTACAGCACCATATCTGCCTATATGCCTCTATGCTTCCCACCACGATGATAGTGGGGTAAACCTCCAAACTGTATGCCTGCCCCAATTAAATGTTTTCCTTTATAAGAGTTGCCATGTTCATGGTATCTCTTCCCAGCAATGGAAACCCTAACTATGACACCTTCTTATATATCTCACTCCCAGGAATTATGCCCTGGACATGGTAAGCATCTAATAAATACATAAGAGAAAGGATGGATGGGTCTTTGGCCCTTATACTGATTGTTCCTGTTCTGTGCTCTTCCTCTGAGGACCTTTCACCTTAAAAACTGACTCTTTGGTAAACTTTTAATGAATATTTTTAATGAATTGTCCTTAAATCAATACACATTGACACTATGAACAGTGTGTGTGTGTGTGTGTGTGTGTGTGTGTGTGTGTGTGTGTGTGTAAAAATTTATGGGCAATTCAGAAAAAAAAAGTAGATTCTAGTAAAATTGACAGGATATGAAATGTTAAGATTCTTTGTTGGGGGAAAGAATATGCTTTATCATAATCATGCAATTTCATTCTTTTCTTTTTACTTCTCGTGTTATGAAACTTTGAATTAATCTTTAAGCTCTTAAGACATGTTAAAATTATTTAAAGTCTTCACACACAATTTCTTAGTCTCATCTTCGCAGTTTCAGTGTTTGGCCATTTATTTTAGAAATTTTATACAGGTTAAGCGATGAAGTCTCATAAAAGAATAACTGCTCTTATTTTATTTGTCTCTGTTAATCATAAGCAGCACAGTGAATCATGGCAATAAACAAAATGAGAAATGAACTCAGGAGCCCTGCTTTTAGATGAGTAAATAAAGGTTCGGAGTCTAACTAGCTCACTATATGGTTCAACCAGAACGTGATTCAACTCTCTTGAATTCCAAGTCCAAATGCCCACATATTCATTCTAAGATGTCTATACAGAATATTGTAAATTAATTTGATGGCCTTTTTTTGTTTTTGCATGATAAGAAAAGGGAGAGATCTATCTTAGTATTCTTCCAGCTGCTGACTCCCTTCCGTTAAGCCCCTGGATGCATCTTGTTCTATTATCGACAGCTTCTCTTTGTGTCAAGTTTCCCAGGGCTGCCCCATGGCCAGGATTTGAGTGGGCATTCACATCCTCTCCTTGTCTGTCTGACTTGTGCAATGCACACACGTCTTGATGTCATCAAGAAACTTCATCTAGGCACAACGTCTTACATGTCTCCTTGGAGGTCTGTGAGGGCTAATCTTGGTTGTCCACTTGATGGATGTCAGAAGAGGGGGCCTCAACTGAAGACTCACTCTATCAGGTTGACCTACAGGCACATCTGTGGGGGCATTTTCTTGATTGATAATTGATGTAGGAGGGCCCAGCCTATTGCGGATGTTGCCATCCCTGGACATGGTGTGCCTGGGCTGTATGAGAAAAGCAGCTGAGCAAGTCATGAAGCCCAGGATTGTAAACAGAATATTATTCTCCATGGTCTCTGCTTCAGGTCCACCTGCAGGTTCCTGTCTTGCTCTGTGACTTGTCTGGATGGTGAGCTCTGACCTACACACTAAAGCGAACTCTTTACTCCCACCCCCCCAACCCCTCTTCCTCTTGGTCACTGCCTTATCACAGGAACAGAGACGTAATTGAGGGCAGTGTCTTACTTGGGGTTACAGTAAAACTTAGTTCTCGGCCATCTAGTGGAACCCACGGTGCCATTTATAAATGCCAGCTTACTTTCTGTTTGTTTCACAGAATTCTTCAGGGTCTGGAACCCAACCTACTCATCTTTTAAGAAATGCACAATGAATGCAATTAAATCTCCAATCAAGACCTACAGATAAACACAACTAAATTATAAAGTAAAAAAGTTAATGTTTATAGTAGATATAAACACAAAACAAGACAAAATAGATTAGAGCTAATAAAAAACAGCCAATAAAGTGCAAAATATATACCATTAAGCAGAAAAATAAATCATTGAACAGAAACCAACACAAAAGGAATACAGATGGCTGAATTAATTGATAAGGATATTAAAACAACTTTTATAAGCATATATTAAAAATAGTATCAGCTACCAAGCTTCTTGGCCTGTATAGATCCCAACTCCTGGAACCTTTACAGGTCTGAGATGTTATGACTCTTAGTACACACTGTCCACTAATACCCTGTCCTAATTTGCCACAGCTTCAAGCTTGCCAGTCACACTATAATTCCCAAATCAGAAATAACCTTTAACTATTTATTCATCAGCTCCGCACCTGACTCATCTGAGATATCTCTTTGATTGCATTTACTTTCACTTAATGTGATCACAATGAGCCTGGATATAGAGCATTTACTATTTATTAGGGTTGAGGTTCAATTACAGTTTTGGATCTGTAGGTTTATAACTTCTATCAAATTTATAACAATTTCAACCATCATTTCTTCTGGCTTCTCAAGCATATGGGTTTCAGTAATGATAACTGTTGTAATGTTCTGTCTATTAATTTTATCATTCATATTTTTTATTCAATTTGAATTAACTTTATTTTTCTTAATGGAATATATCTTCTTGTCAACTGATTTTTATTGGATATCAGTAATCAGGAATTATACATTTTGGGGAATTGGATATTTTTGTGGTTCTATAAGTGTTCTTGAGATTTGTTTTCCAGTGATGCTGTTACTGAAAATACTATGGTCTTTTTAGGTATTATGTATGAGGTCTGTTAAGAGAAAGAAATTTTTATAGTATTGTTGTTGCTGTTGTTTTGAGTCAAGGTCTCAACTAGGTATCACTAACTGTCCTTAAACTCACTATATAGTCCAAGTTACCTTCAAACTCACAGATATCCATGCTTCCTGTAGGCTGGGATTAAAGACACACTACCATGTCTAGCTAGGGACTCATACCTTACTTCCTAGTTCCCTTGTTTAAATGACTCCATATTCAGAATTTCATTTCAAATACCACTAATGGTATAGCTAAAGTTTATCCACTAATAAACTTTTGTGACAGAGCCACCTGGTTTTTACAGACAGAACCCAAATCACCCATTGCTAATGTGGAGGCTAAGCACTAGAAGAAATGACTGGTTTGAAATTATGATTTATAAACCATTTTCAAACATCTCCAGTTCACTTGTTTTAAGGATGGCGGTGTAGCTCTCTGAAATTCATATTTGCTTAGCACACCCAAGGCCTTGGATTCTTTAGATTTCTGGGGCAGTAAAAACAATTACTAAAAAAGACCACAAACTCCTTTTCATTGAAAGAGGAAGGAAGCAGTTTAGTTATGAATCTGCACTGTGAAACAAAGTTATATTCCAGTTCAATTTTCTGGTCTCTTGAGTACTTTAGATTTCAAATAAGTTGCTTTGCCTTTCCACAGTTTACCTTCCCTCTTGGTAAAATGGGCTGATGGTGATCCCATATCGTGAGTTAATACAGTAAAGGCTCTTGGAAGTGTGCCAATCACAATGCAAGTGCTAAGCACTCACAAGAACCAATCAACAGGAGTTTTGGGACTTCAAACGTTGCACCTGAGCTTGCTGAAAAAGTAGGACAATTCTTGGTTTGAGTGATCCTGTAGCTCCATTTGTGAGAAGACCTGGTGCATAAGTAAGGATCGCCTTACATTGTAGGTAGTAAACCTTGGTGTGATAAAGAAGATTATTATATTCTGAGGAAATGAGACAAAGCCTGAAAGCTGAAATGACAATGACCCTCACCCTCATGCAGAACATGTAGAGCTCATTCTTTAGTTGGTTGAATTCCTAGCTATTAACTGTACAGCTGGCCTAACTGTGAAGATGTTGAGCAGCAGGATCTGTTGTGATTCCCTGTGGATTTGAGCCTTGGAAGGCACCTGAAGAGAATATGGTAGGAGATAGAAATTACCCACCCTGGACACCTGGACAGACACACACACACACACACACACACACACACACACACACACACACACA
>CAJQZJ010033539.1:1853461-1881764 GCA_907164525.1 Lophiomys imhausi | reverse complement strand
CACACACACACACACACACACACACACACACACACACACACACACACTCCTCCAGTCCTCTTCTACTCCCCTCCCTCTGTTCTGGTCATCTAGGGCTGCCAGTGGTGGGGAGTTAGCCTGTACCAAAGGTTGGTTCCACCTTTAGGCCAACCCCCAGATGCTTTGCTCTGTTTCTGGTGATATAAGGAAGTGTGCCTTTCTAACCACTTCCCTATGAGGTTGGGATACTAAGTCAAATCCTTCTTCCCTTTACAGGAAGTATAATTAGGGGAGTGGCTACATGCTTAATAATAATATTATTATCACAATAATATTAGCAGCACCAGCAATAATGATAACTTTCTTCTTTCCCAGTCTCTAAAAGATGTCAGATAGAAAACAAGTTTGAAATTCTCTAAACTGAAGCCCAAGGCAACCACCTGAAAGATGAAATGTGACAGTGGGCAGCCTAAGGGAGTGGACAACTCAGGTTGAGGTATGGAATGCCTTGCTCTGCTACCCATCACCTGTTCCCTTTCTCCTCTGTAATGCAGTTTCTTTAGTTGTGGGGTAATATTATCATCCTCCTGACTGGTTGTGTCAAGCACATTATTATTCTTCCTTGTTTTCCTAATTAAGAAAATGAAAGTTACATATCAGGCCCACAAACATTCAATGAACAAGAGTCAACATTTAATATCAGGATGGTTTCTAAAGGATCCAGCATCTTTTTGCATATCTGGCATGTACTAGATACACAGAAAGTCTTTGTTTTTTGAGACACGGTTTCTCTTTGTAGCCCTGGCTATACTGGAACTCACTCTGTAGACCAAGCTCACCTTGAACTCACAAAGATCCACCTGCCTCTGCCTCCCAAGTGCTGGGATTAAAGCCGAGCACCACCAGGGCCGGTTACACACAGCTATTTTAACTATTATTCCAAGATGACATCTATCATAATTATGAACATATGGATTTACTTTAAAGGCAGATCTATAAGGCCAAGTCTCCTTTTGTGTCCCAGCACATAATGTCATTGTAAGGTTTAGAGAAACACACATAGTACTTAGGTGGCTTGCTCAATGATTTATCTCCATGAAGAGGAGAGGTTCCATCAGCACATGTTGCATTCTCAATAGAATAACTACAGGAGAAAGAACTGCAGACTAGGAATTTATCATAACAACATGCTTGTAAAAATCTTTTTATGACCCTCTCATTCCATTCTTGTGACTTCCCTCTTATTCTTATCCTACTAATAGATGTTTAGGAAGCAGTTTCTGAGCGAAATAGTGTTATGCTTGGCTTAAATCACCACCCCTGACTTAATGCCTATCATCCACACTCCATCAGTGTGGGGTCTTGTGATTCCTGACAAGACACATTGCTCCTCTATTTCTGGGTTCTCTATACATAAAATGTGTTTGGCATGCGGATGTTTTGATTTGCAGGCTTTGCTTCTCTGGGTCTCGGCATTTGCAGCCATGGACAAGGATGTCAAGGATATCCTTGACTCAGAATTAAGTTAACTCTTCTGTGCGGTTGGCTATTTAAAGCTGTGCTATTTTTACACACGGGCCATTTGTATCAACTTATGGCAATGTACCTACCTTATTCATTAAAAATTGTTGCTAATATTGTTTTCTCACCATTTAATTTACTACTTTCATTTAGAAGAATTCCATGAAAGTTCTAGAACTTTGGAAGGCAAAGCAGAGCTTTCCATTTTCTGTAGATCCAGTTTAAAGGAAGGGTTTGGGGGCGCTTCTGTCGTCATAAATTTTACACTTCCAACTTTGTATTGTTTTATATATAATAAGATGAAGTTGTTATCTGATTGTATGTATCTGTGTAACTCTCAACAGTTTTAATACTGCAATAGTCTGACAAGCCGGGCTCTGCCCAATGGAGACAGCAGGGCAGTCATTTGTCAAGGTTGAAAGATTTGAAGAAATTTCAACTGAATGGTATACTCAGCATGTTTTTACTCCCAAGAACAGAGGGAAATATTTTATTTAAAGATACTTATGACTTTCGAGTTTATGGGAGAGGCCATCCACATGTTCCAAAACTCAGGGCCATGGGTCAAATTTGACTTGAAGTTACAATGGCCTGAAAAAAAAAAGTTTGTTTTGCCTCCGTGAGTGGTGGTTTTCCAGTATAAGCATTTCTTATATGAATGGGATCCAGAGCTTAGTATTTACTTGATGGTCACATTCATGTATTTTTCTGCCTGCTTCCAATAGATGCATAAGGAGTCTTCCATGTTGTGCTGAACACTTGATAACAATTTTATCCTCAGGGTAGGGCTTGTCATCACCTGTTAACAAATGGACAGAAGGAGACTCAAGGACACCCAGCCCCAAGTCCAGATAACTGCACAGACTACCTGAGCACCAATCCCGAGCTTCAATAGATGGTGAGTTTATTTAAATTCCCTACTGTCCTGCGTTTTCAACGTCCCTGCATTCCACTACCAGATTAATCCTTTCACCTAGCCAGACAAGACACACTACTTGTTTATCTCAAGGTCTAGACAAATATATTCCTTTCTGGAGCTACTGTTCTTAAGCCCTTTGGCAAATTCAGTAGTATTTAATGAAGGAACTCTTATGTTCATCTAAGAGAACAACACCGCGGGTGGGACACCAATAATAACCGTATTCTCCGAGCTGAAGAGCTGAGAATGTCTGTGTCTAAGGTTGGGGCCGCAGACCCAGGCATAGCATGCTGCAGAACCCCATCAGCATCCGTTTAATCCTGTCCCCGCTTACCCCCATTACCATTCCTCCCAGAAACCAACTTCTAAATCTTAAACTGTCTTCACTCAGCGCCCGCCCTCCAAGCAAGCTAGCCCAGCAGAAGGAACCTACCGGTTCTCAGAACTCGCTTGCGGCTGCCTCCTGGCAACCGCAGACGCGCTTGAAGCCTTGGGTGGCGCGCTCTCAGTGGGAGGCTGGAAGCTCCCGGGAGTGGACTGGACCCTCGGCATGGCTTCCAAACAAGTTAAAAGGAAAGACGTGCATCGGATCAATTCTGCCCACGAATCAGATAAATCTAAAGAGTAAGGGACCTCTACCACTGGGGGCCTTCCCTTCCCCTGCCCCAGTGCCTGGGCCACCCAGGGCTGGAACTGGCCCAGGAGCAAACTACCAGACCAGGAGTTGCTCAGCTTGGCTTGTCTCTGTTCTTTCCGGGAACCAGTCTTAGAGATGTCGGTTCCATAATCCTCCTCAGTCTCCAGCCACTTCCTTTCCAGAAAGGTTGCTTTCCACCTTTGGATGTTCCCATCTGTGAACTCTCCCAGCTCTTCCCCTCCTGAGTGGCATAGGCCTCTTAGAAGATGTTTACCTAGGAAGACTTCAGTTAAAGATCGTCTCACCGTGACCTGTCCTCTGGAAGGAGTAGGAACGGTGCGGGGGTGGGGGGGGTGTGCGGGGGAGGGGGGAGGCGGGGAGAGAGGAAGAGAGCGTTTGTGTTTTTACGCGCAGCAGCCCAGCTTTCCAGACGTTTAATCCGAGGAAACCAGACATGACGTGATTTCAGAAACCTAAAAGAGCAAAGTCTATAGAATAAAGTTCCTAATGCCTGCTCCGAGGAGGTACGCAGTGGGGCTCATGGAATCTTTTTAGTGTCTTTCTGTTCTGGGCTGCTTTTGTGTCTTCAACTCTGTATTCCCAGTATTTTCCTTTGATATTCTCTTCCTTTTGGATACGTACGGAAGTACATATATAGTACAGGTTTTGGGCCAATAGCTTAAATGTATCACATTTTAAGCCGTTCCAGCTCTGAGAGGCCAAACACAACTTCATTGGGATCCTGAACACTCTTCAGGATCCTGTGGGGGGATGGGCAGTACAAGACTTTTAACTGATTGTTACAAACATGCTTGCCTCAGCATCTCCTTTCCTTTGGATACCTCGCAGATAACCCAATTATTTCATTAGCTTAGATTTCAGAGCCTATAGTACATATGTAAGTGATTTTAAACAGGATCACTCTACTTTTGATGTACCAGGGTGAGTAAGAACATTTCCACACTGTCTAATGTTCTGTTCTAGAAGTCGAAGGACTTCAAGGCCCACACTACCTCTTCAGTTTACTGTCATGTATTCACTTAACCCCCGACACACCAGAATACCAGCTCCTCCCTGCCTCATGGATCTCTTCCGTCCTGTTCTCACCCCAGAGTCTTCTCAATTGGTCTTCTCTGTTGGCAAGTATTTTTTTCCTCCAGATGTCCAGTTGGTTTCCTCCCCCGTCTTTCTCACAAGTTACTGAAATGTCATTTTCTTCTCTTCAGGTCTTTCTCTTTAGGTGGCTGATTTAAAACTATGTCCCCACTTCCCTGCTCAATCTAAAACAGAAACTCACACTACTCCTTGTCTTTCATTCTACTTTGTTTCTCTTCATTGTTTTTTGTTGTTGTTTTTGTTCATGTTACAAACACACATAAAAAATTTGTTTTCATTTGTCTTCCCAATACTGGGTACTTTTAGATACTTCCTAATGTAAGTTCTAGGAAGACAGGGAGTTTTCTGATTTAAACATTGTCAAATTCTTAGTACCTAGAATGGTTCTTGGGTCAAACATACATGGTGGGTATTGAAAATTATTTTTGTGGGTGTTTATATAATTATATGAAAAAAAATTGATGAGTGGTATAGGCCAGATTCTCGGAATAAATAATTTCTATTTTATTCCATCATCACGAGGATTCATGATCTAATTCCTGCAGAGGAGCTGGATACAGCAAACGATTTTGAAGAAGGATTGTCACTGGCAGGCTGATTGATTGTCTCATGTAAACAGAGAATGGTGCTATTTGGTAAACATACTTAATGGACTAAGTGAATAAATAACAGTGATTGACAGAGAGATTTTTCCAGGCTTGAAAAAGAAAAGAATTTTCAGTCCCTTCCCCAAATAACAATGATGGTTATAACTAATGTACATGAAATGCTCAAACCTATTTAGGAGCTTGTGGGGGAAGTCCTGAATATTAAGTAGTTTGTTACATCCTGAAAGAGATGAGATTTTTAATTCTATGAAACAGCCAGTTTTTATCAATGTCTGGGTGGGATAGATATGGCAGGGTCCTGTGACACTCACAGTTCCACTGGTAAGATACTGGCTCTTCCTTTGCCAGGACTGCTGGTTTCTTTTTTGAAAAGATGATGTATTTTAATTTTTTTCTTGCACACAAGAAAATCTGAGTTCTGCTGATACAAATGTATGCTTGGTTTATGCGAACAAAAGAAAAATGGCAAATACTTTTACAACATAATATTTTAAAGCTAGGTTTTGCTACTACTGACTAAACACTAAATACCAAATCATTATTTTGATACATTAAGTGAGAGAACATGAAGTGGTTGGTAAATCAAGTCCTTTCTCTGAAGTTTTACCAAAAAAACCAATGGCAAACATAAGACTAGTTCACAAATACAGAGCAAAGTGTCACACAGTCTCCGAACATTAGGGATGAAATTCCAGCTAGTCTCTGGCGCAGTTGTCTTTTGTAAGACCATGGGAGAAATTTAGAGAACTTGACATCATTTTACCATTTCTCTGCTTACACAGCCAGTAAAATCAATCAGTCAATTCTCCCATGATCCAAGATAAGGAAATAAGAGAAAAAGTTTTCAGAACCTTGAAAGCAGCCATCTCATCCTCTGATAGCCAACATTCACAGTTTCTCTTTTACCGTAAAATTATGCAGCAGTCTGGAGATAGGGGCCTTGTCTGTCTTTTGCTTGCTAGGGTCACCAACACCTGATAAGCTCTTACTGCATGCTTGGTAACTGAGCTCTTTGGTTCCCTACCTTGGTTTTTAGTTCTTATGAACTTGATTAAAATCCATTTCTCCCTCCTTTCCCTACTTGATCTTCGGTCGGCACCATTCAAAGTTGAAATGTTACAACTGACACAGCTATGATTAAAAAAAAAAAAAAAATCCCAAGTAAATATGACTGACCTGTCAGTTTTTCTACTCCATTAGTATTTCTATCTTGTGCACTCTTTCTTTCTTGGCCCATATGAAATACGTTTAGAGCTCACCTTTGCACCAAGACACTTATGATGTTGAACAAACATTTGGTGTCCAAATGTCACTTTTCTTTCTGAGGGCCATCAAAGTATGATTGCTTTCACTCTAACACTCCCTGTGCTTCCTTAGCCTGCTTTGTTTTTACTTCTATTATTTTATTCGACTTTTTCCCAAAATAAATGTGGCGATATTGGTATAGTAAAATAATTAAAGTTCTAACTTAATTGACTTTTTTGTTACCATTTAACATAATGAATATTAGCATAACTGGTAAGAATCATTATTCTTAATTTCAGTACCTTAGCCAATTCTAAGCAGTTTAATAGCATACACAGAACTGCAATACCAGTAGTTCTCACAGCAGAGAGGGATAGAGCAGGATACCTGATGCCCCTCTCTGACCCCTGCATGTGCACCTGTATACACATGTACAACAATCCTCCATAAACCATTAGAATTGTTAATGCACACTTTGACATGCAGAAATATTTGGAACTTGAAGGGGTAGTCCATGATGGAGTGCAATTTGGTATTAGTAGTCACAAATTTTCTTCTACCTCCAATAACATATTCAAATATGACTTATAACACTACAAGAAATGTATTCAAGTAACAAGAAATGTGCCACCTTCTAGATTTGTAAGGTTGATAACATGTCATCAAATCTCTCTCAAATTGAGAAACTCATGACTCACCTCCATGTTTTAATCTTATCCTTATGACCACAACTCACATTTTAACTTTATAGAATTTTCAGGAAAAGTCAATGTATTTGGCCCTATGAAATGTGAAAAAATAGGATTATTTAAACAATTAATTTCAATGGTATTATGAAAGCAAGATAAAATAGAATAATATATTTCTTGCTGAGTACTAAATTGAGTTGTTGGTTATCTGAAGGAGAGAAAGTTAGGGAGCTGATTCCATGCAGCTATGCAGCAGTGGTTGGTAAGTATTATGTTCCTCTGCTTAGTGATATCAGAAAAGGCCCCCACTACAGAGAGCAAGGTGCAGGAGGAGGCTCCTTTGTGGCTCATCATGAATATCAGAACTCAACTTATTACCTAGTTGCATCCTCAGAGTCCACACCAAAGGCAGAGGCCAGAGGAGCAAAAATGGAGGAACAAGGGAAGGACTGCAGGGGGCTTTGCGATTTCCATAGTTGACCTTTGTAGATCTTCACAACTAAAAATACTTAACGAATTTAAAAAGCTAACTTGGTTGACAGAAACATGCTCAGGGGAAATCCCAATTCTTCATGATATCTCTTGCTACTAAATGATCATGTCTCACACCCAAGTCATTGGAAAGCCACAAAAGACAAGGAAATGTGGGACATGGAAATTTCTATCAAAGAAGTTATGATGTAGGTTGAGTGGGGATACAGTTCATAACAGAAGCCACTAGGGAATCTATCGTAATGTTTTAATTTCCCTGGGGACTTGGACAGCAAAGAAGTCATGTGTCAGCATGAGGTTAGATTAGCAAAATCACGAGACTCCTGGATTGAGGCTGTGCATGCTAAAGAGGAAGTTGCTTCTCACAGGAGTGAGTGTTTCATAATTTCCCTCAACAGTCACTCCTTAGACAGCTTGTGTTGGGGAGGGGAGTGTGTGGGGCACAAGAGGTCATTTAGACTGCTTGTGCAGAGGGTCTGTGGGTCTTGATACAGATACTAGCTCCAGAAGCACCTGAGTGAGTGTAGTGGTATGACATGGCTGTAGGTTAGAGAGTTAGAGCTGTAAAGTTGTGTAGGGCACACATGATTTTACATATCTGACAACTTAAGGTGCACTTCAAGATAGAACAAAATGGGCAGTGGTTTGAGCTTGCAGGATGTCTCCTTCTGCCCACTCCTGCTGAGTATGAGGAATACGGGGAGTGGGCTGCAGAGCAAATCTGAGATAGAACTATGGGAAAATCTATGGAAGCCGTGCTTGCACCAGTCCATGGCAGTGTGCACAGTGATGATGTCCAGGTCCTGATCATGTGGTGCCTGGACAGGAAGGGGTTAACGAACAATAGGTCTAGTATAGCGCCTTGTTTATTCTGTATTCTCCTCCGGGCCTGGTATAGTGCTAATAACGTATGTGTACTATAACTGAGTTAAAGTGGAAACAGTCCTGGTAGCTGGGTCACAAAACCGTCTGAATCAGAAGGGGTGAGGACATGAGAGCCAGAGGGCAGAGGCTCATCTCAGGCCACAAGAATCCCTGCCCAAGTTGATAACACTTGCCAGAGATTATGACATTATGTAAGGGTCCATTGGATAGTTTAAAATATAAAGCCTTGTTCAGGCAAGCAGCTATGCTTAATGAAGCTAAGGCTGCCTTTCAACTGTAACAGGCTCTGCCTTTAGCTCTCCTGTAATCTTCACCTTGAAGATTTATTTATTAGTTGTCCTGTGTGTACATGTGCAAGGGTACACACATGCGCTCAGACATGCTTGCAACATTATGTGCATGTGAAGGCCAGAGTATAACTTTGGGTGTCTGCACTGAACTTCTACCTTCTTTTGTGACAGTCTTTGATTAACACTACGCTGGAGACTAGGCTCACAGGAGTCCAGGGAGTCCCTTGTCTCTGCATCCCAATCTTACTGTGCTCTTGCTGGGGTTACACATGTGTACTTCTGAAGCTGAATGTGTATAGGTAGTAGGGATTCAAACTCAGCTCCTCTCCCTTACACAGCAAGCGCTTTGCCCACCGAGCCATCTCTCCAGCTTAGAGTTATCCTATTTTTTGACTCATTTAACTTTAAGGAAGAAATAGATCTAAGCTACCTGGTTGAATGATAAAGCACTAAAAATCTATTAGATCAAAAGATTTAAAAGTAGATGCTCATAGAAACTGTTCCTCCTGTTACCTGAGTTATGATCAAGTTTATGCTCCAACACTGTGGCATTCTTGGTAGGGCTTCTAAGAGAGCAAACTGTGGCTTCATCAAAAGTAATTTTAAAAACATCCCGTTGATTTTCATATTACTTTGACATTTCTAGGCCAGGGATTATTTGAATAAAGGAATTTATTTAAATGGTCTATACACTTAATCTGCTATGTAAAGTGAAGTAAAATGATTCTAGACTGTGTCCAAGACAGATTAAAATACACCTTTGTATAGGATGGAAATTAAATATAAGGATGACTAATCTTGCTTATTCTCAACCCTGAGGGTGTGCATGTGGCAAAGAAATTCCCCAGTAGGTGCTTGAATTTTTATTGAATATTCCTCCTCAGACTCCTGAGGCTGTCTGTAGCCCTTCTCGGGGTGGGTGCAAGCTAATTCCAGAATCTGAGGCTGTAGTCATGCTAATTTGTGTGGTTAAATTAATACCAGGTACATTTTTAATTAAATAAACATTGGGCATTATTTTAATGGTGTCAGAATGAACACTGCAGTCCAAATAGTAATTCTTTGTATTCTGTTCCTTTGAGTTGATGAATCTCGGAGCTTTACTTATGGGTACAGGTCATTTCTCAAAGATCAGTATGTGTTTTCTGCTCCCATTTCTTCAGCCAGTTGTCTCTAGCCCAGGCTACCAGCTCCCACCCACAGCTTCCTTGTAGACTGAGAGAAAGGGGTCCACCCAGAGATGTCTGTTGAGCATGTGTGTAAGTGGAATTATGGCAAAGGACCACTTTGTTAGGAGTAAGGCTTCTTCAGTGTGGCTATGGTCTACTTCCAGAGAGGAGCATGCATCTAGGCCAGTTATTAACGACAGAGGCTCTAGGCGTCGGAATTTTGTGGGCTAGGAGACAAAAGGAGCAAAAGTAGAAAGAGCTATAAAATGATTAGGGCGGTACTAGAGATGTGGTTTACAAACGTAACTGGGTAAAGTTGAGGTGAAAGAGAGGGCTCCCAGCATAAACCAACAGCAGGGCTTTCTCTGCAAGCTATTGCTATGAAAGCTGTAGACAGGCTGAGTCACAGTTGGTGACACCACTGTGTGTTCATTCCCGTTGAGCCTAGGTCTAGGGAAAATATGAGCCTAGTTTGTAATACACAGAAAGCACAAGATTATGGAGGAAATAGTTGGACTTGTATTAGTGGGCTTAGTTTGAACCTGTGCATGTAGGAGGCTTTCAGTATTGTAGGCTTACTTCATTCCTGGATTTGGGGTAAAGTCATTAGGAACATTTATCTTGAGATTTTACATACTGTGATGTTTTTCTCTTAATAAATAATTATGAGTGTTGCTGTGGGAAGTAGGGGTGGCCCATCAAGGAAGTGGCAGACGGTAATGATTGCAGTGGCCTCTATACTTGACCGGGTGACCAGAGCAGGAGCAGCTTGTCTCTCAGATGGCCTGCCTGATCCTTCCCCATCTCCAAGGGGTGGAGATGGTGAACTCCTGGCATGATACTGATGTGAACTAAGGTTCCTGGAAAGAAGCCATACCTACATTAGACACTCTATAAAGGTTGGTTGATGAATCAGAACTTCAGTGACTGCAGAGGGTGGAACATTGCAAATCCTGAGCCAAATTATCTGGGGCTATCTTGACCTTCTTAATATCTATTCATTGCTCACATTCATGTCTCATCCAACATTCTTGTGACTACCATGTGAAACACTTTAATAGACCACTAACTTCTACCAACTTAAGATCTAAGAACAAAGTCAGCATTTGAGGCATTAGAGCCAAGCCCCACATTGCAGTAACCTGTCTCCCTGATGTATTCACAAATGTATTTGTCACCTAAATCTGTGATCCTAGGCCACGATCATTCACTTGCTTCCAGAATAAATATCTCTTGCTTTTTGAGGTGAGAGCTGTTTTTGTCTTGTTTGTTTTTTAAATCATCATTGAAGATCTCTTTCTGGACTCTCTGGATTCTCAGACCTTGTGATCACATGTGTGTTTAGACTGGCTATGTTATTTTGTAAAATCCCTAGAATAAGGGCTGGTGTTACATCTCAGGGGTAGAGTGCTTGCCTAGCATAAATGAGGGTCCTAGTTTAAACTTCTAGCACTGAGAGGGGGAAAATCTCTAGAACAGCAAGCTTTTGCTGGGGGATTTTCATATCCAGGAGATTGGCAGCCTGTTTAGGTTGTCTCTTAAAATAAGGAACAATAAGATGTCTCTTTTCTTAAAAAGCTTCTTGCTAACCAGTAATCATAAGGCTTAAGACTCCTGGAGCCAGGTTTACACAGCTATGGGTGGCCGTCTAGGCACCTTGGGTTACCAGATAGGTGACTCAGGTCCCATCCTGACCAGTGATCAATATCCTGATTGTTTTGTTCATTGTTTTGCTGCATGTTGGTGATAAGGTATGAGTCAACCCTGGTGTGCTGGTTTGAATAGATATGGCCCCCATAGCCTCCTGTGTTTGAATACATGGCCCATAAGGAGTGGCACTATCAGAAGGTCTGGCCTTGTTGGAGTAGGTGTGGCCTTGTTGGAGGAAATGTGTCACTGTGGAGGTGGGCTTTGAGGTCTCCTGTGCTCAATCTACACCCAATATGGTACTCAGTCTTCTACTGCCTGTGAAT
The DNA here is from genome assembly GCA_907164525.1 of Lophiomys imhausi. Taxonomy (NCBI): domain Eukaryota; kingdom Metazoa; phylum Chordata; class Mammalia; order Rodentia; family Muridae; genus Lophiomys; species Lophiomys imhausi. The sequence goes on along the minus strand of CAJQZJ010033539.1, from coordinate 1,870,241 downwards.
CAAAATGTAGAACTCTAGGCTTCTCCAGCACCATGTTTGCCTGTACACTACCATGCTTCCCAAACTTCTGAAACTATAAGCCAGACCCAAATTAATGTTTTCCTTTATAAGTGTTGTTGTGGTCATATTATCTCCTCACAACAATAAAACCATAACTAAGACAGAAGTTGGTACCAGGAGTAGAGTATTGCTGTGATAGGCCTGACTATATTTTTGTTTGGAGGAATGTGGACTTTGGGACTTTGTATTATAAAAGTAGTTGGATGCTTTTAGTCAGACTTAATGGGCTATGCTAACAGGAACATGGAAGACAATGGTGCTGAGGGAGATTTGAACTGTGGGGCCTAGCTCAACAGGCTTCAGAGGAGAAGAATGTTAGTACTTGGTCTAGAGACTGTTCTTCGCATATTTTGGAGAAAAATCTGGCTGCTTTTTGTCCTTGTCCAAAAAGTTTGCCTGAGGCTAAATTGAAGAGTTTTGGATTGATTGCATTGTCAAAGGAGATTTCAAAACAACCTACTCTGGACTGTGTCAGGTAGTTATTAATGGCCATGTTTATGATGATCTGAAAGTACAACTTTTATTTGCCTGATGTAATTATCATCTTGGAGGCTTACTGCATTTTTCTGCTAACCTAGTTTCTAGCCTCTGTACAGTCTTATCTAGGCCTAGAATGTTTTCAGCCTCTGAGACTTTTTGCTGAATAAGCTTACCCTTTCAAGCTCTTTCTGAACTCTGGCTAGCTGGTTCAACTCAGCTGTTCTGACTCAAACTAACTCTAGCAATCTGTGCTAATCTGTTCTTTCTTATTCTCTGGATCTTTCTGTCTTTACCTGTGTCTAGCTTGTTCTCTTTTCAACCTGTCTCTGCAAAACTCTCCCAGTAAAATTGCCTCTGAACTCCACGAACTGAGCTCCCATGAAATCAACTCCACTCACTTCCTCTCATTTCACTGACTCAACTGAACTGACTAGAACTTAGAGATCTGTATGCCTCTGTCTTCTGAGTGCTGGGATTAAAGTTGTGTACTTACCACAATGCCTGAATCTAAGCTTTTCTTTTTTTTTTTTTTTTTTTTTTCTTTTCTTGTTTTGTTTTTATTTTGAATGAATTAGGTTTTTTTTTTTTTAATGTTTATTACTTCAGGTTACATTTTCATCACAGTGCCCTCTTTCCATCCCTCCCAGTCCTGCCCTCCCACCCTCTATCCCCTATCCCTTCCATGCCACTCCTCTGGAGTGGAGTGTCCCTACATAACAGTCCCCTGCCCCAGTTTCAGCAGTCATATGAGGGCCAAGAGCCTCCTCATACACTGGGGGCCTACAAGGCAGCACCACTAGGGCAAAGTGTCTCATTGACAGGAAACAAAATCTAGGTTCCTGTTCCCTTTGGTGCATTGGCTGTAGTATAGTTATCCTGTATTATATGGCTAAAATCCATTTATAAGTGAATAGATGCCATGTGCATCCTTCTGAATCTGGGTTAGCTCACTCAGGATGAGCTTCTCTAGTTCCATCCATTTGGCTGCAAAATGCATGATTTCATTGTTTCTGATGGCTGAGTAGTATTCCATTGTGTAGATGTACCACAGATTTTTGTTTGTTTGTTTGCTTTGTTTTTTTTTTTTTTTTTTTATATAAATACTTTATTTTTTTTTTTCAAGTTACATCTCAGTAACAAACCCCTCCCTATTCCCCCTTCCTAACCCGCCCTTCCACCCTCTTCCCTCCAGAGGTTTCCCCTTTCAGTCCAACAGCTGGTTCCTTCTCTTATAACAGTAAGTATTATACAGAACAATAGATATAAATATGCCACATTTATGAGATTAAATTGGCCCAGTATACCTTCCCAATGTTCAGTTTATACCTATTTGGCCCCTGACTTTAACATTCTACTATCTACCCAACTCCATGGGTTTAAAGGTCTATATGTGACTCAACATTCATACTATCTTGTAACACACTTTTAAGAGTATCTTCTTAGATCTATAACACCCTCTTGATTCCTAAACAGTTCAAAATTTAACTATAAGATTCTATCTGTCTATTCTAGCTAAGCTTTTCTTTACCTGAAATTTGCTCTATACCAGGCTGGCCTTAAACTCAGAGATATGCTTGCCTCTCTATTCTGGGATAAGGAATGATTGTATTCCAGCCAGATCCAACAGACCTAAAACTTCTTCAGATGTGATCTCTTGCCAGAGCAGCCATATTCTGAATTAAAATTCCTCTACAAAGATCTATAATGAAAAGGAGCAAGCCGAACAAGGAAAGTTACAAAAAAAGGAAAGAGGGCACCAGGAAAAATGGTGCTAAATCCTGTGTTCAAGGAGATAAACAGATTAAAGAAAAACCCAATGTTAAAAGGAATAAAGGGAGTGGTGATCTCAGGGCAAGATCCCACCCAGCTAAGCTTCCTACTGTAAAAGGAATTAAAAAACAGTTTAGATTCAGGTGTGTGTGGGTGTGGTGGCTCATGTGGTTCTGGCTTTAGAACCAAGGGTAGAAGAAAAGGGTTATGGAATCTCCCTGATGCCAGGCATGTGGGAAGGATGTTTCTGCATGGAGGCCTAGAGAGGCTATTCTGTGAAGCTGTGAAGTTGAAGCCTTGGTTGCCTTAGAGACTCTAAGATGTTAGAGAAGACAGCTGTGGGATACATTCCAAGGAAACCTGCTAACAGGGGCAGAAACAGCCCAAGAGAAAGAAGTGTGTTGCAGTCTACAAAGTTGAAAGGAATTGGAGATCTGAAGAACATGTTGACATCAGACATGGAGATGCAGAGTTTATAGAGTTTGCCTAGCTGCTTTAGGTCTAGCTTTGGTGCAGTATTTCCTCACTCTGCTCCCTCCCCTGTGTTTTAGAAGGGTATATCCTGTACCATTATATGTTGGAAGTATGTGATCTGGTTTTGTTTTATTTTTTAATTTTGATTTTATAGTTAAGAGATTACATGAATCTCAGAAAAGACTTTGAACTTTGGACTTTTAAACATTGTTGAGACTGTGATAGGCTATGGAGACTTTTGAAGTTGGACTAAATGCATTTTGCATTATGTTGTGACTACAAGCCTATGGAGGCCAGGGAGGAGAATGTAGTGGTTGAATAGGTATGCCCTCCCCCATAGGGTCATGTGATTGAATGCTTGGCCATAGGGAGTGCCACTATTAGGAGGCATGGCCTTGTTGGAGGAAGTGTGTCACTGTTGCTTCTTGCCGTGGTGACAGCGGACTAAACCTCTGAAACTGTAAACTGACTCCAATGAAATGTTTTCCTTTACAAGAGTTGCTTTGGTTATGGTGTCTCTTCACAGCAATAGAACTGTAACTAACACACCTGGTGTCTTCCTAATCTGCTGGTACTGCTGAACTACTTATCACTACTCAAGCTTTATTTCACAGCCCCCCTTCCCGTTTCTGGAGTCCACCTATCCATCTGCCTTCTGCCTTATTTTCTTCTTTCTAACTTCTAATAAATCATTCTCCAGTGATTTGAGTTGGACCAGCCCTTCCTTCTATTGATCATCTAAACGAATGGTCATTAAATAAATGCAACTTCCTTAATCTCTCCAGGCCTCCTTCTGCAGCTACACTTGTACGTGTAGACAAATCCAGCTGGAGGTGTCCTACTTCAAAGGAAATCTGCCCAATGTGGAGTCATCTGTTTTCTCTTCAATCTGTGCCCATTTTTATCCATTTAATGATGCTATTACCATCTTCTTGTCAATCATTGTAGACTCCCATGTCCTTTCCCCACAGTATCCAGTGGGTTTCCTTCCCCTTCCTTGATTCTACACCTCTGTCCCATTTCATTCTCTTTCCTATTACACTGTAGTTGGCCTCCTTGTCATCCCCAGGTAAAATCACAAAGAAAATAATCTAATCCTTGTGTTGTTAATCAAGGAGTTTCTTATCCAGTTCATATCATGTGTAGTACTGTTGGTGAGCTATTATCCACACTGTATTTCAGTTCGGATGATGTTTCTGATTAAAAAATTCAGTAGAATGATGAAAGGGAAAGAGAGAGGGCAAGAAAGAAAAGTGATAAAGGAGAGGAGAAAGGAGAGGAAGAAGGTAGACAGAGAGATAGAAATAGGAAGGATATAGGGGTATATCAGCACTGCAGGTGACGTCCACTTCCTTGTAGTCTCTGCATCAAATGAAAACCTAACAAACAAGTTCTCATTTATGCCTTTGTGCACCCCCTCCTGCCCTTCTTTCTACATTGCTGATAGCATAAATCCATCCAACTCATCCTAAACCGAAGGTTTTTTCCATGAGGCCAGTAATGACTTCTTCAGTTGGACATAATTTTCCCCTCTTCTGTGCTTGTGAGGTACCTGTCTCTTACTTCCTCACTCCCTTCTCTGCTCTTGTCTTTATGTCCTAGTAATCCTGTGCCTTTGTCCTTACTAATTTGAGACTAGAAATTGAATTTTGTTAATCTTTCTAGTCACTCAAGCATACTGTATTTTTAAACATAGAAAATTGTTGAGCTGTTAAAACCAATTTCTATTTAAATAATTTTAGTAAAACTAAAGGAATTAAAGGTCAGCATAACAACCTTTTTTTAAACTACCTTTCAATTAGAAAACATTTTTTTTTGCAGCTTATTTCCTTAGGAATTTGATTTTCTAAAGAGTGTGACTCTGAATGCCCCAAACCAAATTAAGTCCATTTTGCAATTCTATTCATATTCATGTTCATTGTGTATATAAGCTGACACTACTTAAGAAGGCATGCTGATTGTATTTTGCATAAATAAGCTGCCCCCCAGCCCGAGTAAAGTCATACCCAGACTCTGAGCAGCATGCTTTGAGAAAACAATGGCAAAGTTCCAGGCCTTCATTTTATTGAAACTTTAACATCCCTACAGTGACCAGCTTCCACAAAATAATCTCATTAAAGCAGAGATACACGACTGTGTCTGTCTGGACAAACCAGATTCAGCTTCTTTTTAGTACTTAAAAATCTCCAGAAGCCTCATACCTTCAAATTGACTGTTTTCTTTGAAGGAATTTCTTTTAAACTCTTGTATATTTCATATTGTGCTACAGTCTTGCTACTTGGCTTAAGATTCATTTTTAATTAATTTCTTGATTTTAATTAGTTAGAGATAAGGTCTTGTTGTGGTGCCCGAGGCTGTCCTCAAATTCCTCAGTGCTGAGATAACAGGTATGCTGCACCGTGAGAGGAGAAAAGGGTTACAAAGGATGTGAATATGATCAGAGCCTATCATGGCAACATTATAATGAAGGCCTCAACTCTACATAATGATACATGCTAAAAGTAACTTTAAAAATTATTTTATTGTCTTTGGAAAGCATAATTAAATAGTGCTTTAATGGCTCCTGAAGTTATTTTATATATATAATATAATAATATATTATATAATTATATATTAATAATAGACTTATGAAATATTTTAAATTATGGGCTGATATAATCATATGTAAAGACAATTTTGACCTTGTCTCAGTTCCAAAGCAGGCATGATATGGACTCACCACAGAGCGTCGGTGTTCAGTATTACTTAGGAATAAGTGAGACATGGTTTAAATGAGGGTTTTCCTTAAGCAGTCTGAAATTATATATTTTTGTAAAATGTTTTCTTCCCAGATATGTCTGTTATTTTTACCTCAATTAAAAGAATCCTGCATTCTCAGTTTCTTGTCTTCCTGTTATACAGTTTCATATTAATTCTTCACTAACTCAAGATCTAACCTTTGTGCTCCTTCTGTTTTTTATGTCTAATTTCTCTGAGTATCCTTAATTTCTTTTCACATACAGATTTACCTCAAGTAGTTTCCACCAACGTCTACAGTTATTCAGCATGGTTTCTACAGAAAAATATAAGAATAATTGTATCACTCGGGAATTCTTTTTGTATTTTGCTCTCTCTCTCTCTCTTTCTCTCTCTCTCTCTCTCTATATATATATATACACACACATATATATATATAATTTAATCATATCCTTTGAAAGCACAAAACTATTATTATTATTGTATGTTTGTAAGACATATTTTAACATTTTTACTAACACATTATATTATTTACTTACAGTTGTGATTTGAGGCTCACCCGTGTTCATTTCTTGTTTTCCTGAGGTAAATCCTTCAGGCTTCTTTGTTTTATGAAGTTTGTTATGGTAGAGTCAGTGTTCAAATGCTTGTAAGTCATTAAGATGAACATTTTTATTGTTTGAATAGAGTTTGATTGGATATTGACTTTAGCCCTAGCCATAAATTTACTTCGATTCTGAAGATGCCACTTTTTTACTTTCTGGTAACTCCTATTACTATGAACTTGAGATAGTTCTTCATTTTAGGAAATTTGACCTTCTGTTATGTAAATAAGTCATTTGATATACTTAGGCTCAGATTACCACCTGTCTACCTCCTATTCATCTTTTTAAACATGGTTAAGCTTGGATCTGAAAACACATCTTTGTCAGTTCTACATGTGTGTTGTAGTCTTCTCTTTAACACTCTAATCTCGGGATTCTCAGTCCCACATTCTAACCACTTGGTCTTTCTGGAAATCCTGGTGTGTGATGTGTTGTATTTTTAAGTCTATTTACATGCCTACTTCAGAATTTCTGTTTCATTCTCTGTAAATACCAGCTTTTAAACATCTACCTCTACCAGCACCCCCACACACAGCAGCAGCAGGCTGTCTATTCTTTATGCTATTTTATAATAATTTCTTTATCTTCTTACATTTTTACTACTAAAAACAAATGTCTTTGTTCACACCTGAATTTTTGTTTAATGCTTCCCAGTCTCACCCGGTCCTGTAGAAACTGTGCTTCCTTAACCCTTTTGGAGAATTCTGACTGCTTTTATTTTAAAGGCTTTTCCATTTGTCACCTTTCTATTCCTTTGGGCTTGATTCTTTTCTTTTGAGATTGTCACTGCTCCTAGCTTCCCATTTTGCTTTTGCTCTGTAGTTTTTGTTCATCTCTTGTAGATATACTGAGTTTCTTATTCCTGCTATGGAGTTGCTGTAGTTTCTGGGATGATCAGGCCCCCAAGCCACTGCTGAATTCAGTTGGTCACACTCCTGAGAGGACACAGCAGTTAATACAGTGTTGAAATAATACCTAATCAGTTGGCCAACAGCTGCCTTTGGGAGCTACCTGCAGAATGCTCCCCTTCTCTTGAGCCCCAGTCTCTCTCCAGAAACTCAAGACCTAGCTGCAACTGAGCTACAACATAGCCAGCGGACCAGCAGAGCCTCCTAACATTCATTCCAACATAAGAACATTGACCATGTTTTAAAGCTTTACCACAGCTCCATTGTCTCCCAAATCTTAATGCTGGTGTCTTGACTTCTCTGCCATATGGGAAATAGCATCCCTGGTGTCACACCCATAGTGGAAGTTTGTCTTCATTCAGGTTACCCAGCCTGTCATGCCATGAACTACAGGGGTACAATACCAGAGTTAGTCCAAGGCGAAGAGCTTACAAATAACTCTGACTGCCTGTTCCTTCTTGACACCTCCTCCTCACTTCCGGACACTTATGGGGCAGCCAGACTTCCAGATCTTCAAGCTCCATTTACCACTGTTTGCATTCCTTTCCTAGTGAATACTTACATAGTGCGCTGTTTCATCCCACAGCTCACCACAACACATTCTTTCTGTAATCAGTACTCTGAGCATCCTCAGTCACTGAGCAAGGCTTCCTCATGCTTTCTCCTCTGGTAACAGCTTTTCACTTTTCACTTATCTGAAATGTTTCCTCCCTCCAAACACTGGTGTGCTTTTGTTGTTCTTGTTCTGTTTGGTGTTTTGTTGTTGTTTGTTTTTTATATCCCATTCTGAACATTTGAAATGTTCAGATTTTGTGTTATAAATCTTCTCTATTAACTTGTAATAAGTTTTTAAAAAATATTTCTATCAAATGCATCTAATATTTGAATTCTTGACAGAACTTGTACTTTCACTGATATGAAGTCTACTGGTACTTGGGTGTATTGGAAGATAAATTACCTGTAAACAGCCTTAGGTTTTGATATCGCTGGTTTGAATTTTCCAAAACTTGGCAACATGAGTTTTCTGTCTTTACAAGTTCCCAAATCTTCCTTTGTTTTACCGGAGTTAATGCATGTGCTGCTCTTGCAAAAGACAAGGGTTCTGTTCTCATGTGGCTACACAGTAGCTCAAAAACAACTATAGCTCCAATTCTAGGAGATCCAGTGAAGATCCAGATCTTCTGACTTCCACAGGCACCAGCCATGTGTAACACATGCATTCATTTTCACAAAACATTCATATGCACACAAAAATTGTAAATTATAAAACACATTTAAAAACTGCCTTGTTCTCAGCATTGATGGGACCAATCACAATGTACTTTGAATAATTAAAAGGGTCTCATCCATGCTGGAGCAGTTGCTAGATTCCCCAAGCCAACTTCAAAGCACCCACGCTGTGCTAAGAATTTAATAAGCAGCATTTACAAGGTTATTTGAAGTCTTCAGTATATTCGACCTTTGGCTGTCCTTGAACATTATTTGTCATGTTTTCCTAACACTGCAAGTGATTCCACAGCCTCGTTTGACACCATTAACTGGAATCTTTTATTCAACTGGGAGTAATAGTCAGTGTAATTGAAACTCATTTGATGTGTTCCTAGGAAAGGCAGCCAATTAGTTACAAAACTTAAGGGGTTGATGAGGAAGCATTGACTTATGTGTGACACACTGAGGAGGGAAATCAAGATTAGAAGAGCTCTTATTTCCTAAAAAATGAAATCCTCCCTTAAAAAGTAATTTTCAAGACTGTCAACCTTCTAGAGCAGAGTGTGGTGATGTACACCTTCAATACCAGCACCTGAGAGGCAGAGGCAGGCGGGATCTCTGTGAGTTCGAGGTCAGCCTATTCTACCTACATAGGGAGTTCCAGGAGAGCCAGGACTACATAGAGAAACCCTGTTCCCCCCAAACAAACAAACACTGCTAATTTTCTAAGTGAAGTAATTATCTCTTTTTTGTTTTGTTTTGTTTTGCTTTGCTTTGTGAGACCGGGTTCCTCTGTGTAACAGAGCCCAGGCTGTCCTGCACTGGCTTTAAACTCACAGACATCCACCTGCCTCTGTCTCCTGAATGCATGTGCCACCACGCCCGACTCTTTTTTTTTTTTTTTTACAAAGTCACCTTTTGTTTTAACCTGAAGGCTGTGGCAGCACTCACTAGAACATAATAAAGACTTGTCTCTTGTCTAGGTTTCTCTAGTAATATGGAATTTTCTATTTTTCCTGAAAACTTAATTCTTTGCCTCCTGACTTCTTATATATTCTGGCATGCTACAGGACTCTTTAACAATGTATATATCCTCAGATTTTGTTTTCTAGCCAGGCAGAAGACTCAGATTTAAAACAAGAACAACACTAGAAAACCTACATAAAGAATGGGAAACTCAGGACCCAAAAATGAGGAAGAATTGAAAATGACAGCATCTTCTGAAGCAAGGCCTGGCGATGTCTCGGGGATCTTTTGCTTTAACACATGCGGGGAAAGCACAAATGAGGAAAGGAGCAATCAAACCAGCTGCCAACCTCAGCAGGCAGCCACTGAAGGGGACTGCACTGGGAGAAACTGGCAGAGTGCAGGGACACAGCACAGCAAAAATGCAAGCTCTTCAACAGAAAGTGTGAATTGCGGTTCCAGACAGGGAGGGTGATGGTGACTTCTGCACGAAGTTCAGCTCCTACACTGTCTCACGGTTGCTGTAGTGAGGAGCGTGTCACCATCCAGGCAGAACGTGGCTGTCCCCCCAGATCATACTGTTTGTCAAGCATTTTCTCTACCTCCCCCGACAAAGCAATGATGTGGCTTGAATCTAGACTAGTCTTGCTTTAAAGAGGATTTGACGGAAAGTGCAGCTCTGCAAACCTTTGTTGAAATATCCTTGGCAGAGGCCAACCCAGGCTCCCAGTTCTCCTGAGGAAGACCGGTTGGCACAAGAACCATCAGCCAATGAGAAAGAATACCAAGACAGCCGTGCGCACAGGAAGTACTTACAAGAGGGGCCTGGTGTGCCCAAGTCGCTAAAGAGTGAGGCCCAGACCACCCCAGGGAGCATCTAGGAAAGCCCGTGCTAGCTAACGCATGGGCTACAGCAGAAGAGCCTGGGAACCAGAACATTCTCAGACTCTGTGGATGCTAGCAAGGTCCAGATTCCCAATTACCTCCACCATGGAGTCATTCCCCTTCCCTTGGTGTTTCCACTTGTGCCAGGCAGGGAGGGACCTAGAAAGGAAAAAGGTCTTGGCAATTAGGAGAGTGACAGAAAAAAAAAAAGAATGTGTGCAAGGTTTACATCAACAATGAAATGAAACCCATATTAGTCTTGTTTATAAAAATGAAAAGTGTTAAAGTTGAAATCCATAAATTTGATGTTCCAAATTGTGGATGCTTAAATAAATGAAATGTGTAATAGAAGATGGATATTATACAATCATTAAAATAATAGATAAGCACTTATGGACACAGGGCATACATAAGAATAGATGGAAAATACAACATGCACAGTGATTTTATTTTTTAACAAAAAGGACAATTTTCACATTGATCTGATGGTGTTAAACAGTATGGTGCTTAAGGGAAGTGCCTTTTAATTAACTGTTTTTTTAATCAAAATAATGACAAGTAAGTACTTTTACATATAAAGAAGTCAAAATCATATTTTTGGGAACATTCCAAAATCTATTACTCTTGTAAGAAATTTTTCTTGGTCATGAATTACATTTAAATTATCTTATGTTCATATGGAAGCAAGTAGTAGTCTATTCACACCAATTTTTGAGTGTCCTGTATTGGTCAGTATGGACAAATGTTCAAAATTTGCTTGTAAACACCTCTTTGGGATCTTTTCTGTCTCTAGAATTGTCACCTGTCGATAGTGTCTGACTAGCAACTGTACCTAACACACTCTACCGACAAGATCATTCAGTTTATGCTGTGGAATTGGTTCACTATTTTTTCTCAGAGATTTTAATTGAGCCTCCTTAATCCTCCCTCTCTCAAGACTCTACCATTTTGGCAGTGCGGTACCACCAAGTTCTGTGGAACAGAAGAGGGGAAAGTTCCCAATCTGGCCAGAGTGGAGTGAGGCAGACATAAATGCCGAAAAGTGGGATGCAGGCAAAGGTGTGAAGGAGAAGGACAAGACTGGCAAGAGCCCCATATTTGTAAGTAGGTGTGGCTGAGGCTGCTCATGGGTGGTTGTGTGTTTGGCAATGCTGGAGAGGGAGATCAGGGTCTTACACATGCTAGACAAGCTCTGCCCCTGAGTTGCACCCCTTATTGTTCATAATGAGATACATTGTTAACATGAGTTTACACTTCTCTCTCCCTCCAGTTGCCAGTGCAAAAGGAAAGCTATTCTTTTCCCTTTGAGCCCCTCCCCTCGTACACCAAGTCTTCACTTCCCCAATATTTGTTATCCTGGGAAAATGGCTGAGAAGAAATATGATGGTGTCCTCGTGAAGTAGAAGGAAAAATGAGAGATAAATGAACTGGTTTGACATTTAGTTTGGACATTGGGAAACCAGTATTTGATTCATTAGCAAAAGTCTCATGGTATCTGTTTTGGCATCTGACATTCGGCCTTTGACTGGCATGAGCTATTACAAAGTGAAACAAACAGTTGGTACTGTTCCATGCTCTCTGTTTTCCTGCCATCTTCCAAACAGACTTGTGTCTTAATAATGCAGATACATCCTAGAATATGATCAGCAGGATATTTTTCACCATCATGGGATAAAGGCAGTCTGAGCTCCTAAAAGGCTATTTTTTATGTCCCCTGCCCCTGTTGGAGTTTTCAAGTGCTTTTGCCCTCCCCTCCTTCCTTAAAGTTTCCCCACTCTTTGGATTGGTTCATCAGGTTGCTTCATGGCTCATTGCTTAAGTGTGGATTTGCTCAATCTAGCCTACTGCTGTAAAATCTGAAAGATACACACATAAACAGGGACATGCATCCATATACAAGCAGACACCATTATAAAACCTCATCTTCATTTGAACTCAGAGAGTTCACTGACCCTTTCAGTCTGAAAGGTCCAGTCATTTTAGGTCAGGTGATAAGAATGCATTGCCTCACACTGCTAATTTGGACATTAAAATGCTAACAAAGTCAGTAATCAGTTACTTTTATTAAATATCTTTTGTGAACCAATCCCTGAGACTCTGCATGTTGTTAACAAAATTTGAATGTTAATATTTATGATTTCAGAATGTTCTACACAAATAAAAACACCACATGCCAATCTAACCATTCTGGTTACTTAGTATGTATTTCAAAAAATTGTGAAATGTGTGTTTTGAAGTGCATCTCACCAATGGCCCATTAATCAAATTTTACTCAACAATCAAGTTTCTGTCAAAGACACAGTCAATCTTTTTAAAAAGGAATTCTCTTAGATTTTTTTCTTTTATTGAAAGCAGATTTGTTTCTCACATAGTGTATCACGTTCATTGCTTCTTCTCACTCTATACTCATCCCAGCTCTGTTCCATTTCCCGTCTGGGTCCCTCCAGGTTCTGTTTCCCATTATAAAAGAAGCATGCTTCTAAGGGATAGTATTAAAATAAAATACAGCGTAATAAGATAAAATAAAAGCTAACTCATCAGGATTAGACACACCGAACAAGGAAAAGACCTCCCCCCCCACCAACTTGGAAGCCGTAATATATATGCAAAGGACTTTTAGGATAAAAGAGAGAAGAAAAAAATATATAAATAAAATTTAAAAATAAGATAAAGTTAAAAAAAAAAACAAGAGAAAAAAACACTCATAGGGCATTTTAAGACAAGGAAACTCCGAAGATGCCTTTGAATTTGGTTTCTGTTGACCATCTGTACCTGAGCATGCAGCAGCCTATCCTTAAGAGTAATTTGTTTCCCCAGTGAGACCCCCTTGGAGTAATCTAGATTTTCATTTGCAAGTGGTTATCAGTTGGAGATTATTTCTGGGTTAGGGACCCCTGCATGTGTTCACTTCTCCTCGGACACCGTTTGGTGCAGATCTGTGCAGGACCTCTGCATGCTGCCTCAGTCTCTGTGATTTTATATGTGCATTGACCATGTTGATTTATATGCCCTTATTTTCTTGCTGTCTTCCATCCCTTCTGGCTCTTAATCTCTTATGCCTCCTTTCTTCAGGGTTCCTTGAGCCCTGAGTGGGAGGGATTTGATGGAAACATCCTATTTAGGGCTAGGTGTTCCAAGTCTCTCACTCTCTGCATAATGTCTGGCTGTGGATCTCTATATTTGTTCCCATATTCCCATCTGCTGCAAGAGAAAGTTTCTGTGATGATGACTGAGGTAGGCACTGATCTATAGGTATAGCAGAATGTTGTTTTACTGGGGGTTTTTAGTTTTATACTAGGTCCCTGAGCTATCTAGTCTTAAGTTCTTGATCATCCAAGCAGTGTTGGTTGTGGATTCCATCTTGTGAAGTTGTCCTTAAGACAAATCAGATATTGGCTTGTAGCTCTCATAAGCTTTGTGCCCCAATTACCCTAACATATGTCAGAATTTATAGGCAAGACATTATGGTAGATCACAGGGTTTGTGGCTGAGCTGGTATTTAGTTCTGTGGAGAGTACCTTTCAGTACCAAAGATGCTAGCAAGTTTGATCACTCTTGAGGGTGTAGGATGAAATCTCTAAGTACTTCTTATTTATTTGTAGTTCCCTGATGGATAAGGTTGTTCAACATTATTGTAAGAGTTTCTCAGCCATTTGAGTTTCCTATTTTGAGAATTCTGTTTATAGATTTGTACTCCATTTTTTAATGGGGTTATTTGTTTTCTTGGCATCTAGGCTTTTTGTTTAGTTCTTTATATATTTTGGATATTAGTTCTCTCTCAGATATGTAATTGATAGAAATCTTTTCCCATTCTGTAGGCTGCCACTTTGTCTGAACAATGATGACCCTTGCCATGCAGAAGCTGCTCAGTTTCATGAAGTCTTATTTATTAATTGTTGGTCCAGTGCCTCTGTTAACAGTGTTCTGTTCAGAAAGTCTTTTCCTGTGCTAATGTGTGCAACGCTATTCCTTAACTTTCTTTTCTGCATGTTATGTATGCTTTGGTTTATTTTGAGGCCTTTGATCTATTTGGAGTTGAGTTTTGTTCAGGGTGGTAAATATGGATCTATTTGGACTCTTAAAAGCAGCCATCCAGTTTGACTAGCAACATTTGTTGAAGATGCTATCTTTTCCCCAGTATGTGTTTCTGGATTTTTTTTTTTTTAAGTAAAAATCAGTTGTCTATAGGTGTGTAAATTTATGTCTGGGTCTTCACTTCAATTTCATTGATCAACATATGGGGATTTTTGTGCCAATACTATGCTATTTTTATTACTATAGCTCTGTAGTACAAATTGATATCACAGATGGTGATAACTTCAGCATTTTATTATTCAAGATTGTTTTAGCTATCCTTTTGTTTTGTTTTGTGGGTGTTTGTGTTTCCATATGAGGCTAAAATTGTCCTTTCAAGATTTGTGAAGAATTATGTTGGAATTTTGATGAGGATTGCATTCAGTCTGTAGATTGCTTTTGGTAGGATGACCATTCTTACTATATTAATCCTATATAGTATGGAATTACTATAGTATAGTATATATAGCTGGTCTGGGATTATTCATTCTTTGTGTTTTCTTGGATGTGGTTAACATCTTTAGGTTGGAGTTTTCCTCCTAGCACCTTCTGTAAGACTAAATTTGTAGATATATATTGGTTAAATTAGATTTTATCATAAAATGTCTTAGTTTTCATCTACTGGGACTGAAAGTTTTTCTGGTTATGTTAGTCTAGGCTGCAACTGTGGTCTTTAGCGTTAGTAGAGCATCTATGCAGACCCTTCTGACTTTTAGATTCTTTACTGAGAAGTCAGGTGTAGTTCTAATATGTCTGTCTTTATAAGTTACTAGGTCTTTTTCCTTTGCAGCTTTTGATATTCTTTTTTTGGTTGTGTCCATTTTGTGTTTTGGTTATTATATTCGTAAAGGACTTTTTTTTCCTGGTCCATTCTATTTGGTGTTCTTGTAACTCCTAGACAGCTCATTTTTAGGTTATGGGAATTATCTATAATTTTGTTGAAAATATTTTCTGTACCTTTGATCTGGGTGTTTTATTCTTCCTTTATTCATAATATCCTTAGATTTGATCTTATCATAATATCCCAGATTTCCTGGACGTTTTGTGTCAGGATTTTTTTAGACTTAACATTTTCTTGACTGTGATATCCATTTCTTCTATAGTGTCTTCAATGACTGAGATTCTCTCTTCCATCTCTTATATTCTGTTGATGAGGCTTTCCTGTGAGGTTCCTGTTTGAATTCCTAAATATTTTATTTTCAGATTTCCCTAGTTTGTATTTTCTTTATTATTCTCCTTTCAGGTCTTAAACTGTTTTATTCATTTCTTTCTACTATATAGATTTCTTTAAGGGATTTATTCATTTCCTCTTTAAGGATCTTTATCACATCCATAATGTATATTTTAAGGTCTGTGACTTGTGTTTCAGCTATTTTGTAATATTTAGGGCCTACTGTCATAGAGTTGCTGGGCTTCAGTGGAGACATATTGTCCTGCCTGTTACTGATTGCATCTTTATGCTGGTGTCTAGGCATTTGGGTTTGGGAAGATTGTAATTACAGGTGCAGATATTTGTTTTTTTTTTTCTTTGTTGGGTAGATGTTTTGTTCCTTAGTTTTTATTTCCCTCTCTGGTTCTTAGAAGAGTATGGTGGGTGGGTGTTGCCTGGTAGTAAAATCTTCTGGGATTCTGATAGGTATGACCCTGGAGGTAAAATGCATTTCTAGGAATTGGAAACTGACACTTAGGAATGAGGATGGACTAGGAAGAAGGGCTGAGGGATCCACAGGATGGAGGGAAGGAGGGTGTTCTACCAGAATCTGCTTAGTCCCCTGGGAATGGGACTAGAGAGTGAGCAGAGGCCAAACAGGTGGTCTGCTGTAAAGCTGGGGATGAGACTTTTGGGTTGGGTTTGGAGGACTGAGAGGTGAAGATCTGAAGTTAGCCTAGTTGCTTCTCTGACCATTCTGAATTTCAGTATTCAAGTATTCCACAAGGTATTTCTGAAGACAAACACACACACATTACTCCATAAATGCTTCTATACTGATTTAACATTTGTATTAGTTGGTTTTTATTAGGACTGGACTTTTATTATAATAAAGCCACACTAAAAAAAAGCCTATTTATTTATTTACTTTTTTATTATTT
The DNA here is from genome assembly GCA_907164525.1 of Lophiomys imhausi. Classification (NCBI taxonomy): domain Eukaryota; kingdom Metazoa; phylum Chordata; class Mammalia; order Rodentia; family Muridae; genus Lophiomys; species Lophiomys imhausi. Next base: position 1,853,983 of record CAJQZJ010033539.1, on the reverse strand, counting down.
ATTTTTATCTAGCACTTTTTTGAAGACCCTGAAGGAAAGATTGAATTACCTCCATCATTGAAAGTCTTTTCTTGGAAACGTCCACAAGATTTTATACTTAGTCGAGTAAGACTTATTTTCACTATTGAATGAAATAATTATTATCTACAAGGATGGGATATCTTGTTAACCAAAGGTTGAGGTCTTCAAATAACTTACGTGGTTTTCCTGTGATTTATAGCAAAAGTAATTTGTTTTTTCTCCTCTAACTCAGAAAGTTCATATGTTTGAGTGTATTTTTTTAATAATTTATTTTATTTTATTTTTTATTTTTTGGTTTTTCGAGACAGGGTTTCTCTGAATATCTCTGGCTGTCCTGGACTCGCTTTGTAGACCAGGCTGGCCTCGAACTCACAAAGGTCCGCCTGCCTCTGCCTCCCAAGTGCTGGGATTAAAGGCGTGCGCCACCACCGCCCGGCTAATAATTTATTTTTTTATTTCTTCAAGTTACATCTCAATCACAATCCCCTCCCTACTCCCCCC
>CAJQZJ010033539.1:1824870-1843311 GCA_907164525.1 Lophiomys imhausi | reverse complement strand
TTCTTTTTCTTATAACTATAAATACAATACAAAACAACAGAAATAAATAGGCCACAATTATAAGAGTTATATGGCTTAGCATACATTCCCAGTGTCCAGTCCATATGTATTTGGCACCTGACTTTAACATTCTACTATCTAACCATCTCCATGAGTTTAAAGTTCTATATCTAACTCAGCTTTCATACTAACTTGCCTCATAATTTTAAAAATATCTTCTTAGATCCAGAACACCCTCTTGATTCCTAAACAACTCAAAATTTAACTATGAGACTATAGCTTTTTATTCTTCAACCACCTCAGAGACCTGAGAGGGATAAATATATCTGATTATATAGGAAGTACAGGGCCTGCAGCTTCCAAAACTAAAAAATGACATACCAGTGGCTGCCTGGACAGTTCCCATTTTCTCTTCATACATTACAGCATCAATCTTCAGCCATTTGGCCCCATTTCTCTGACAGACATTGGTTGTAGAGCAGGAATTATGAAAGACTTACCTACCCTGTCTTGGCAGAGCTAGGCTGTCGACTTATCTGCTTCCAAGTTTTGTCCTTTTTGGACAGAAGTCTGTCTACAGTTGAAGCAAGGGGTTTTTCTTGCCAAGAGAACAGCTTACCACCAATTCAATCATCTCCCACTGGAGATTCTTTGATGCTCATCTTCTACTTGGAGTAGAATAGGGGGTGCTGTCAGGAGCTGACATGTCTCGATATCAAAAAATCTTAAGTTAAGAAAACATCTTTGAATGCCATATTCTGCAGATCTCTTGAGGTTTTTGAAGATGCCCTATCTATCTCTTATATTTAGATAAGCAAATATTGCTTGTCTCTTAGCAACTTGATTGAGTGTATTTTAATAACTTCTTTATTGGTGGATCTATGGGTGGGTCAGTTGATTAGGTGCTTTCTGTGCATGCATGAGGACATGAGTTCAATCCCCAGGACCCAATTAGAAAGCCAGATGTGGCAGCATATGCTTGTAAACACAACACTGGAGATGGATACACAGGCTAATCTCTGGGGCTCACTAGCCAGCCAGCCTAGCTGACTTAGTGAATTTCAGGTGAAAGTAAAAACCCTGATTCAAAAGTCAGAGTGGAGAGTGACTGAGGAAGACATGCAAGGATGCCCTCTGGCCTCCACATATACCACCTATGTGTCACAGCACACATACATGGAAATACACTTGCACATGCACACACACACACACACACAAACAAATACACACACAGACACAGAATAACAACCATTCTTGTATAGATGTCAAGGAAATTACTGTATTTTTGTCCACACCCTTGATTTTTCTACTTCTATCCAAAATGCCAAATTATAATCAAAACTGTTGCACAGAAGTTATTCATTATTTCTGATTGGCAGATTCTGTATATCAGCATGAAATCACAGGGTGTGAAGGTCTGTTTCCTCCAGTGTTTATTAGAATTAATTTTCCAGTCCAAGAGACTTACACTTGAGTTACCAACTTCCAGGGCTCCTCCAAGCATCTTCCAAAGCCTGTTTTCCTTTCTGCATGCCATGCTCAGCCAGCTGAATCACACATTTGTGGAGACACCTTGGTTTTAAACAGCTCTCACACACCTCAGAACTGTAGATGCTCTAGTCTAGCATCTTAATAGCCACATTAATTTGAGTGTATTTCTTGTCTCTAGGATTTTAATTATCACTAATGCTTTTTCCCTTGCTAAATTTCTTACTGTTTTCATTGAATGCCTAGAACACCAGTAGGGTAAATTAATTAGCACCAGTCAAACAGTTGTAATGGAGCCGATTCTTGTGTGCGTTTGTAGTCTATTGGTTCTCTGTTTCCACACAAAGTCATTTTTATTCTTCAAAGTGCAAGCCTCCATCAGAACTGGTACTAATACAGGAAAATGTAATTCGGTCCTCTTCTAATTAAAAAAAAGTTGTTTCTTCATTCAAAGTGATTTACTAAAACAACAGTGTCTTTTGAATGCTTCCTTGTAAGGCATTTCAAATACGTCCATTATGAACAAAAGATGCTTCTAAATACATTTTAATATCGAGCAACATGGAGATGAGTATAGATTCTCCACTGTCCACACAATGCACTGGACATTAATAGGCTTTTAATAATTCTTAGTCTGCTTACTGTAATTTCATCATAATGTCCCATCCAATAAAATGTTTTTATAAATCAAACAATCTTATCTACTTTCTAGTAGGCATTGGGTCTAAGAGTTGTATCTGTATTAAAAATCAATTCATTCTTTGCTGATAATCTCTCCACCCCAACACATTGTGAGAGGCCATTAGCCTGCATACTGCTACTACACCACACAGGTTCCTCTCTGATGGGTCATCCTACAATGAGGCAACACAGAACATCCAGAAGTGAACATCTAAACTCAGGAAATCTTGAGGATAGGGTTTCAAGATTTGATGTATAGACTCACAATAAGAATCATTAAGTATACTCATAAGTAAGGTTAAAACAATGACAAAAACCTCATAAAATAATGACTATATGAGATTTGGTCTATTGACAACTTCCCTCCAACTGTTTCATGAAACTAACCTTTTTTTTTCCTTTTTTTAAAACATTGCAACATTTTACCTTTTCCTTTCTTCCTCTACTTCTGCATACCTCTCTTTTCAATAGTTGCTGATATATATATATTCTATATATATTTTATATATATATATAACATGTGTGCATGTATAAACATATATATTCCTAAATATAACTTGCTTGAGTCTGTATAATATTACTCCTATGTATGCTTTTTCAATGAAATAGTTTAAGAAAGGTCAGGTTGCCCTGGCCCCACCTCCTCCCTTTGGGAGTCATATTTGCCTGTAATCAAATGGCTGTTCACTGCTCTTGATATAGCAGGGTTTATTTTTTACAAAACCAAAAAGGGCCCTCCTTCCCTACTGAGGAGTCCTGATGCACAAATGTTTTAATTCTTCTGGAAGAATGGCCTTGGGTGATGTTTTCAAGATCAAAGGTTACATTGTAAAAGTCAGGCACCTGGTGTGATGTAATCTCAGCCTTTGACTTTAAAGACCCTAATTCTGCTTTGTCTGGCCCACAAGTGTTTTCCTAGGCACTAGCCTGCTCTTGGTGAACCAGCTAGAAGATTTACTATACTTTTAATTGGCTTAATACAGTGAGGTCTGTAACATTCTGGAGTGGGTTATATCATTGAGAGCTTTGGTATTACCAGTTGGTGTTCTCTTCCCTGGAGAAGACTATTTCTCCCACAAAACTGTCCAATTAGGTTTCTTTTACTTATTTTTTTTAAATTAATAAATGTGTGTCTTTTTTTTTAAATTTCAGCCTCCTGTAGTTGTGAAAAATGAAATCATGTTTGACTTGTTTTCACCAAATGAACATTTACTCTGCAGTGAGGTAGGTAGGGCCACAGGGCCCGTTGCCCCAGTTAGGAATGGCTTTTAGGCCTGTATACATAAGGGGCTCCTGGACAGACAACCATTGGCACTCAACCTTGCACACCTTTAAGTTGTGGTACCGTAGAGTGGGGTTTTCCCCTCAACTTCTTTGAAGTATAGTTACCAATTAAAAAAAGTATCCATTTATGTATTTATGGTATACAATTTAGGTGAGTAAATATATGTACACACAGAATGGACTATTCATCAAATCAAGAATATTTGCTTGTGTGGTAAGAACATTAAAAACCACCATTTTAGCTTACTTAGTTTTAAAAGTTCTTAGTGTTCTCTGAAGTACTCAGCTGCTCCCCACCCCACATGTATATACATATATACGCACATATATATGTATATGTATATTTGTATACATATATATGCATGTGTGAATGCTGTGTATATATATACATATGTAACCACACACACACATACAAACACACACACAAACTCAGTTAATTCAGTCAACTTTTTTAGGTCATTTCATTTATATTGCTACTCTATATCTTGAAAACCAAATCAAGACCTATAATTTTTTTCTGCAGCTCAGAAATTAAAATGATGAATATACTATAAGTCAAATTTATTTTTACTCTTAGAAATGTTTTTACCATATTCACTTAAAATTGCAGTATTGTTTTAAAATAACCTATCAATACTGATGGCTTTTTTGTTTTGTGTTCAGCTTATGAGGTGGATTATCAGTGAAATCTATGCTGTGTGGAAGATATTCAATGGAGGGATTTTGAACAATTTCTACAAAGGAAATTCAGGAGAGCTTCCTATTCTGCTCTGGAAGCCCTGGGAACACATATACTCTCTCTGCAAGGCAGTGAAGGGCCACATGCCCTTGTTTAACAGCTACGGGAAGTATGTTGTAAAGCTTTACTGGATGGTAAGTCACTCAAACTGAGGTGCATTCGAATTCATTTGCCCTTCCTATGAAAATAAGAAACCAGAATAAAAAAGAAAAAGGCAGTCTCAGATTTTCTCTAGAAAGGTTAGCCTTCAATGGGAGACTAGTAGGACTTGGCTGTGTAGCTAGACTGACTGTGGAGTTCGTGATTTCCAGTGGTTCCCAGTGGTCTCATCCAGGGAGCAGTTTGGCAGTCAAGCCCTGAAACACAGCACTTCCCATTCTTCTGTCTCTCAGCTAGGGGCACAACTTCTACCTCTTTCTAAGCAACTCCAGCTAGGAGGACTCCATCCATACCAATGTGTGTGAGCATTACCATTAGTAAATAATTTAAGTAAACTCTTTTTTTTAAGATTTTATTTATTATGTATACAGTGTTCTGTCTGCATGCACACCTGCAGGTCAGACGAGGGCACCAGATGTGAGCCACCATGTGGTTGCTGGGAATTGCAGTCATGACCTGTGGAAGAGCAGCCTGTGCTGTTAACCTCTGAGTCATCTCTCCAGCCCAATTTAAGTTAATTCTTTCTGATGAAATATACTGTCCACACCCACTCATTCTTGTCCATTTCCAGACCCAAACCTTTTACATTTTGCTTTAAAAATCCTTTTCCAGTTCTCATGCAGTACTCGTACTTGTCTATCCTTTGCTTCACCCTGCAATGATTTAGAAAGCACATTCCTAAAAAATATACTTGGTTCCCTCTGACTGGTTCAGTGTGATTTGCTGTAGACACGTTTGCCCTCCATTGCTGGTTCCCCTCTTTCTTCTCTCTTCTCTGCTGAAATGCCTTCTTTTGTTCTAGAGCTATTTCATTTTCCTGTCTTGTTAGAGATTCTTTTCCTTCTTTTCACAGGTCCCTCAGAGCCTTTTCCTTCATGACTTCTTAGAGGCAACCCATTTCCCCAGAGCCTCTAATATTTAAAATTCTGATTTTTAAAAAAACTGTCTTTGATGACACAGGCCTGAAATCCCCAAAACTCTAGAGGCTAAAGCAGGAAGTTGTGAAGTTAAAGGCCTTTTTGAGCTACAGATTAGGTTCAAAGCTAACATGGACTATTTAGTGAGAACCTTTCTCAAATAAAAAGTTCAAACAAACAAACAAACAAACACTCCAGTTACACATATGGGCTAAATGGTAGAGTGCTCCCCTAATTGTAAAGTTCTGGGTCCAATCCTCAATACTGTCATATTAAGTAAGTTAATTAATTGTGATAATCATACCAGAACATTACTTCTCAGTAAAATGTTTACATTATGTTCAACTTGGATTCTCAGCTAATTGTACAAGGTTCTTTGACATTAGCCAGAAAGAAAACATATCCTGTGTTTGTTTTCTGCATAAAGGAGAGAAGGGGTTTCCCATTCCATCTGGGTGTAATGACAGCATGCAGGACACACAGCATCTTTCCAAGTACTTTCCAATTTCCATATTGCTTTGGCTCCCAAGAGGAGAGGAAGAAGCAATTTAACTATTGTTCCCACTAGAAATACAAAATGTTGTGGATAGCCTACCTCTGTCTCTGTGCTTTTATCTCTCTCTAATAAACAGATAACACCTACAATAGAATACCAATATTTTTCTATTCTAGACCAATAATTTCCCCCCAGTTGTTAGCAATGTATTTATGTGAAAAAATATTTTTGTTTTTATTCCTCCCTGAGCTTTATATTTTCTTATTATCCAATTTAGAGCTTCTTGGACTGTGGAGTACAGCAAAATGCCAGCACAAACATGTGGAGATTTCAAATCCCTGCCCCCCACCCCTTGACCTGATGAATCCACCTGGGAACAGAGGCTGCAATCTCGTTCTGCTTTCTGCTGTGTTGTTTTGACACTGGGTCTCCTTTGCCCTAGCTGGTCTTGAACTCACATTAAGATGGCTTTGGACCGCTCTGTCCTCACCTCCCATCTGCTGGGATAGCTGGCATCAGCCACAGAGCCACACTTATAATCCTGCTTTTAAAATAAATTCTGAATGATATCTTCGTTAATTAAATTTAGTGAACAGTGCTTTCAAAATATAAAACAATAACAATGACAAATTCATTTTCTAATACTCAGTCACTATGTATCTCCAATGAAATGCTGTTTAAATTTTTAAAATTTATTTTTCAAGTTAAATTTCAATAAAAGTGCCCTACCTCCTTCACTCCAGGTCCCACCCTCCCTCCTTCTCTCTTCCCCCTTCTCTCTTCCCTATCTCTGTCCTCTCCTTCTCCTCAGATGAGGGAAGCCCCCACATATCAAACCCCCTTAGTTCATCAGTCACACAAGGGTTAAGATCTTCCTATTGTATTGGAACTTGATATGGCAGCCCAACTAGAGTAAGGAGTTCCACTAACAAGAAATAGGGTCCATGACTTGCTGCTGGGTGGAGTTTTTCACTGGATAGGTATGCTAGGTTCCTGTCTGTTTGGGTGGGTTTTAGAATGGTTGTCCTGTGCTGTATAGTTAATATCCACTTATAAGAGAATACATGCCATGTGAATCTTTTTGGGTCTGAGTTAGCTCACTTAGAATGAGCTTTTCTAGGTCTTTCCATTTGGTTGCAAATTTCATGTTTTTTTTTTCCTGATAGCTGTGTAGTATTCCACTATGTAAATGTGCCACATTTTTAAAAATCCATTCTTCATTTGAAGGGCATCTGGGTTGTTGCCAATTTCTGGCTATTGTGAAAAGTGAAAAAAAAAAGCTGCTATGAACATTTCGAGGCGATGTCCTTGTGGTTTGATGGAGAATCTTTTGGATATATGTCCAGGAGCTACCGCTATGGCTTGGCCTTGAAATAGAACTATTCCCAGTTTTCTAAGATATCACCAGATTGACTTCCAAATTGGTTGTATAAGTTTGCATGCCCACCAGCAATGTATGAGTGTTCCTCTTTCTCCACATCCTTGCCAGTGTGGCCTCTGTTTTGAGTTTTTGATCTTAGCTATTCTGATGGGTGTGAGATGTAATCTCAGAGTCCTTTTGGGTTGCATTTCCCTGATGACCAATGATATTTAACATTTCTTCAAGTGCCTCTTGGCCTTTAGAGATTCCTCTTTTGTGAATTCTCGGTTTAGTTCTGTACTCATTTTTGATTGGATTATTTTGTTTGTTGGTGATTAATTTCTTGAGTTCTTTATATATTTTGGATATTGGCCCACTGTTTGATGTGGTGAAGATCTTTGCTCAATCTGTAGGCTGCTGTTATGTTCTAATGATAGTGACCTTTGCCTTATAGAAGCTTTTCAGTTTCATAAGGTCCCATAAAAGCTATTGGGGTTCTGTTCAGGAAGTTGTCACCTGTGCCAATGAGTTCTAGGCTTTTCCCCACTTTCTCTTCTATTAGATTTAGTGTCTGGTTTTATGTTGAGGTCTTTCAACCACTTGGACTTAAGTTTTGTTCAGGGTGGTTAATATGAGTCTATTTGCATTCTTCTACATGTTGACATCCAGTTAGATCAGCACCATTTGTTGAATGTTGAACCACCTCTGCATTGCTGGTATGAAGCCTACTTGATCATGGTGTATGATTATTTTGATGTTTTCTTGGATTCAGTTTGAAAGCATTTTTTTGAGTTTTTTTGCATGTATATTCACAAGGGAGATTGGTCTGAAATTCTCTTTCTTTGTTGGTTTTTTTGTGTGGTTTAGGTATCAGGGTGACAGTGGCCTTATGGAATGAGTTTGACAGTGTTCTTTCTTGTTTCTATTTTGTGAAAGAGTTTGAAGAATATTCATATTAGCTCCTCTTTGAATGTCTGGTAGAATTCTGTGCTGAAACCATCTGGCCCTGGACTTTTTTTGGTTGAGAGACTTTTAATGACTGCTTCTATTTACTTAGGGGTTATAGGAATGTTTAATTTGTTACCTTGGTCTTGATTTAACCTTGGTATGTAGAATCTAACAAGAAAATTATCCATTTCACTTAAGTTTTCCAATTTTGTGGAATATAGGTTTTTGAAGTAAGACCTAATGATTCTTTAGATTTCCTCGGTGTCTATAGTTATTTCCTCCTTTTAAATTATGATTTTGTTGATTTGAATATTTTCCCTCTATCTTTTAGTTAGTTTGGCTAAGGTTTTGTCTATTTTGTTGATTTTCTTAAAGAAACAGCTCTTGGCTTCATTGATTCTTTCTGTTGTTCTATTAGTTTCTAATATATTGACTTCAGCCCTGAGTTTGATTATTTCCTGACATCTACTCCTTTTGGTTGTGTTTGATTCTTTTGTTCTGTATGTTTCAGGTGTGTTTTTAATTCGCTCGTATGGGAACTCCCCAATTTCTTTTTAAAGGTGCTTAGTGCTATGAATTTTCCTCTTAGCACTACTTTCATTGAGTCCCATAAGTTTGAGTATATTGTGCCTTCATTTTCATTGAATTCTAAGAAGATTTTACTTTCTTTTTTTTTAATTTGTTCCCCAAATCACAGGTCATCGAGTAGAGAGTTGTTCAGTTTTCATGAGTTTGCAGGTTTCTCTTGTTTCTGTCATGTTGAAGTATAGTTTTATTCTAGAAATTACAAGGGGTAATTTCAATTTTCTTGTATATCTTGAGGCTTGCTTTGTGACCGACTATATGGTTGATTTTGGAGAATGTTCCATAAGGTGCTGAGAAGAAAGTATATGTTTTTGTTTTGGGTGAAATGTGCTGTAGATATCAGTTAGGTCCATTTGATTTATGACATCAGTAAGTTTCATTATTTCTCTGTTTGCTTTCTTTATCATTGATCTGTCCAGTATTGAGAGTGGTGTGTTGAAGTCTCCCACTATTAATGCGTGGGGTTCAATGTGGGATTTGAGCTTTAGTAGTGTTTCTTTTACAAATGTGAGTGCCCTTGCATTTGAGGCATAGATGTTCAGTGTTGAGATGTCTCTTGGTGGATTTTTCCTTTGATGAGTATGAAGTGTCCTTCCCCATCTCTTGATTAAAATGGCTGAAAGTCTATTTTATTGGATACTAGAATGTTGACTCCAGCTTGGGTCTTCGGTTCATTTGGTAGGAATATCTTTTTCCAGCCCTTTACTCTGAGATAATGTCTATTGTTTTTGCTGAGATATGTTTCTTGTAAACAGTAGGATTCTGTTTTCATGTGCATTATCTATTCTGTTTCTTTTTATTGGGGAAATGAGTCCATTGATGTTGAGAGATATTAATGACCAGTAATTGTTAATTCCTATTATCGTGATGGTGGTGGTGGTAGTGTGTGAGTGAACTTCTCTTCTTTTGGTTTTGCTGCAGTGGGGTTATTTGCTTCCTTTGTTTTATTGGGTGTAGTTAACCTCCTTGGGTTGGATTTTTCCTTTTAGTATCTTCTGTAGGGCTGGATTTATGCATTGATATTGTTTGAATTTAGTTTTGTAATAGAATATCTTGTTTTCTCCATCTATGGTGATTCAGTTTTGCTAGGTATAGTAGTCTTGGCTTCCATCTGTGCTCTTCTAGGGTCTGCAAGATGTCTGTCCATGCTTTTCTGGCTTTTAAGGTTTCTGATGAGAAGTCAGATATGATTCTGATAGGTGTGCCATTATATGTCACTTGGCCCCCTTTCCCGTGCAGCTTTTAATATTCTTTCTTTGGTCTGTACATTTAGTGTTTTGATTATTATGTGGTGGAAAGATTTTCTTTTCTAGTCTAATCCATTTGGAGTTCTGTAGGCTTCTTGATGGTTCTATGCATCTCTCTTTAGGTTTGGGAAACTTTCTTCTATGATTTTGTTGAAAATGCTTTCAGGTCCTTGGAGGTGGGAATCTTCTCTTTCTTTGATTTGGATTATTTTGAGGTTTCTTCTTTTTATAGTGTCCTTGATTTCCTGAAGGTTTTGTGTAAGGATTTTTTTTTTTGGATTTCACAATTTCTTTGACATATATATATATCGATTTCTTTAATTTTAGCTTCTGTGCCTGAGATTCGTTTTTCCATCTCTTGGATTCTGTTGGTGATACTTGTGTCTGTAGTTCCTTTTCTTTTTCCTAGTTTTCCAGTTCCATAGATGTCTCAACTTGTGTTTTCTTTATTTTTTAAAGTTCTCTTTTCAGGTCCTGAACAGTTTATTCCTTTCCTTGTCCTGTTTTCTATATCCTGCATTTCTCTAAGGGCTTTTATTCATTTCTATCACCCATTTTCATATATTTTCTTGTCCTTTGAGGTATTTGTTTTCTTCCTTTAAGACATCAATTATTTTCATAAGGATATGATTAAAGTCAATTTCTTTCTTTTTTTTTTTTTACTTTATTTTTTCTTCAAGTTACATCTCGATCGCAATCCCCTCCCTACTCCCCCCTCCAGTCCCACCTTCCCACCCTCTTCCGCCTCAACCCACCCATCCCCTTCCTTTTTTTTAAAAGTTTAAGGTATATCTTTTTCCCCCCAACAGCTCCCCCTTTCAGTCCAACAAATGGCTCTTTCTCTTATAATAATAAATACAATACAAAACAACAGAGGTAATTAGGCCACAATTATGAGAGTTATATGGCTTAGGGTACATTCCCATTGTCCAGTCCATATGTATTTGGCACCTGACTTTAATATTCTACTATCTGAGTTTAAAGTTCTCTATCCAACTCAACTTTCATCCTAACTTTCATCACAATTTTAAAAACATCTTCTTAGATCCAGAACACCTTCTTGATTCCTAAACAACTCAAAATTTAACTATGAGACTCTAGCTATATATTCTTCAACCACCTCAGAGACCTGAGAGGGATAAATATATCTGATTATATAGGAAGTGCAGGGCCTGCAGCTTCCAAAACTAAGAAATGATATACCAGTGGCTGCCTGGACAGTTCCCATTTTCTCTCCATACATTACAACATCAATCTTCAGTCGTTTGGCCCCGTTTCTCTGACAGACATTGATTGTAGAGCAGGAACTATGAAGGACTTGCCTACCCTATCTTGGCAGAGGTAGGCTGTCAACTTACCTGCTTCCAAGTTTTGTCCTTTTTGCACAGCATTCTGTCTACAGTTGAAGCAAGGGATTTTTCCTACCAAGAGATAGGCTTGCCACTAATTCAATCATCTCTCACTGGAGATTTTTCGATGCTCATCTTCTACTTGGAGTAGAATAGGGGGTGCTGTCAGGAGTTAACATGTCTTGATATCAAAAAAATCGAAACTTAAGAAAACATCTTTGAATGCCATATTCTGCAGCTCTCTTGAGGTTTTTTAAGAGGCCCTATCTATCTCTTATATTAGGATAAGCAAATGTTGCTTGTCTCTAAGCAACTTGATTTCTGATTAGCTTAGAAAATAACTATAATAGACTGTCATAGTACCTAACAAAATGACAGGCTTGCATGACTATTAGTTTGCATTTCTTAATTATCCTAAATAGTTTATGACAGTTGGTAGCAAAAGGCTGAAACTTCACATTTCATTTTTCCCCCTAACCCTTCTATCCCACTCCTCTGGAGTGGAGTGTCCCTACATAAGAGTCCCTCACCCCAGTTCAGAGGTCATATGAGGGCCAAGAGCCTCCTCATACATTGGGGGTCTACAAGGCAGCACCACCAGTGAAAAGTGTCTCATTGCCAGGGAGAGATAACTAAAAAACAAACAGACAAACAGATAAAAAAGAATAAAAAATAAATAAATTAAATAAAAAGTCTATTTCCATGTTCCCTTTGGTGTGTTGGTTGTAGTATCGATATCCTGTACTACATAGCTAAAATCCTACTATAAGTGAATAGATGCCATATGCATCCTTCTGAGTCTGGGTTAGCTCACTCAGGATGAGCTTTTCTAGTTCCATCCATTTGGCTGCAAATTGCATAATTTCATTGTTTCTGATAGCTGAATAATATTCCATTGTGTAGATGTACCACAGTTTTTTAATCCATTCTTCGGTTGAGGGACATCTGGGTTGTTTCCAGTTTGTAGCTATTACAAATAAGGCTGCTATAAACATAGATGAGGAAACTTCCTTATGATTCCGTGAAGAGGCATTTGGGTGTATACCCAGAAGTGGTATGGCTGGGTCCTGAGGCAAAGCTATTCCAAGTTTTCTAAGATATCGCCAGACTGACCTCCATAGTGGTTGCACAAGCCTGCACTCCCACCAGCAATGGGGGAGGGTTCACTTTCTCCACAACCTCGCCAGCATGTGCTGTCATTTGAGATTTTGATCTTAGCCATTCTGACAGGTGTGAGATGGAATCTCAGAGTCCTCTTGAGTTGCATTTCTCTGATGATTAAGGTCAATTTCTTGTGTTTCAATTGTGTTAGGATTTCTGTAACATTATAGCTAGGTTCTGGAGATGCCATATTGCCTTTGTTTGTTTGTTTTGATACTGTTCTTTCCCTAGCCTTTAGTCATCTGTTTGATCCTGCTGTTGTTTGGCTATTCCTTGTGCCCACTCACCATGGTGTACTGGGAAGACCCGTTTCAGAGGCTGGTTGGTCCTGTGAACCAGCCCCTCACCTCCAGATGATGGGTAGGTTCCTATAATACAGGCTGTATGACCATGAGGAGAACTGGTGGGTCTCTTCAGAAAGCCATGTTGAACTGTGGTCCAGAGGTTAGATCTGTGTGTCACTGGAACCTGGGTTCTCTCCTGTTTGACACTGTTTCGAGTTCAGTAGTTTATCTGCTGAATCATGCAGCCGTTATTCAGCTCCACTGGAATCATGGTCTGCAACTCTATGTTGTTCAAGACCAGAGCTCCACCCAGGACAGAGACCCAGTCAGCGATCTGGTGGCTGGCTGTTGCAGGAGCTTGGGTCCTCAAGTGGGTGATCAGTCCCAGCTTTTGGAGGGGAAACCCTGACACTGGCTGTGTTTGCAGTCAGTGCAGCTTCTGATCACTCCCCTGTGACAGGTTTAGGCTCCCAGACACTCAGATATTGTGCTCACTGGGTGCTGCCATTTTAGGATATATGGTTAGAAATTCTCACTTACCTGTGTGCTCCCATGGTCTGGCTGTTCCTCCGGGGAAGGCAGGCAGGTCTTTGGCATGGAGCCTGGAACTTTGGAATGCCAGCAGGGCTGCTAACCCGTGGCTGAAGCTGTGGGCTGGAACCGTGCATGGCTTGGCCTGGAGATCCTCTCCAGGAAGGTGACAAAGATGGCTGTTCCTGGGTGCTTAATGCGCTGTTTTGTGTGGCAACCTGCCTCAGACCTTGCTGTAGAAGTTCCTCAGCTACCCACTGCTCAGATACCATGTACACAGGACAGCATCATCCTGGAATCCCCTGCTGTTTAAATTTTATTTTTATTATATATGCTTCCTCCTCCCCAACATTTATTTATTTATTTCAAGTTACCTCTCCATCATAGCTCCCTCTCTCCTCCCCTCCCGGTACCACCCTCTACCCTCTTTCCTCCACTTCTCCTCAGGTGAGGGGGGGGTCCCACATATCAATCCCCCTCAGTTCACTTCCTTTTACACTGTGGTCCAACATGGCAACCCAGCTAGGGTAAGGTGTTCCACCAATAGGCAATAGAGTCCATAACAGTGTCTGCCAACTCCCCCCATTTGTTAAGGGATCTGTATGAAGACCAAGTTGCCTATCATCTAATGTATGGGAGGCCTAAGTCTGGTCTATATATGTTTTTGTATTCTTTTTTTTTTTTTTTTTGGTTATTGCTTCAGTCTATGTAAGCCTCTAGGGCCTAGATTGGTTGGTTTTGATGATCTTCATGTGATGTTTTAGTCCCCTCTGGGTCTCTCTATTCCTCCTCCCTCTCTTATATTCTACTCCCAGAGAGCCCCATACTCTACTCCCAGAGCTCCACCTAATGTTTGACTGTATGTCTCAACATCTGTTTTGATTTGCTGCTGAGTGGAGTTTCTCAAAGGATACTTATGTTCCTTTAGGTCTGTGGGTTGTAGGATAGTTATTCTGTACTATATAGCTAAAATCCAGTTTTAAAGGAATATATGACGTGTATATTTCTGGGTCTAGGTTAGCTCACTCAGGATGAGCTTTTTTAGTTCCATCCATTTGGTGGCAAATTGTGGGATTTCCTTGTTTCTCATAGCTGAGTAATAGTCTATATGTAAATGTACCATAGGGGTTTTTTTTTGGTTTTGTTTTTTATTCTTCTGTTGAAGGATGCTTTTAATTTTTTTCTTTTTATTACTTTTTTATTTTGTGAATTTCACATCATGTACCCTATTCCCACTCAGCTCCCACCTCCCCCTAGACCCACACTCCTCCCTTGAAACCTCTCCCAATATAAACAAAAAAATCTCATTGTGGAAGCTGTAGTGTATCTCACTGTGTCCCACAATATTGCATTTTATCTACATTTTTTTTTTGCTTGCAAATGTTCATTATAATGATTCCTTGGTTTGATGTGAGACCTCTGGCTTCTGCTACTTTGTCAGTACTGGAACCTCACTGGGACTCCTCTCAGATATATGGTTGTTGTCCCATGTCATAGATATCCAGTAGTTTTGTGTCTGTAGAACTGACCTCTTTATGTGCTCCAGCAGTTCATCCAGGGGTATATGTTTGTGTGGGCCAACTCAAAGCCCTGGGTCTGGGCCTGCAATCCCCACACCCAGAGCCAGTACTACTGTGCTACTCACGTGAGGTGTAGGCCAGCACCCCAAGTGCTACAGCAGACAAGGAGCTGGACCAGCTTCTCCCTCCAATGTGCCCATCAGGGTCAACTCTCTCACCTGCCACCTCTGACAAGGACATCAGAGAGTGGAGGGGATCTCTCTCTCTCGAGCCAACACCACCAAAAAGTAAACAGAAGCCAGGGCTGGCTCCCCAGGCTCACACCCTTGGGGCTGTCCCACATACATGCTCACATCTAGGGCCAGCTGTACTGTGCTGTCCAGGCAGGGTGCAGGGCTTGCTCTTCCAAGCACTGCAGCACGTGAGGGGCATGGCCAGATCTCCTGTCTGCCACGAGGACAGAAAGAAGGGGACAGTATCTCTCCCTCACCATCACCACCACAAAGCAGACCAAATGCAGGGCATGCTCTCCCATACTCCCTCAGGACAGGTTCACCCACAACCCCTACATCCAGGGCCAGTTGAACTGTGTTGTCCAGGTGAGGTGCAGGGCTTGCTTTCCCGAGTGCTGCAGCATGTGAGGGGCAGAGATAGCTCTCCTGCTCCTGAGACCTCATCAGGGCCAGATCTTCTGTCTGTCACTGGTGGTGAGAGTTAAAGGGAGAGGAAGAGATCTCTCTCTCTCAACAACATGACCACAAAGCAGATAGAAGGCAGGGCTGGTTCTCCTACACTCACTCCCTTGGGCTGGCTTAACCATAACCCCCATCCAGACAGAGAGGATTCCTCTAGTCTCTGGCTTGCCTCCTGTCCTGGGAGCCCATCTGCTGCTTGCACAATACTGGACCAATTGTCATCACAGGCTAGTTCCCTGTCTGGGCCCCATGATGCCAAACTGGTGTTGGTTTATAGCTTGATTCCTTCCAGGAATGTTAGGCTACTTATTCATTCAGATGTTCATGGGTCAGATCACTAAATTTAGGCATAGCCTTTCTCCTCTCTGTTATCTATTTATACACATGTGACGTAGCAGCCACATCTACAATACCTCTGGGAGCAGTCTAATATATGCTTTTAGCAGGCAAATTCAAATACTATTAATATAGTCAAGGTAGAAATTCAGAGTTCTTTGTAATATTAGCCTATTTAGACAACCACAGTCAATGATTCATACATATTTCTCCTGCTGTATAACAGCATGGTCAAATAATACAGTTCTGTAAACTGCCTATTCCCTTAATCACAGGTATTTTCTATGCTGATATTTTCTTGTGTATTCTGTATACTATTCTATGGACATATAAACAAATGCATGCAAACATTATATTAAGTTTCTCTTAGCAAATGCTTAGGTTATGACCAGTGTTTTACTTATACAAAGATGTGAATTGTGAATTCATAATGTGAAGTTGCTCCATTATTAATGTGAAAATGTTCATTTTGATTAATATGTTCAAAATACTCATTTTAATTTGTGTTTAAAAGTCCATTATACTAGATAGAATCATAAATTACATTTGCCATCTACTTCTTTGTTTATTCTTTGTTATCGTTCTTATTTTGAAATTTATCTATTCTGACTTCCTATGTGACTTCTGAGTGTTCTTTGGGATTCTGTTTCAGTTTTTCTATTTCTGTTTTTGAGCATACTCCATACATTTATTTTTACAATAATTAAAATATACATGCAAAGCTTTACTTACTCCTTAATAAGGATCCTTCTATCATCTCCCTTTTCTGAGATATTTTTCATAAGTATTTTCTGAATATCTTGAGAGCTTCATCATATGATTTGTAAAGATTTATTTTGTTTTTAGTTTGTTTGTATCTCTCTATGTGCATATGTGCATGTGCATGCAGGGGTCCATGGAGGCCAGAAGATGGCACAAGATGTTCTGGAGCTGGAGTTACAGGCTGTTGTGCATTTCCTGATGTACTAAGAACAGCACTCTAGTCTTCATGATTCAGTAGCACGGTATTTACTGCTCTCTGTCTGTCTGTCTGTCTGTCTGTCTCTGTCTCCAGACACCATCATAAATTTGACTTTAATAGTCAAATACAATTTTAAGAGATCCTGAGAACAATTCTCTCATATTGACTATGTGTTAATTCTTAGCTCTTTGTTCACGCTTTATGTGCTGTTTCCTCTCACTCCATTATTTTTCTTCCTAAAGTGTCCTCCCATTTCACCGTTTCTGAGTCAGCCTCTTGGTAACAAATTGTTTTATTTTCCCTCTCTCTACAAGGCTTTTACTTCATCCTTATTCTTAGAGGATATTTACCCTAGTACCAGAGCTTACGCTGACAGCTCTTTTCTTTCAGCATTTGAAAGATAGTACTTTCTGTGCTTCCCAAAGAATATGCTGCTCTAGCCTCCAGATATTGTGACTGTTCTTGCTTTAGGTTTTCAAGATTCTAGCCTCTGTTTTCACTTTTCAGAGGTTTGACATTGATAGATCTGGCTGTGGATTTCATTGCATTTACCCTGTTTGGGTTATTCTGGGATTCTTTAATTCATAGGTTTGTATCTTGGGAAAAATTTGGGAAATTTCATCCATAATTCCTTAAAATGTATTTTTAGATCCACATTATTTTTCCTCTGTTTTGGTGACTCCAAACCATGGATACTGAATATTTCTGTGTCATCTCTCATGTTTCAGTCTTATGTTAGTCTTGGTCTATTTTTTCCTGTTAATTTCTACAACTCTGATGTTCACTTTGCTAATTTCTAACCATCTATAGTCTATTGTTCTCAATGGGGTAGAAGTCTTTAATTTTAAATTTTTAATATTTTCTTTTATACTGTATACATCTTTGTTAAGATTTTCATTTAAGATTTTTTTTTTTACAGTTACTTGTGGGAGCATTATTAGGATCGTGGCTTTAAGCTTCTTATTTAATTATTTCACTTTCTGCCCCATCAGTATTTTGAGTGTGTATCTCCTGGCAAATCTTTATATCTCAGGTTCTGCCCAGGAGAAAAGTCATTTTGTTACTGCAGTGGAGGTGCAGGATGAAGACAGGTTCTAGCCTCATTTATGCAGTTTTGATAACTCAACTGTTTGCTGAAATATCTTTCCAATGATTACTTATTTCTTGATTTTTCTAGTTGCAATTCATACTATTAATTTAAATAATGTATTATACTTTCATTATGCATATGGAAGGAAGACAGCATAAATGTATAGTCACTTACCTAGAACTTAATTGTGAAAAATATAAAAATTTGAATGTGATAATATACAAAAATATTTTTATAACTTATATATTATAAAATATATATAATATAATATATATATTTATGGTTGTACTTATTCTAGTAATTTTTATTTATAAGTCTATATTGCTTATTTTTTTGCATCACATCAGGGTAATACCTGATAGAAGTGAATATAAGAGGAAAGCTTTACTTTAGATCGCTGTTTTAGAGAGCTCAGCATGCTGGCAGGAGGGTGTGGTGGAGTCAAGCAGAACATGTCATGATTGGTCAGTCAGTGGAGGAAGAGCCACTGCCTTTGCTGCCTTGTCTGGTGGAGTCAAGCAGATCATGTCATGATTGGTCAGTCAGTGGAGAAAGAGCCACTCCCTTTGCTGCCTTGTCTGGTGGAGTCAGGCAGATCATGTCATGATTG
>CAJQZJ010033539.1:1793749-1824860 GCA_907164525.1 Lophiomys imhausi | reverse complement strand
GATTGGTCAGTCAGTGGAGAAAGAGCCACTGCCTTTGCTGCCTTGTCCCTTTCCACTCTTTGATGCTACCCAGGCCTCCCATTTAGAACCACCTATGTTGAGGGTGAGTCTTGTCATTAATCTACTTTGGAAAAATCCTCATTAAGACATTCACAAGTATGCCTAACTAATTTCCTAGGTGATTCTAAGCCTAGATGTGTATTTACCATAAAGGTTAACCATCATAGAGAGGTATCTCGTTAGAAGCATCTTTAAAAAGGAAAATAAAATCAAGATTTAAAAAAATATGATATGGTGGTAACACAATAAACATTTTCAAATATCCAATATATGATTTATATAAAATAATAAAATACAAAATACAAAAGTTATTCCATGTTTAATGATGAGGACTTAAATCTTACATACACATACATATATTCATTTAAACTGCTATAATAAAATACTATATACTGAGTAACTTACAGATGACAGAAAATTCTGGAAGTCTAAGTAACCAGCTAACAGTTTTCTAGTGAAAGCCTGCTTTCTAGTTCATCTCCTTATAACATACTATGACATAAGAGAATTCAAATCTTTATCCATGCATAAGGACATAAAGTTTCACAAAGCCCCCACCCTTGTAATATAATTACCTCCCAAAGGCCTCACCTTCCAGTACCAACACAGTTATTAAAATTTCAACATGATTTTTAAGGTCAAATAACAATCTATAGAAATTATGTATGTGTATGTAAATATATGAAATATTTAATTTGTAAATTTTAAGGAAGGAATAAACCAAAGTATAATGTAAATGAATCAAAAATATTCCCAGGACAGTCAGAAGTCTAATCAAATTATATTTTACAAATTTAAACAATACTAACTTTTCACCCCTGTGTTATTATAGATTCTTTATGCAATTGACTTTTGCAATATAATCGCATACAGTGTAATGTGCACAGCTGAATAATTAAAGCCTTCTTAGTTGAAAACATCTTTGAAAATCTGGAAAGAGAGGGCACTTGGTCGAACTGTTTCGTGTAGTTATTGAGGATAGTTCCAAATTCTTCTTTCATGGGAATCCAGTTGGCTACTTTGAAACATGATTTGCAGTCAAAATGTGAGATGGGACTTACTAAGGCTACTTTTTATTGTGGCAAAATATGCCAATTTTAACCATTTAATGGTAAAATGAAGTTGTGTTGAGGAGTTTCACAGTTTGTGAAACTGCCACTACTTATTCTATGAACTTCCTTATTTTCTGAATCTGAAGCAGAGACTTTGTACTTGGTAGACAATGGCTTCCCATTTTCTCCACCATGCTCCTTGGTGACCACTTTTTATTTCCATGAATGTCATATTTTCATTTCTGTTATTGTAATAAATTATCCTGGCCAAAAGCAACATAGGGGAGAATGGGTTGATTTGTCTTACATTTATTAAAGATTATAGATTGTCATTGTAAAGGCCAAGGCAGGTACTCAAATCATAACACACCCACAGAAAAGAGCTGGGAGGAAGAAATGCATACAGGCTTCATGCTCAGCTAGATTTCTGTACTCACAGTCCAGGGTCCAAACTAGGGATTGCTACTGCCCACGTTCAGGCCGGGTATTCCCACTTCAGTCAACCCAATTAAGTAAAAGTTTGTCACAGGCCAGCCTGATCTAGACAGTCCCTCACTGAGACCTCTTTCCAGGTAATTTTAGGTTGTGTCAAGTTGACAGTTAAAATTAACCACTCCAGTGAGTCTGCTTTTATTTTAAGGTACCTTAAGTGGGTGAAGCATTTGTTTTCTTGTATCTACCTGATTCCTCTGTGAATTTATGGTTGTTGTTCACTAAAAGTTACCAGAGTGGGGTTGCCTTTAATCCTGCAACTCTTACTCTATCTTGTCCTGCATTATATATTAAGGAAGAAAGATATAAACTACTAAATAAGGTAATATTGATGTTCGGGTTACAAGTACCACAGAAGGAAAATATTTCAAATGTCATTTTCTTATGTCTTCCCTCTAGCAAAATGAGTTGCCTTTTTCTTCTGGCCCTAGAGTGTTTTGAACATACTATATTTTATGTTATTTATATATGATTCTTTCTCAACTAGATCATACCAAGTAATTAATAGCAATAGCCTTAGCCATATATCCTGAATATTATGGAGCATCATTTGCTTGATGTTACTACTGAAAATACTTGTTAACACAAGAACGAGTTAAAAAGCAATCTAGGCATGTAAGCTAAAACAAAAAAGTCATAATTTGAGATCATTTGCTTCATGCTTTTAATTATGAAATGAAGAGCTTTTAGTTAAACATATAATGGTTTGATTAAAGAAAATATTGCTTTATATTGAAAATTAATAACTAAGTACTCAAAATATGGGGTTGGAAGTATAAGATTAGTAAGCATATGTCTGGATTAGCAGTAATCATACTTAAAGAATTTGTACTATGAGTAAGGAAAGTATATTATGCTCAATCTTATTTTTGTTGAATCATATTTTCATTCTCCTATTTGAAGCATATTTACTTTATTATATGCTCATAAGACCTCCAAAAGAAGGGATAGTATTGATATCACTATAATATTTTAGAAGCTAAAGTAGTCAATCAGATTAGTTCTGAACCCTGTATCTCAGTTTTCTAACATATGTTAACATCAGGGTTTTTTTTATATACAAAAATTAAAGTAAGCAGAAGTATGTAGTAATGTTTGAGGGGGAGAACACCATACATCTTCGATGACATTACATTGCTTTCTTCCCAACTTTAGGGTTGCTGGAGAAAGATAACTATTGATGATTTCCTGCCATTTGATGAGGATAACAATCTGTTGCTTCCAACTACAACCTACGAGTTTGAACTCTGGCCAATGCTACTGTGTAAAGCTATCATTAAGCTGGCAAATGTTGAGTACGTAATGAGAAATTATCACTTGTTCATGTGAAAATACAAGGCAGCAACATCCATGAGCCTTTAACAAATTGATTCAAGGAAATCTTTCCTTCTAAACAATGGAAACTTTCAAGTATAAAATTAGTGTGACCAAAGCACTGGTTTGAAGTAGTGGCTTAAAAGGCAAAACCATCTCAAGAAAGAACACTCCAAAGTCGCTCTGCCCTCAGTGCTTTCTTACCAAGAAAGTGTATCATCAAATACGTTTCAAGCTAATGAGAGAAATTGTTTCTTAGGGGAAAATATTAAATCATTTAAATGCTGAATAACATATACTAAGATCCAACTAATATTTTAGATTCTGCATTTGCAGCGATAATGTATAAACCTTAAAAATACTCAAGCTCTTCAGAAGGATGCCAAACTTCTTTCAGACTTTTGCTACCACTGGCCACCTGATAATGTCACGATGAAAACTATTCATTTGATTCAGTTTGTTTGCAAAAATATGCTTTTATTTATCTGCCCACAAGGCTTTTGCACCCAACATACAAGTCTGCCATGTCCTACAGACAAGCTTTTCTTTCATTTTGGTCCTTTCAGGGCAACTCACAGTGAGAACAAGGCTCATTTGTTGGAATTAGATGTACGTGGTAACTGCGCACCCTCACGCGCACTGCACAAGTCTGATCCTATAGCCTCCTGCAGTGTGCCATAACAACTCCATCATCCACAGAGCTCACTCTCCTGTTTAGTGGACCCTGTCAGACCCCTCTCCTTCTCTAAGAAGCATTAGAAATTACCAGGGCTGCATTGTGTGGATAATCTTTTGAATCGTCTTCCTTTTTGTGTCTCAAGGCTACATAACAAAGCCACCACTATTGTCAGCCTCCTCCTCATTTGTCTTGCTAACTAAGTCTCAATTTCTATTGATAATTTGTTTCACTCAGCTTTCAGTCCCATGTTTCAATGCTTTTTGTAAAAAATCTTTGCCCAGATTGTTTCTTTTAGGTAGATACATATTATTATTTCCACCAGTGGCAGTTATGTATGTTTGTTTGGGAAAAATAAGTATAAAATTCTTAGTGTTCCTAAGAATTGGAGCTGCCTGGCTGGTGAGGCACTGAATAGATGACCCAGATAGTTGCAGCAGCTATTTGTTGTAAAGCCATAGGTCAATGGAACTCATTAAGAACATGACTAATAGAGTTAATCTTTTAAAGTAAATAAACAAAAACAGCTTGAAAATAAAAGACTAATTAAAGTATAGTACATTTTTTAAAGATTTCTAGTGGAACCTGCTTTATATGACATCATTTATATTTTTCTATAAATTCATCTCAGATTTGATTTTATATGTGAAGTTTGGCATTCTACAGACAAACCTAAAGCAGTGTGGTGATTTACATACCCATGTGGCATATGGAGAGAAAAAAAGCATCATTTGCATAAGGCTTGCCAAGTCACTCATAAAATGAAATTACCAGAGGCGTGTAGGGGATGCAGTGAACCACACACCAGATTTATGTTGTCTTTGAGAAATGTAGAGGCATTAGCATTCATAATCCATTAAATAAGCCAGTGCAAATCCACAGACAGTGGGCTGCATCGCTGCCATGCTGTGAATTCTTTCCAAAAAAGAATGTGTGTTGGTCAGTGAGCAATGTTAACACCATGCCCGGCACAGGGTAGACTGTGCCTCCTGTCTGGGCTGGAAGGGCTCTGATATTTCTCTCCATAGACTAATTCATGTACATGCAAACACACAACCATCTAGGGAAGCAAAGCACACACAGGCAGAAGGACGGTATCTGGTCAATGGCAACCTCTGACTCTGTCACATTGCCAGGTCTACTCCTTTACAGAATGGACCAGATATTCCTGGTGTTTCTTTCATTGCCAAAGTTTCACTGAGGATTCCTCATGCTTATCTTGAGTTGTCATGCAAGATACTGATTACACAGCCTCGTGAGCATCTCAACGTAACAACTGCAATGGGAATGGTGAAACTGCCCCACTTTGAAAAAACAGTTACACAGATTATATAAACAAGTTAACAAGATTGTATGCTATAAAATATGAATATGTTTTATGCTTAGGAAATTTTAGAGCTTTTGAAGAA
Source organism: Lophiomys imhausi (assembly GCA_907164525.1). Lineage (NCBI taxonomy): Eukaryota > Metazoa > Chordata > Mammalia > Rodentia > Muridae > Lophiomys > Lophiomys imhausi. The sequence goes on along the minus strand of CAJQZJ010033539.1, from coordinate 1,819,857 downwards.
ATAGTTCCTAAAATGTGACCCCTTTGTCAAAAGAAAACTATAAAAATCATATGTTTATGCTTTCAAAATACATTTGAAAATTTAATAGTGGGTCTACTTAGACATTTTTTGTGACATATTTGCAGGAATTTTTAATTTTCTTTAAATATTTATACAAAGGAATTTTACCTATACAAACATAATATCTTTAAAATATCTTTTTTAAATTTTTTTAATAATTTATTTTTTATCTTCAAGTTACATCTCAATCACAATCCCCTCCCTACTCCCCCCTCCAGTCCCACCCTTCCACCCTCCTCCTTCCTACTTAGACATTTTTAAACAAATTAAAGTATCTGGCTCATAAGGTAATATTTCTTTACATTGTGATGTGCCCCTGACATAATTCCCTACATTGATTACTATGATATACTATGTAGAGTATTTCTAGTCTTTATTTATTGTTATGTATTTCCAAACATTGATAATTATAGCACCATGCATTTTTTTTTTCAGCATCCATGCAGCGCAGAGGACAGAGCTCGGAGAATTTACAGTTATCCATGCACTTACTGGGTGGTTACCTGAAGTCATTCCTCTGCAGTAGGTTTTTTTTTTTTTTTAGAAATATTCATCTATCTGTCTGTCTGTCTGTTTGTCTGTCTATCTAAGGTAGGAAGTGGTGTGCCAAGGTAAACATATGGAAGTCAGAGAACAGCGTGTGGGTTCCAGGGATCAAATTCAGGATATCAGGCATAGCAGCAAGTGCCTTTTTCCTGCTGAGCTATCTCTTCAGCCTCTCTTCAGTAAATTTAAAGACTAAGTTACTCATATTATTATTTTCTTTCTTTCTAACATTTCTTTAAGATATTCCTTAAGAACATTTCAAGAATGCTCATATTTTACATAATGTTTGGGAGCATAACATTTTATAGTATCGTTTAAAATTCTTTGAGAGTTTTAGGGTAAATTATTCTCCCTTATAATGCAGAATAACCCACTAGATTCCTTGTTGAATCAAGGACAGACTAATCATAAAACAGGCAATCAGGACAAACCTGTTTGGGTTTATGTACATGCAAGATGTATGTAGTCACCAAACAAACAAGTCTACCATGAGGTAGAGACAAGTCTTTCTTCAATTTTGGTCTCGGCAGTGCAACTCAAAATGTCAATGAGTCTCAGATGCTGGAGTTGGAAGTGCCTGAGGACTGTACATGACTGCTTGGGGATCATCCTGACATGCACTGTAGGAAACTGATCCCACACCCTCCTGCAGGGTCACAGCAACTCCATCCTCCACTGAGCTCACCCTCATGCCTTAGCAGACCCTGTCAGTCCCGTGCTCAAAGATCAGCCCCTCCTCTTCTGTAGGAAGCTTAACATTTTGTTGTTTTTTTTTTAATACTTTATTTTTCTTTTCTTCAAGTTACATCTCAGTAACAAACCCCTCCCTATTCCCCCTTCCTATCCCGCCCTTCCACCCTCTTCCCCCCAGAAGTTTCCTCTTTCAGTCCAACAGATGGTTCCTTCTCTTATAACAGTAAGTATTATACAAAACAATAGATATAAATATGCCACATTTATGAGAGTTAAATGGCCCAGTATACCTTCCCAATGTCCAGTTTATACATATTTGGCCCCTGACTTTAACATTCTACTATCTAACTGACTCCATGAGTTTAAAGGTCTATATGTGACTCAACATTCATACTATCTTGCAACACACTTTTAAGAGTATCTTCTTAGATCTATAACACCCTCTTGATTCCTAAACAGTTCAAAATTTAACTATGAGACTCTAGCTGTCTATTCTTCAACCACCTCAGAGACCTGAGAGGGATAAATATATTTGCTTATATAGGAAGTGCAGGGCCTGCAGCTTCCAAAACTAAGAAAGAACATACCAATGACTGCCTGGACAGTTCCCATTTTCTCTCCATACATTCCAGCATCAATCTTCAGCCTTTGGGTCCTGTTTCTCTGACAGACATTTGTTGTAGAGCAGGGATTATGAAGGACTTACCTACCCTGTCTTGGCAGAGTTAGGCTGTCGACTTCCCTGCTACCAAGTTTTGTCCTTTTTGGACAGCAGTCTGTCTGCAGTTGGTGCAAGGGGTTTTTTCATGCCAAGAGAAAGGCCACTAATTCAACCATCTTACAGTGGAGGTTCTTCGATGCTTATCTTCTACTTGGAGTAGAATAGGGGGTGCTTAACATTTTGAAAGGTATATTTCACATATACTGGGAGACATCCAAGTCCTTAAATAGATAGCTCTGAATGTAAGCTTGTATAGCGTCTCCAGGAGAAAACAGTGTATTGTTAGGGAAGGAGCAAGGCAGAGGAAAAAGACTTTGAATTGCCACAGGTGGCAATCATGGGCAGGCAAAAAGACATCATGAGAGGACAGATACAGCTTGCTGTCTAGGCCATTCTGATATGGTGTGGAGCCCTATTCAGTTCACTGAAAAAAACAAAACAAAACAAAACAAAACAGTTCTTTTCAGTGTTCAGTCTTTGCCTGCTGTGCTTAACACAATGACTCCGAATAAGCATCATGGAGTATAATATCAGGCAGTATATGTGAGCTGAGTTAGTAATTTGTAAAGCATTTTTAAAGGCTTCATAAAAACATGTAATGATTCTTCAGGCTCTCAAAGCAGAAACATGTAGCTTACTTGCCCTCATCCCTGCAATTGATGCTTATTCTGACTTCAAAGGCTTACTTGAAATGAATGTATTTGATTAGTGTGGTAAAGTCAACTCAGAACAGACAGAATAACAAGGAACGGGGGATAGACAAAGTATAATCCCAGAAAAGTATATCTTGCTGGTGCCGTCTAGAGGACCAGTGGCAGAGAGGCTAGGGAGGAGCCTCATAAACTAAAGGCCTTTGGTACCATATTAAAAATTCTCCCCCCCATCTTCAGACGGTGAGGATATCATTGGAAGATTCTACTCAAGAGTATGCCTTTGTACACATATGACCTTTGTACATGTATAACATACCCACACAGCATATACATGTTCAATATATATAACATATATGCATGTATAGCATATACTTACATACAGCATACACACACACACACATATATTTCACCAGTTGTGTTTTAGCATGCCTGTCCCCTCTGGCTGCTTAACTTATCTGCTAATTTTGGTTTCTGTATCATCAAAGCCTGGCATATAATAGGAAAGCAATAGAAGCATGATCAATAAATAATATTTCTAACTAAAAATTGAGGTAACAATTGAAATTAGTCTTGTGAACTAAGAAGTTAATTATTCTGTTAATATCTTGATGTCAGGTAGAAAATCATCATCTGGGAATTAACACAAATGTATTTCCTCTAAGTTCAGGGTATGTGGACAGAGTTTGGGAGCTCTTGAAGGAAATACTGCCCGAGTTTAAGCTCACGGAAGATCGTCCTTCTGAAAGCAAAATCACCCTGACAGACAAAGTGACAGAGCCTGCAAAAGAGACCAAGGATGGCAAGGAAGTGAAAGATGGAAAGGAAGTGAAAGATGTGAAGGATTTCAAACCAGAAATTTCCCTTACAGTTCTGAAGACCCCAGAGAAAGGCGACAAAGCTGCAAAGGGTGAGACATTGGAAGTCATCCGACAGGGCATGGCATAGAGAGACTTTACAGTCCTTGTTAAGGCTAATGATGCTTTTTTTTTTTTTTTTTAATGCTACCATGTCTCAACTCTCTTTTTCATTTTATAACTCCGAATGATGTGGACTGTAAGTATCTATTGTCTCATACCTCTCTTTCAGTAAATATCAAAGTAATTCTCAGTTTGGCTGATATTACATTATTGCTGTATCAGGATACAAGATACTGCAGTCTAAATCTCTACTAGAATATCTTTCTTATATTTATGTGCAGAGTGAGATTGGCCCACACAGCAAAGAAGAAGACTTATTTTGTTGTTTTTAGAGAATATGATATGAGCATAGGATGTATAAATTAAAAAAAATAAGATTGAGGTTCAAATCTGAAGAAAAATAATTTTGAATTATTTTTATAAAGTGTAGAGTCATTTCTATTTTCCAGATAAAAAGTGGGTTGAATAATTATTTATTCTGTGTCCACTTAACAATTTATGACTACAGGTATGAAGAAACTGCTTGTGAAATAGAATTAAATCTAGTAGGAAGCACTCAAGTATTTCTGTGTATTTTGGTAGTATCCAAAATATTCCCTCAAATTTAATGTTTTATGAAGTATTAACATTTGGTCAGAATTATTCTTTATGAAGATTGTTTCTAACTTGGGAGGGAGAGATAGGAAGGTCACATATTGTAGCCAGCCTGGGCAACTATGTGAGCTATAGTGAGACCTGTCTTGAGAATCCAAAGGTTATATATAACTCAGTGATATACACTTGCCTAGCATAGGCAAGGCCTTAAGTTTGATTCCTATCTTGGGAAAGGCAAAAAAATAATAGAAGATTATATCTGCCAGTATTTCTTATCATGTAGTACCAGAAAATTTTACTTCAGATCTTCAAATATGTATCAAGATCAGATGTGTGAGCAATGCATACCCACACAGGTGTATCATGAAGAAAATAAGCAAATAAAGAAATGTGAGTGGATTTTTCTCCCCAGTATTCTACTAATCAATTTTCTTCTAAAAGTCCTTTTTGAGGTTTCATAAATGAACATCCAGGCATCCAGCCACTAATAGTCATCTAAATGCACTCTTTGCTGGTAAAAGTACTGGTGATTTTCTAGGAATTGGTGATGAGTTTGGTAAACAGAAACAGATGTGGAACAACCCACCTTTCTGAAGCCACCTGATGGCCTATTGGGAATTTCTGACTAATAAAGAGGAAGCTATTCTAATCAGACACCAAACAATGAACTTTGAAGGGAAATACAGGAAGCTGTGGCAGTTAGTACAGGAGTCTGTTGTAGTCTGCAAAGGTGAGTGGGAGCAACTGAGAGGAAAAGACACCTGTGGCCGGAAAATGCAAACACCGGTGTTAGGAAACATGTGAAGGAGAGCAGTGCATTGGAGGGCAGGGTGTACAGCGTGTTTACATAAAGCAGAGGGAAAGGATAATTGGCTTAAGAAGAGCTGGACTGAAGCAGGAATGATCAGATTGCATGTCCTAGATCATGTTAAGAGGCCTGGTGTTCACTGTAAGCATCATTGACAGGCAGTGAGGAGCTCAGAAGGGAATCCAGATCGAATTTGCTTTTCCAGAAGATGGTTTTGGCATCATTAACAAGAATATTTGGGGAGGTTTGATAGAGGATCAGAGAGGAAACTGGGCAGATGTAGAGAAACCAGATTGGGAACTGTTGGATCAGTTCATGTTAGATATGGTGGCATCTTGGAATAGTGAAAGTGGAGAGGCCCAATAAGATGACTGACTTAAAAAAAAGATAGAAAGATAGAAAGGAAGAAAGGAAGGGAGGGAGGGAGGGAGGAAGGAAGGAAGGAAAGAAAGAGAAAGAATAAATAAATAGATAGATAGATAGATAGATAGATAGATAGATAGATAGATAAATAAATAAAAGTAACTAGAAGATAGCAGAATTTGGTTGGTTTGAGCAATTGGTGAACTTCTGAGTTATAGAATTGGGTAGATGATGAAGACTTCAGGAGGCTCCACAGAATGATTTTGTTCACAGTTAACCTGAAATGCCTTGAAGATAGTTTATTGAACTTTTAGTCTCAAAATGGCAATGGGTATCTAAGAGGCATTCAAAGGTGGATAGTGATATTTCTCAAAAAGACAGCATGAACTAAGAAGGTAGGAACTGTACTCAGAGACTGTAAATATTAGGAACTGGTACCAATGACTGACTGATGAAATAGAGGAAAGAATGGCCGGAGAAGTAGGGCCAAGAGAAGATGAGTGTGCGGGAACTGAAATCAAGGTGGAAAAGTTCCTCCAAGAACATGAAAGGCTGTAGAAAATATCGTGGGGAGGTGCACTGTGATGTAAACTTCAGTTTCTCCATCAGATTGTTTGATGGAGAGGTCAGTAGACACTGAGAATGATGCATAGGGAAAGCCGTGAATGAGAGTTAAGAAACAGGAAGAAATGTAACGTCTGGACAATTCTGTGAGAAATCTGGCCTTGAAGAACAACAGAGTAATAAAGAGGAAGCTGATAGTGATTAATGTGTGATGTGCATAATACGTGTTCGTTAGTCTAACGAGGGAGAATGCAGCAGTTCTGCAGGGTGACTCTCCAGTGGGTTGTGGATCCGGTTCTTCCTTCCTTCTCAGGAAACTAAATCCGCCACTGTATTTAAGATGGATCTTAGTCCTGGGCAACAGTGGGCAGGTACAGGTCATGGGGTCATGCGTTGAATGGATGCGGTGTAGGGAGTGGACAAGCTTGTTTGGAAGAAGTTGAAGATTTCTGATGAGAGATTTGGATATCCTCTGTTTCTAGGAAGCCTAGCCATGAGCTGAGCGTGAGGATGAGATAGAAGATAGAGACTTGGTGGAAATTTAACAGCAATGTGGTGAGGTTTGTGGGACTAGGTAGGAAAGAATAATGTTTAGGAGCACTCTTTGTCAAGTTGTTTATAGTGGGGTTTGCCAAAATCATGTAATTAAATGACAATTAACACTTAGAGTAGTCTAGTGATAAATATTTAATTAGCCTAATTGTCTTTCTATTTACATGTTTTTATGGGATATATTATAAATCAAATTCTAAATAGGAGTTTGAAAGTAAAATTCAGTTTTAAAATTGTAAATGAAATCACATTCTGTTATACAAAATTAGCTTAAACTAAGATGATATTTATAAAAAATAAAACTTTGTTAATCTAGCTTTTAATACTTCAGTTTCTCAGTTAAACATCTCAGCCTATATTTTAAGTTATATTCCTATTTCCTTTTATGTCTAACATTCATTTAATAACTATTTCAAACACTATGAGGCAGGTCAGTTTTTTTTTACTGCTAAGGGATATCATAAGTAGTTTAGGTAATAAGTTTTAATAATTGTACATCTTTCTAAAAAGGTGAACAAGAAACCAATGAAGTTTATAAATTTAGCAGTTGGCACAGAGAATCTGAACTCACATTCTGAACTTAAGGGATTCATTAGGCAAGAAAACAAATATTGAAATGTTTTTAACTAAAAAGGACAGCCTTGCCAGGCGTGGTGGTGCATGCCTTTAATCCCAGCACTGAAGAAGCAGAGGCAGTTGTATCTCTGTGAGTTCACAAGGCCAGCCTGGTCTACAGAGTGAACGCCAGGACAGCCAGGGCTACACAGAGAAATCCTGTCTCAAAAATAAATAAATAAATAAATAAATAAATAAACAAATAAATAGATAGATAGATAGATAGATAGATAGATAAATAAATAAATAAATAAAAGAGAGAGTCTTTCATAGAATTATGCTCATGAATAAGAATTCAAATGATGAGGAATGGTTAGTGAATGGTTTTTTGCAAAAGCGATACTGAACACACAGGCAGTTGGTTTATAGGTGGGATTGGATTTCAACCCCACAAAAGGATGTTTGCTAAAAGGAAATGGTATTTTCTTTAACTTAAGGCCCCCAAGTACAGAAGATTGAGAAGGCTCTGTATAGATAGGACTAAATTTTCAATGCATGCTTTCTTGGTTTTGTTTGTTTTCATTTTTAAAATGAGAGAATTAGCCTGACAATTATGATTATGTATAAATAAAACATACCCAAAGGGCTGGAGAGATGGCCTCCCAGTTAAAAGCACTTTCTACAAAGCATGGGGATCTGAATCTGGATCCCCAATGTCCACATGGAAAGTATGGGGCTGCCTGCATAACCCCAGTAACTGTTGGGGGCAGAGACAGGATGATTTATGGGAGTTTACTAGTCCAGGAGTCTAACCAAAACAATGAGCTCCAGGCTCAGTGAGAGAGAGAGCCCCTGTCTCAAGGAAATAGGGGAGAACATGAGGAGGACACCTCTACATCCTCCTGTGCCTCTGTGTGTGAATATGCACCACAGGTACCATGGGCGTGCCCACACACACATGCACACATTCAAGTCACTATCTGCATACAACACAAAACTGTGTATAATAACTTAGTTATTATGAATGTAATATTAGCTAACCCTGCCCGGTTTTCACAGCTCATGCTAATTTTTAGCATTGTTTTCTCTAGCTTTATTGTGATATTTCTAACCAGAGGAGATTACGTTTTGGGAGAAATCAAGGCTAGGACTTTCCATTTGAGTGTTATTGTTTTGGCCTTCTTTAGGACACACTGGCTGAATATGTAGCACACTCTAATACTTTCTAGATAAAAGATTTACCATGTTTTTTTTAATGTGCTAGAAAAAGCAGATGCAAAAGACCCTTGGAAGAAGAGGAATAAGGATGGAGAGAAGGAAAAGGAAAATTTCAAATTTTCACTCCGTGGTTCGAGACCCTCATCAGATGTTCAGTACTCTATGCAGTCCTTGTCAGATTGTAAGCTCCTAGTCTCTTACAGTAACTATCATAGTCGCTGCCTAAGCTGATGGAAAATGTTGTGACATAGAAGTACATTTTCTCTTTTGAAGTATCTAAGTAAGCACATTCAAGTTTTCCCAGACCTCGGGCCCTTGTGTAATTGATGGATTTGGGTATCATAGGAGATGAAAACAAGAACAAACTTGCCCTTGACAAGGCTTCATCTTTCACAAAGGACTAAACGCTACTTCTCCGTTTTTTTTGTTTGTTTGTTTTGTTTTTGTGAAAGTAAAAGCAATAATACATTCCTCTTCTCCACCTTAGAACTCATGATTTAGCTGGGCGTGGTGGCTCACACCTTTAATCCCAGGACTCTGGAGGAAGAGACAGGTGGATCTCTTAAGTTGGAGGCCATTTGTTCTACGTAGAGTGTTCCAGGCTATCCAGGGCTACACAGCAAGACCCCATCTCACAAAACAAAACAAAACAAAACAAAACACCAAAAGAATAAAATCCAATGAAAAAACAAAGGAAGTTATGAGTAAACAGGATGTGACTCAGGTTTGGGCTGTGAACTCTGCCTAAATTCAGATCTCTGCTTCAACACTGGGTGCATGAGTGCCAGGCTAGTGTGTGAGCCCCGTTAAAGCCAGGCTCATCTTTGTACACCACCACAGCACCATCTAAGAAGGTTCTCAGAATTAAAAATTAAAGGTCCAAACCATTTATCTCTTGGCATGTCATGATTCATCTTACTGAATCTACTAAGTGCTAATAATTATGTGACATTTAAAGGTGTTTTCCCCCCACCGGTTTGATGTTTTTAGAGTAAATGTATTCAATGTATCTTACAAATGATTCAAACAGGACATTTCATTTTTTCCCCCAATTACATGAAATTAAGACTATGACTATCAGGAATTCTTCTAAATAGTACTTAGCAGAAATGTGATCCTGTCCAAGAGTTCTGACACCTTTAACCATGTGGATTCTAAAGTTTTTTAGCCACAGAGGTGGAAAAAACAGGTGGGAAGATTATGCTTGAGATCTCTAAGGGTCAATCAAGCCCATTGATAGTCGGTCACTTGAGTTTATTCTGTTTGCACTTCAATGTAGTTGCGTACCTAAGGGAGTAGAGTGGGTATTTTAGAGGAAGATGGCTCCCTCTGGTGGACAGTAGCTAACCTTAGTCAAATTTTACTTCCCTGAACACCAGATCCCAATTTCTTCCTTCTTTCCAAAATGTGTATTCAGAAGTTTAAAAAACCATGATCCAAATTAACCAGTAATTTCATCTAGCTCAGCTTCTAGGAACTTTAAGACATGCACTTGCCCACACAAACATTCAGCCACACCTCATCTCTCATCTCTTATGTATTGTTAAAGGCAGAGTTTAACAGGCACTCTGCAATATGAGTTCCATTTGTAAAAGGAAACAAGAGAGTGATTGTAGTCATTGGCCATTACAGACCATAAAATTCTTCTGAGAAAGCTATGTGTGGACCTTTGTCCCCACAGATGAGAAGTCCATTGGCACTGGCTGTGGTATTTTGGAACAACTCCAGTTGAATTTGGAAGTGGGTTTACAAGTCCAGGAAGTTGATCTTCACAGTTTGCCCTTTTAGCCAGTGTATTATCCTTCCCCTCTATCTCTGTTGATGGTGAATCTTTAAATGTTGAACAGTTTCCTGACCAAATAAATTTAAAATGTGACTTAAAAAGAAGCTTAAACTCAGATTATGACAATAATGAAGAACACCCAGATTTTAATGTATGAAAAGATAGACTCTTCTAATAATAGCTGACAAAAATTACCATAAATATTATATATTTGAATTTTGACAGAAACTTATTACCTACAGGGTAAGTTATGTTTCATAGCTTAGCAAGAGTTTTAAAATGTATTGAAAAGGAGCCAAACTAAGTAAGCCTGGACTCTAATTTTGTGGTATTGTAAGGAGGACATTTCTGAGTATGGGATACTGCCAAATTTTGTTATTTTCTCTTACCAATTAAGAACAGTTATACTGGCTGGGTGTGGTGGCACACACCTTTAATCCCAACACTTGGGATGCAGAGACAAGCATATCTCTGTGAGTTCAAAGCTAGCCTGGTGTACAAAAAGAGTTCCAGGGCTATACACAGAGAAACCCTTTCTTGAAAAACCCCAAAACAACAAAATAAAACCAAAACCAAACAACTACAACCCCCCCCAAACCCAGTTATACTATATATCCCCAGATTCTTTGAAAGTTCGATTAGCCTATTCTTGTGCCTGAGCTGTAACCCATGAAACATGTTCAGAAATGATTTGCCTCATTTCCAATTTGATCATAGGATGACTCCGTATACAATTTTCCTTTTGCTATCCTGGCACTGTTGAGAGTATAGTCAGGGGTGGAAAGAATGGGAAACAATGAAAAAACCATGTGACAATTTTTCTGTGGTTCTGTAATATCCACTTCATACTATATGTAAGCAAAAAGAAACTAACAACACTTGTAAAATTGTATAACTCCTAGTGATTATTATAGTAGCTGGAATCACATAGTGATACATAAAATGTTGCAAAGGTTAGAGTGACAGTTACAAAGTGAAGATATGTGGACCCTGCTGGGCAGTAGGGTGGTTGGGATTGAAGAAGGAAGTATCTCAAGCTTGACACCCACCAAGACCTACACAGTTACTACTGCAAAGCCGGAAGCTGTTACGTGTTGTAAAGTGGTTATGCAGTTGGTGATTTTACATTTCAGAAATACCTAGTAAGTTAGCATGCACAGTGTTCATTTATAATATTTATTTTTAACAAAGCACTGCAAATAAAAGATAAGCCTGGCAAGAAGGGTATTCCAAAAATGCATTTAAAACCAACCAAACAAACAAAAACTACAGAGAAATATCAGAGATCAAAGAGCTACAAGATTGCTGGGCATGGTGGAACACATCTTTAATTTCATCACTCGAGAAGCAGAGGCAGGTGGATCTCTGTGACTTCAAAGCTACCCTTGTCTACAAATTGAATTCAGGACAGCCAGGGATACACAGAGAAACTCTGTCTTGAATAACAAAAACAAAACCAAAAAAGAACTAAAAGATTAAGAAGAAGGCAACTTCTTGACCACAAATAACTGGACCTAATACTTTAAGATTTGAGATATATATGAAAATCACATGTACATACATACATACATATATACATATATATACACACATATACACATACGAATATGCTTATATACATACATTATATATACATGTATATATACATGCATATGTGTGTGTGATATACATGTGTTATTTATCCTCTCTCTCACTGAACACCCCTTGCCTCCCTCTGGCTGGCTCCCATCCTTTGTCCAAATAGTAGCCCCTTCTCTTTTCACATCACATATGTTCTATACTCATTCTCTTAATATGTCTCTTTCTCCTTTATCATAACTTCCTTTGTAATTGCATGACACATGCACACATATGCACATATCCACAGACATGTATAATATCAAATCAAGAAATTATAAACCTGTTAGAACAAATTCTTCAGTTGTTGAGCTTTGCAACATGTTTTGGAGTTATAAATGCACTCTGATCGAAAGTGACCTGAAAAACCTTCTGGTGAACCCACTCTTCTATTATTGCTGTAGAGAATAATCAAGAACGAGTTACCAGAAAGACTAGATATCCTTTCACACTCATTATTCACATTTTATATCTCTCAATCATGCATCTTGGATACATTTATTAACCTATCTTCAATTTAGTTTGCTTCTCTGAAAATATGATGCTATATGATTTATTCCATAGGGCTTGTATGAGAACTGACTAATGTAATATACTTAGGACAGCACTTACCACATAGGAAACTGTCAATGAAAGTTAGGCATTCCAACCAACTGAAAATCACATCCGAAGACAGATTCCTTCAACAGACATTCCATGGATTTGTAGCAATTTTGTAATGATTCAGGGTTAATCTACTGGTAAATCAATGTTCCAGACTGAATTTGTTATATATTAAGACAGTACAATTTAACAGAGGATAGTCAATGATAAAAAGTGATATTTAATTAATCCACATACATTATGGCAGAGTTTTCTGATAATGTGTTTATAGGAAGTGCAAAGAGCTTCATTCCATGTAAAATGAGACATTCACCATAACAGCATGGCAAAAACTTCTACACAAGAAAACACAATTAAATTTTAGTGAAGAAGAGACTCATAAATCCTGAGAATATTTTAAAAGTTAGGATTTTAAATGTCATTTCTTCATATCAAAATGGGCCTCCCCACCCTTAAATTAGTCAATTATTAAACATGCTGCAATGTAGGGCTATTTCAACATCTGGAAAGTTAGATAATGAAATCACATGGTTTCTGTCATGAGTTGTAAATAAATGATATTCTGAAATGCTTGGAGTCAAATACTTACCTTTAGGATATTCTGAAAGTGCTTGGGTTTATATATAACAAAACAAGAAGGTAATGCAATGTTCTAACTTTGTAAAATAAACTAGCATAATAATGGAGATAATGGCTACCTATTGATTATCTGAGCCTCACCATAAATAATTCTTAATGTTTGTGGATAACAGACACTGAAGTTTTTGAAAATTATTAACCTCCTCTCGTTTCCCAGATGTTTAGTCTGTGATAGGACCACAGAGAGCTCAGGGTCATCTAGGATACACAGCAGGTTTCATGCCAGTATCAGCTTCATCCTGACACCTTGTCACAGAACATAAAACAGATAGAAATTGTTACAAGAAGGACTTCAGAAGTTCCAGTACGCAATGTTCAGTGATGGAGTAAAATTTAGACCAAAATACTTTTATTACATAAAGATATTAATATCAAAATTTAGAAAGAAGTTAATGTGATTGATGATTTTTATGTCTCCAATAAGCCATGTGGTACTCAGAAATCTGAGCAAACATTGTGTGATGTTTGCTTTTTGGGTGATATTAATATTCAGATCAGTAGGAGTGAAAAAGCTCATACAGTCTCCTGAGAGCAGACTTCACCCAATCTGGTAAATATTGGATATGAAGAGGCCCACCCCTTCACTCTCTCCTGAGTACCTTCAGACTCAGACCAAAACACTGACCTTTCTTGGAAATGGAGTTTGTTCATCTTCAGTCAAGAGCATCCCATTACTTCTCCTGGATCTCCCTCAGCTGGCTGACTCACCCTGTAGATTGGGCAATAATTGCATGGATCAATTCCTAATAATCACTCCATTTCCATATCAGTCCTGTTTCTGAAGTGAGACAGGATTCATAGAGATGTTGGTACCATGACACAATGTGCTGGTGTAACAGATACTGGAAAATAGTATGGATTTGGAGAAGTAGGATGAAATATGTATGAAAAATAGTACGGCAAATAGGATGAATTTGGAACTGAGTGGTATATGGATGCTTGGATGAGTTTGAGATTTGCACTTGAAAAAGCCTGAATGGTTTCAAAGGGCTGATTAGTAAGAATTACATATGTGGGAGATGTGGGAAAAATCCTAGCTGGAAATAAGGAAGATGTGATTGGAAATTGGAGGAAAGGCAGTCCTTGTTGTAAACTGGAACAGAGGTTGGTGGAAGTGTGTTTTAGTGTTTTGTAAAATTAGCCATAAGAAACAATGAAATCAAGCAATATCCAGCCAAATGGATGGAACTAGAGAAGCTCATCCTGAGTGAGCTAACCCAGACTCAGAAGGATGCACATGGCATCTATTCACTTGTAATTGGATTTTAGCAATATAGTACAGGATAACTATACTACAGCCAATGCACCAAAGGGAACAGGAACATAGACTTTGTTACCTGTCAATGAGACACTTTGCCCTAGGGATGCTGCCTTGTAAGCCCCCAATGTATGAGGAAGATCTTGGCCCTCATATGACTGCTGAACTGGGGCAGGGGAACTGATATGTAGGGACACTCCACTCTGGAGGAGTGTGATGGAAGGGTTCGGGGGTAGCGGGTGGGGTGGCAGGACTGGGAGGGGTGGAAAGAGGACACTGCGATGGAGATGAAACCTGAAGTAATAAATAAATAAACATAAAAAAAGAAAGATTAAAAAACAAAAAACCTGTGAGCAATGGCACTGGATATTTACCAGAGGTGGTTTCTCAGCATAGTGTTGGGCATGAGAGCTAACTTCCTCACTGTGAGTAGTAAAGTATGAGAGAAGGGAGGTGAATGGAAGGAATTGTAAACTGGTAAGCAATAAAAACTTGAAGATTAAAAAAAAAATTAAGACCAACCTTATCCTAAAACAAGAAAGCTTGTAAATGAATGTCAAGATTGTGGTTGAAACAACCCTTAAGGAAAATACCCACCATAGAGCAAATAAGCCAAGTTCACAAAGACTAGGGCTAGAAATGGTGTTAGCCACACAGATGCCGTTTTAGAGGAGACACAGAGAGGATGAAGGAATGCTGTGGTCTGTAATTCTATACGGCAAGACCATAGAACTATTTGGCTGTGAATGTGAATATGCAGGTAAGTCCCCAAGGTAGTCCAGAGGCTATTAGAACTGCATCCCTCCAGATCCCACAGAAGCAAGGCTGTTTTCAGTTCATTTATTGGGGGGGGGGCTGCTCCCTGCTTTTAGTAACCCATACTACCCATGTGAAGATCCAGATAGGTCACAGGTTCTCCGACCAAAGCCAGTATGGTTGGATCACCACTGAGGGCTGGAGCGGAACAGTGGGACTTAGTGGGCTGAGAATCCATCCCAAGCCTAAGATTCAATGGAATTTGCCTTGCTAAGCTTTTGTGCTAACAGGGGTGCCTACCCTGTCCTATGATT
The DNA here is from genome assembly GCA_907164525.1 of Lophiomys imhausi. Taxonomy (NCBI): domain Eukaryota; kingdom Metazoa; phylum Chordata; class Mammalia; order Rodentia; family Muridae; genus Lophiomys; species Lophiomys imhausi. The sequence continues at coordinate 1,804,643 of CAJQZJ010033539.1, read as the reverse complement.
GTCTCTGCATTGTATTTTGAAGTTGCATTTTTTTTTGTACAGTGTCACAACAGGCTTATAGCTATGTGAGAACTCTAGGAGAAAATTTCATTTTTCTTTATAGCTGAAAATTTTTCATTGGTATATGTTAACAAACAAAAAGAATTTTAGCAGAGAAGTTTTGCCTCTGATGAGTCATGTTTTATATCTTACTGGAGATAGTTAGATATTTTAGTGAAACTTAGGACTAGGGATTGATGCTGACCGGTGTAAAAGCTCTTGGTGCTGTTCTCCTGGGCTGAGAGGAATTTGTGTATGTGGATGACGTAGTTTATGGAGGAGTGGAACATTGTGGAAGAGTTTCTCTCTTAAATTGGTATGTTGAAGCTCTAACATCTAATGTGAGTGTTTTTGGAGATTCTTTTAGGGAAGTAAATTGAGGTTAAATCTTTATAAAATGAGGAAAAGATACCAGGTATATTCTCCCATCTCTTTCTCGCCATTATTTACTTCCCTTTCTCCTTTCCTTGTCCTTGCCTCTTCCTCCTCTCGTCTTTTCTATACCTCCCATAAGGAGTCCACAGTGAGAAGATAAGTGTCTAGTTTCTTGTTGACGAGAGTGTTTATGGTCCAATGTGTGTTTGTTTTCCAGGTTCCTCGGCAACACAGTCCCCTCACATGGCTGTATATGCAACCTTTACACCACTCTATTTGTTTGAAAACAAGATATTTACATTAGAGAAGATGGTAAGAATTCAAAACCAAGAGATTCAATATCTTTATGTGTGGTGGTGGGGAAGTACACGTTACTTAAACTAAGGAGTTAGAACATCCAAAATTATCTCAGTTGTTCATAGTACTATTTAATTATATAAAGATAAAATACAATCACATTTTATTTTAAAAGATTTTCTATTATATACAAAAGGAAAGTTGGAGGAGCTATATATTTCCATGAAGCTTGTGTATATCATTCCTGATTTTCAGTTTTCAACAAATCAAGTACATATATATTTTTAAAGTGAGAAGATATACATAACTTTGCACTCAGGTTGGGGGAGCCACTGCCATGACATCCTTGCATCATAAAATAATGTAGAATAAATGTACCTGCTTTTAAACAATAAATTTAATCAATAATGGGAAAATTTAGTAAATATAACCAGAGGCAATGGAATTAATTTATGCAAATACAATTAAGCACAGGCATGGTGTAGATGTTGGTATATATTCTTTCACTCCCTTCCTCTGCACATGTTGTGATTGTTCTCTGTACTTTCGTCCAGAGTGAAATCTTACTATACATTCCATTTGGAAGCCAGCTTTTTATTTAACAATATTAGTGTTTCCCCATGGCACTGCTTTTTAAATTAACATGGTTAGTTATTACATAATATTTATGGGATTCCACAATTTTTGAGCCATGGTTTTTTGTTCTGAGGGGGAAAAAGCAAATGCTCTCTTTTCACACTCATAAAGTCTATCTAGTTCATGTAGACTAATGTAATACATTGAGGACTTACCCAATTCTGGCTGTGTGTGATGACTTTATACACCTAGCACCTTACCACTGGGATTTTATATGATCTAAAGTCACTACATTAAAGTGTAGGGATACTGGGTACACTGATACAATTGTACACAAATATCCATTTCGTTAGTTAGATTTGAATTTTGAAACTTTAATAAAGATTAGCTTGAAAAGTAAGTACTCTAATAGGGTCACTGTTGCCACATTTGTCAGTTCCTCTTTTAGATTAGTCTAAGAGCCCAATATCATCACTCCAGAAAACATTATTACCAGCAAAAGTCTAGTACCTAACTGTAGTAACATTATAAAAATGATAGAACACAATGTGCTAGCAGGTGAGTAGGGGCAGAGGCAGAAGCAGTTTCTGTTGTTTGTAGTCCAAAGTTAAATAAGAGCATCCAGGTTGAATAGGAGAACCAGACATTTTCACAGTGTCTGGATATGAGCAGCTCCCCACAACCCAAGTGTGTACCCAAAGTTTCTCTCAAGCCAAGCCTCCTTTGACCTTAGGGTCTCTTTCTCTTTCCTACTGTTCTTCTTTGTGGGTCATGGCCACCGTCTCAAATGCTCTAGATGGTGAAGACTCAATATATGGACCACTAAAGGACATCAGCCATATTTTGTGGCATGTCACACCTCAAACACAAGAGATACTCTTAACTGCTTATTAAAATCATAATACTCTAGCCGGGCGGTGGTGGCGCACGCCTTTAATCCCAGCACTTGGGAGGCAGAGGCAGGCGGATCTTTGTGAGTTCGAGGCCAGCCTGGTCTACAAAATGAGTCCAGGACAGCCAAGGATACACAGAGAAACCCTGTCTCGAAAAACCAAAAAAAAAAAAAAAAAAATCATAATACTCAATACATATTAATTCATGAATCTAATGCATATATGCTAGGCAATGTGCTCTGCTCTTACACTATAGAGTATCACAGTCCAAGCTCCTTGCCAGAGAGGTCAGAGAATATAATTAAGTAGAAAACAATTGGAAACTGTTATAACAGAGAGTATATAAGGTACCTAGATAGTGTTGGTTGGAGTGAATACCTAAATGAATGAGGGAAAAATCAATGGAAGAGGAGGAGAGGAGGGTGATAGGACACAAAACATGGACCTTACCCCCTAATGGGAAGCCAGGGAGGTCTTCCCAAAGGAAGCTAAGTGTTTAACCTCAGGTGTAAGATGTTATGCTAGTAAATAAGAAAAAGTGTGTTCAAAGCAGAGAAAAGATTATGTTGGCAAGCCCAAGGGCAAGGAGACCACATAAAGCCTGGGTTCAGGGAACTAATAGAGATTGAGTTAATTGTAGAGAAGTTTTAGAAGCAACTCAAATTATAGAACTAAGGACAGAATATTCTTTTTTTTTAAGATTTATTTATTATGTATACAGTGTTCTGTCTGCAGGTATATCTGCAGGCCAGAAGAGGGCACCAGATTTCATTATGGATGGTTGTGAGCCACCATGTGATTGCTGGGAATCGAACTCATGACCTCTGGAAGAGCAGCCAGTGCTCTTAACCGCTGAGCCATCTCTCCAGCCCAAGAATATTCTTTATACATCTTTTTTTTTCCCTTTTATCTCAGGCACAGTGTGGTTGTGTAGCTCAGGCTGGCCTAGAACTTGTGATCCTCTTGCCTCAGATTCCTGATTGCTGGAAACTCACGTGTGCTGCAACCATTTAAACCTTTCCTTTGGGTGCCAAAGACTCTGGGATCAGTCTAGTGTCTGTGATGTGATTAGAGGACCCACTCCAGCTGCCACCACCTTTCTGGAGTGTCAAGGTCCACATCTTGTTGATTCTTTTAGGTTGACTTTCTATGAGGTTGATGTAGTTCCCCTGTAAATATCAGAATAGAAAAGAATAAAATAGAGAATATAGATACACTATTTTAATCATAAATCCATGAGAAATGATTTCTTCCCTGTTGAAATTTTGTAAAATGGAGTATATCACTAAAGTTATAGCCCCAAAGAGTGTTAAGATCAACACTCATGGTTAACATCTTAGACTACACAAGAATAGAGCAAAATGCTACTAACTACCCTCTGTGATCCAATACACCGCCTCTCAGGCATCCTAAACAGTTTGGGTTTTAGATGAATAAGCTTTCCCCACCTGCCAACTCTGGCACTTTCTTTTTAGAGCATTTGAAATAGAATGCGGGAGGAGTAACGGGGTCTTGGAAAAACATAATTTTGAGCAGGAACCCTTCAACAGACCTTAAGTATCTACTTAATCTTGAGGATGCTATTCTAATTCCCTCTTCACCCCTGATTCTGGTCTAGGAACTTCTGAGACCCTTTGGGGAGGTTTTTTACAATCAAATTTTAGGCAGAATTTGTGGCATTGCTTATTTGATTCACAAGCACTGCATAACATAGTGAAAATAAAATATGAGAATTTTTCATTTTCGAATTTGTCATGCTAAAGTCTGGCCAGTTCTTGGATAGATTAGGAGCTGTGGCACAGAATTCATACCTTGCTTTTTTTTTTTTTTTTCAACTGAGACTTTTTCACAATACTTTTCTTTGTTTTATTTTGTGATGTTCTACCCTTCCAAAAAGAAGTTATTTTTACATTAAAGCACTGGTTGTTATGAGAGAGATACTGAGAGACAGAGAAAAGAGAGAGACAGACATTTTCCTTTGTAAAATGTCTAGCATTTATTCTACTTATAAAGTATTATTTTACAAGTGGTTTCATTTCAGATAGTATTAATGCATAAAGCTTCCAGTAAGACATGCTATTTTAAGTCATTCTTTCTCTGAATGACCTTAGTTGATTAAATGACCCTAGTTTTCCAACAGGTACTCTCAAGTGGTTACGATTTCATCGTGGCTTCTAAAACCGAGCAGAACAAAAGTTGTCAAGAGAAGCTTACTTTTTACATGGTGTTTGTTTTTAAATTACTTTATGAATTACAGAAAAATTTTAGTGTTTTTTAATAAATTTGTAAGAATCTGTAAGGAAAAAAACAAAGTAAAAAACAGTGTTCTCTCATAGGCTACTTTTAAAACCAGAATATCACTTCTCTCTTAAATTTGAATTATTATCTGTATCATCATTATAAAAACCAGTCATGTGAAATCATTAGAAAGAAATTAGTTCCTGGAGGAACTGACTTCAGTAAAGTTGATATTTTGTTATTTTACTAAATAAACGTTATTTATTAAATGTAATCTATGGTGGTAGCATGGGTCAGTTCAACTGTCTCTCTCCTCTCTCTCTCTCTCTCTCTCTCTCTCTCTCTCCTTCCTCTCACCTCTGTCTCTCCTGTCTCTTTTTCTGTAGCATATTCCAGGCAGCAGTTAGGAACTAAAGTTCTGTGGAAATAATGGTCTGACTTATTCCAAGAGACTTCAGAGCTGAATGTTTAACAAAGGACTATCTACAAGAAGAGTTTCTATCCCCATTGCCAATGCTTCCATTGTCCCCAATGATGGGACTTCCTGCCGGAAAACCCCACTGTTAAAGGATTACAATGGATCATAGATAAGGCCACACCTCTTGCCACCTCACTAGACCTAAATACATTTAAAATATTTTTTTAAATGTTAAGTAACAATTGCTATTGGGTTTTATTTTGTTAATTTTTAGATAATCAGAACTGGTTTGACAGCTTCAATATGGAAAAATGCTGCCTACAGACGTTTATATTCTTATTGGAACTTTAGCTTGAAAATGGTCTTATTTCTTCTTCTTCAATAAGCAAACAAGGTCTCAGGAAACTTAAAGATGCAAACAAATGTAAATGATAATGTCGTTTCCTATAAGGGGTTAGAAACATAGGTGTCCCCCCTCTATCTATAAAGAGGGAAAAGTGTTGTTTTTAAATACAAACAGCAATGAAGACTCATTTCAATTCCTCTTTCCATCTTGTAGGCGAATTCTGCAGAGAAACTTAGGGAATATGGGCTTTCCCACATCTGTAGCCATCCTGTGCTGGTGACCAGAAGTAGGTCTTGTCCCCTTGTGGCACCCCCCAAACCTCCTCCCTTACCTCCCTGGAAACTCATTCGCCAACAAAAGGAAACGGTCATAACAGATGAAGCACAAGGTATGTATCACGTTGCTTTATAGTCTAATTTACACTTTTCTGAGGACTTACCAGTCTCTTCCATGGAAGATAGTATGTGTTAAGGTAAATCACACAGGCCTGCACCTAAAGTTAGACTCTTATGTCCAAGTTTTGTACTTAAAAAAATTAAATATGCATACCGTGTTTTGGTCTGGTGGGTTCATAGTGTCAGGACTATTCTCAAGCTCTTCATATATTTCTCTTTCTTCTTTCTATTGACTTTAATATGTAAGGTAAAAACCAACAAAAATGAGAAGGGGGTTGATTCAAAAGGATAATGTAGAATGATCAGAGGAAACTTGCTATCCTGTCTGGATCTTCTTTCTTTTCTTGTTCAGCTTCAGGGTTCACAGTTCATACTGTGGCAATGTGTGCTGCTCTCCTTTCTTACTGGGAATTTCTTTCTTCTAAACTACCTTAATACTTATGCATACCCATAGTCCTCTCTGAACCCACTGTTTCTTTCCTATTCATGTTACTTCCTGCTGCTTCTTCCTGCACAATAGTGTCTGTGAACCCGCTCACATTCCTCTGCATGTCCTAAGTGGTTGTGCTGAGGAGGTTAATTGAGGGACACTGCACTGTTTTTTCTTTCTTCCTTTTTTTTTTTTTTTTTAAAGAAAAGATTAGATGGAAAGCCATCCTTACACTTAAAGCAGAAGTAAATGTGAAGGCTTGTCAAACTTCACCATTTGATATCATTGTTCCATGCACAGCCTTAGAAGAAACTGGCTATAGAAAGCTGATATTGGCAAGATCTGTAAACTGTATCAATTAATTGAAATATCTCTGTGCATTCCTGGCTACCTCTCTTGAAATCCCCCAGTAAATATGTATGCTAACTGGCACTGCCTTAGAATCTGAAGGATTCTGGAAGTGTGCATCACACTTCCCGACTTTTCAGATGCTGTACCGAAGAAGCCTGAGCAGTTCCTTGAGATTTCAAGTCCATTTTTGAATTATAGAATGACTCCATTTACGATTCCAACAGAAACGTAAGTATGTGACATTTTCACCGGTGCCTCTTGTTAATTTCGCATCTGTGATGTATGTGGTTAAAAATCACACTTAATGAGAAGAATGTTTGAAGAACACTAAATCCAAATATACATACATATTCACACAACCTATTAAAGGGGGATGTCTTTTAGATCATGATTACACCTTTTCATTTATTATCAAACATTTTGCTTATATATTTATACATGAGTATTATAGACTCATGTATAAATGTTTGATATCCCTCCAAAATGAAATGCTGAGTTTCTAGCACTTGGGTCGTTGGGTTTGTAAGGAATGATTTTTAAAGGTGTAATTGAGTTTTCTGGGGTTCTGATCTGATAACACCTGTCTGTGGGGAGATTCTACAAGCTCTTGGTCTTATCGATAAACAAGATGTATGGATACAGAACACCTAGAAAGGGAAGCAAAAGTACGAATGACCAAGGGCCTCACAGAAGTTGTGGTTTTCTACCCACACAAGATAAAACCAATCAAAAATCTCACTATGGCTAAGAGAGGCTCACCAGGCCCCATCCATAGATGAGGAGCTATTGGCAGTTGATGGCTGAGGGAGAGTCATTTTTATTTGCTGGTGAGGACTCTGTTAGGTTGCCCATGTGGATGGCCTCACAGCCATGCATATGGGCAGTGATTATTGGACTCAGGCATAAGGTATAATGGAGAGCTTTCAACGTGCAGCTGGAGAGGAGGAATGGAGATAAATATCTAAATGTATTCCATGCATGCATGAAATTCCCAAAGAATAAAACAAATTTAAGTGTACTTGCTAGGAAGCAACATGGTTGATCTCACTATCGACAACAGTGTTGGGGGAAGTTGGGTTGTCATTTTTTGTGGGTTAGTGAATGTTAATTGAGGGACATTTCCAGAGTAAAGCTACTAAATTGGTTTCTTCAGCCCAAATCATATGCAGCTGGTGGCTGAAGTCAGGATTTGTGGGATCAATTTTCCCTTAAATGTGTCCTTTTTGACCAAGGAGCATTGGTAGATGATCAGAGAATGGTCATTTATAGTGCAGGGTAGCTGGAATAAACATGCCCTAGGGTTTGGGGGCTAGAAGTGGTTTTGAGGTTCTGGGAGAATGTTCTGTGAGCAGGATAGTTCCTTCTTTGGACTGAACAAGAGGAATTAGCAGTTGATCTCATGTGTAGTAAAACAAGGGAGGGTGTTTAATGAGAGGATTGTCCTCTGATTCCTGATGCCTTGCCTAGAAAGTCTTTCTTCACTCACAAATCACAAAATACTAGAACACAAAACTAACTCAGCAACTTAAGAACAGTGACAGCCTTTCTGTTGTTGTCCCATAGCACCTCAGTTTTATCTGAGATTTTAAAATTCTGTTATGAATGCTCTTTACTCTCCATATTTGCACCGAAATAATCTTGGAAATCACTTACATATTCTCTGAAATAAGAGCTTTCTCTACCTGTTACTCTTCTTTATAGTTTAGGACCAAATCATAACAAAATAACATCTCTAACACCAATATAAAGAGTTTTATAAAGTTCTTCAAAACTCTTGCAGCCTCAACCCAGAGCCAAAATGATGTCCACAATTTTAGGTACTTATTGCTGCAACAACCCTGGGCATCTCTTCTGTTTGAGTGAGGACTATGGAATCCAAACATCATAAGCATGTGAGTTGTAAATAGCAAAAATATATCTCATTCCTTGAAGTCAGCAAGTCGAAGATGAAGATGTCAGTTCATCTAATGTGTGGAAAGGACCCATTTCCTTACACAGCCTTCTTTTTGCCTCTACACATGCTGGACCCAAACTCCTTGGAGCCCTGCTTTCCAGAGCACAGTCTCCTTTATAAGGACTTTGCTTTTAGTCCTAATGACTTCCTCAGAGTGCTGTCTCCTAAAACCATTGCCTCAGGATTTAGGTTCAATGCAGAAACTTGAACTTGAAGGCCTACACACATTCAGAGCATAGCATTGCCTTCCCTTTTGTGAAGTCATGAGTCCTGCACTTCCCCAAGAGGACAACAGGTGAAGTTATTAAAACGTGTTTCTAGATTTATTCCCCTTCTTTATGAAAACCTTCCAAGTATCTGACTATTTCCATGCCTTTTTCTTATTGTTAGGTCTCTTGATAAATGGAAAAATATTGTGTGATTTATTTTCTATTCCCTCTGTACTTTTCAGCTGAAGTTTTGTGTCAATTCTGTAAACTTTTGATATTTAATATAACAGGAAGGATTTGACAGGTGCTTGTACTCAGCAAATATTGAGAGGAAAACATTTTGAGGCATCTAAGTCACTGAGAGGTTTTTTATTATCTTTTAATTTGGTAGTTGTAGACACATGGAACAATTCACGTTTGACTTCTTTAGGTACTTTTTAGAATATTTTAATTTTTGGCAACATTTTATTCAAAATATTGAATAAGATAAATGGTCTACTGTACTTGAAATCATATACATACAACTAACATTATATGGAATAAGCAAGTTGTATTTATCTATTTAGAAATATATATGCATATATCACAGCAATTAAAGAAAAGTGGGGCATGAATTTGAGAGAGAGCAAGGGGGTACATGGAAGGGGTTGAAGAGAGGAAAAGGCAGATGGAAAAGATGTAATTATATCTTAATAACAAAAGTAAGCCGTATTTGAAAGCTGTTGAGTGGCTTACATAATGGGATGTATATTATCACTTGACCCTTTGATGTGACAGAATACCAGATAGAAGTGACCTGAGGACGGAAGGGTTTGTCGGGCTCACAGTCTGAGGGTGCACAGTCCGTCCCAGTGGAGAGGTGGGTGTGGCAGAAGTGTGGACCGTTGGTCACATTGCCCCCACATTAGGAAGCTGCGACAGCTGCATGCTGGTACTCAGCCTCTGTCCTTTTCATTCAGTCTAGAACCCCTGCCCACAGAATGATGTTGTCCACAGTGATGGCACCTTTTACCCTTGTGTTTCTGTCATGTTTGGGGTGTTGTTTATTTTTGTTGCTTTTTAATCTTTTTATTAATGTTTCATAGCATTTTCAATTATTTTTATACTGAAAGTTCTCTATAGAAACAGAACCACTATATATATGTATAGATGGTAGGTGGATCAGTAGTATGGAATCCAGGCAGCTACGCAGATGACATGGGATTGTGGGAGGAATCAGCTTGCATGGTCTTGGTGACTGAGATGAGGCATGAGAGACCATCTGCATTTAGAGAACTAGAGAGGGCATTAGTGTAGCTATCCATGTCTGATGTCTTAGAAGTCCAGCAAGCATCAGTGTGACTTCCAGCTGGCTGAAGGATCAGGAGGGCCACTATGCAAGTCCTGGGGTTCAAAGGGCAGAGACCCTGGAGTCATGATGTCCACGGGCAGGGGAAGAATAGTCCAGGAAATAGAAAGTAGAGCCGTCCTTCCTCAGCTGTGCTATGCTGTCCAGGCCCACTGCTGACTGGACAGGGCCTGCCTACACTGAGGGCAGAACTTTTCTACTCAGTCCACTAATATGCAAGGTAATGTGCTGCAGAGGTCACCTCACAGACACACCTGGAGTGTGCTCACCAGTGGTCTAGGTTTGCCTTAGGCCAGTCAAATGACACTGAAGACTGATCCTCACATTTTCTAGGATGTCAGTTTTCCCATTCTAATACTCTCTATAGTCTTTGGTCTTTGTCTGACTGATTTTGCATACTAATTAGAGGTTATATGGGTTGTAAAAACTGCAGATGCTTGACACCAGAACAAATTTTCTTACATTTTATTATAACCCTCAGCCTTTAAGAATCTCTTATGTTGCTGGGCGTGGTGGCGCACCCATTTCCCAGCACTCAGGAGGCAGAGGCGGGTGGATCTCTCTGAGTTCAAGGCCAGCTTGGTTTACAGAGTGAGTTCCAGGACAGCCAGGGCTGTTATACAGGAAACCCTGTCTTGAAAAACAAAAAACAAAACAAACAAAAAAAACCTCTCTATATTAATAAAGTAAAATATGGACTGATTTCATAGCCTGGGTTCCCTGAGTTACCCTCCTACCTAGTTTCTGTAACTTCTTTTATTTAGCTTTACTATTTGATTAAGGTAGATAGAATTCTGACACCAAGAAACAGGCAACCATCACTTGATTGGTTTCCATTAATCTGTTACCTGTTGTAATCTGTTGTGGTTCATTTACATATTCAAGCTCTGTAGCAAAGCCAAGGGCAGCGATATGTGAATGCCATTGTGTTCTCAGTGGAGTACATGTCCTAGCCCTATTCTATACAGTCAGATTTGCGTGTGTGTGTGTGTGTGTGTGTGTGTGTGTGTGTGTGTGTGTGTGTG
>CAJQZJ010033539.1:1765956-1793739 GCA_907164525.1 Lophiomys imhausi | reverse complement strand
TGTGTGTGTGTGTGTGTGTGTGTGTGTGTGTGTGTGTGTGTGTGTGTCTAAGCATAGGAGCAGTCGCCGCAATGGAGGATGGCTGTTGTCATGGCTTCCATACATTAAAGTGTCACTACTGTTGTAACACCGGTTTGCTCATGGTTTCATTTCATGAGACAATTTGAACATCATAAACATGTTTCTGCTCCCCTCTAGTGGAGGTTGTGTGTAAGGCAGAGAATTCAATCTATACAGTCTAAGTATGTAAGTTATTTTTCTTTTGCTTAAGTGCTCTTAAGTTCAGGGTTAAATTTCCCACACCAAGATTTTCATTTATACACACACTCACATTAATGCTGCTAATCACATCTCCTTGTTTTGATCAGCAACCTCTACATCTTTAAAACAGTATCCCAAGAAAACTTTTACAGCAATTCATTGACAGAGTAGTGGTATAGGAAGTAGTATAAAAAGTTATACAGAGGTTTTGTGTGAAATACTTTAAAAAACCAACCTTCCTTGTAAAAGAATGAGAACACGATTAAAAGAATCAATCCTTTTTCTTGTTGACAAAACTAAGCGTATTCATTAGTCATTGTAAGTCAGAAATTACAGTGACAGAAGTTTTGTGGGTTTTCCTCCACTAGGCATTTTGTACAATCTGTCATTAAGAAAGGAACACCGCTGGGATCCAGTCTTCCTCCCCTTATGGAAAATGAATTAGCTGTAAGTACCAACCAATCAGACTTGAACACGGTAACAAGAAACCTGTCTCAGGTACCCGTTCAACCCTGCATCACACAAGATTTATCTTAAACTGTGAACTATCTTCTGTCTGCTAAGTGTGCATACTTTGCAAAATGTGTATCTCAGCAGTATAAAGAATCCCTTTAAGGGCTGGAGAAATGGCTCAGCCGTTAAAGGCTAGGCTCACAAGAAAAAACATAAGAATTCCTTTAAAGCCTACATCTCACATATGTGTGACAGTTTAAAAAGTAGGATATTCTTCCATTTTAAAAGTCCCGTCTCCCTACTGACTCACGTTTCCTATAAACTGTTAAGAAACTGCATAGTTTTCTAATTTGTACAAATATGTATATACTTTTACTTGTTCATTTCTACTTTGCAGAGTAATACTGTACCACAACCTGTACCTGGAAAAGGTAAATTAGTAATCCCCTCATGGTTTTGCTCTCCTATCAAAGATTTTGGTGTGCTTGGTCAAAGGACATCAAAATCTTGCTTCTAGACAGTCTTAGTTTTCCCTTCTCAGACCTCAGCCTCATCTCAGCATCTCCTATGATTTACCAATTCTTGTCTACTCCAGACTAGAAACGTGACACTTTTCACAGTTCAAATTCAAATTAAAGTAGACACAGAAGAGGATGCGAGTCCGTGACTAAAGGTCATGTTATTATTTTATTTTGGTGTTTGATTTCATTTAAGACAGGGTCTTACTAAATCACCCAGACTGGCCTACAACTCACTGAGGTCCAAGTTGACTTCAAACTCTTAATCCTCCAGGTTGCTGGGTTTATAGGTGATTGTCCACAAGTTCATGCTTTTAACGCATGCATGCTGTGGTCAAAATACTGAAGCCATTACCAGTTACTAATTAAAGACTTATATATTTTTATATATATATATATATATGATGTTGGTTCAAGATTCTACATCAGTTTTGTGACAATACTTGACAAATATAAACTATGATTACACAGTCACCAAGTAGAGTGACTAAAGGCTGGCGAACATCAGGGACAACAGACCTGCGCTCCAGACTGTCCCCTCTTTTAAGACTATCTCCACCATAGCAGATTTTTAGCTCATAAGCTAATTAATTTCTGTTATAACTTTGCAATTTCTAAAGAACTTGCTCCCAGGCTTACCAAAGTAATTTCAAGTTTCCAGAATTAGGCCTCATACAAGTGATTACCTCATGTTTTCTCATGAATAGGACTTGAATTTAAAATACTCTCTACCATACTTTAAGAGCCTGTTGCTTAACAGTGTAAGATATGCTTGACATGTTTGTCCTCTCTCCTTCCCAGATGAACAGACAGAGGTTGCACAGGGTGATGGCCACCTACCTGAAGCTGTTAGCTTAGAAAGGGATTTGATCAGTCAGACCACAGCCACACAGGACAAGCCACAGGAAGATTTGTCAATGAACGAAGGTGCTTCCAAAGAAATATGGTTAGATTTTGAAGACTTTTGTGTGTGCTTTCAGTAAGTATTTGTCTTAGTTAGGGTTTCATTGCTGTGATGAAACACCATGACCAAAAAGCAAGTTGGGGAGGAATACATTTATTTGGCTTATGGTTCCACATCACTGTTCATCACCAAAGGAAGTCAGGACAGGAACTGAAGCAGGGCAGGAAACTGGAGGCGGGAGCTGATGCAGAGGCCATGGAATGTGCTGCTTACTGTCTTGTTTCTCCTAGCTTGCTCATCCTGCTTTCTTATAGAACCCAAGACCACCTGCCTGGGGATGACACCACCTACGCTGGCTGGGCCCTCCGCCATTGATCCCTAGTTGAGAAAATGCCTTACAGCTGTATCTTAATGGAGACATTTCCTGAACTGAGGCTCCTTTCTCTCTGATGATTCTAACTTGTGTGAGGTTGACACACAAAATCAAACAGTACAATGAATGTCACTGATCTGACAGGCTAGTAGCAGAGTCTATTTCTGTACATTTGTATATTGGTCATATAAGCTATTAATTCAAAACAGGGAAGCAATTATTAGCTGGAAGTTAGCATAAACACAATTTTTTTTATTTTATTGAAAATAAATTTTTCTCTCATTCAATTCCCAACCACCAGTTCCCCTCCATCCCCTACCCCCCACGTACCCCTGCTCCAGTCCTCCCAGTTCCTTTCTACCTCCCCTCTCCTGCAGATCTACTCCCCCTCCGTTTCCTCTTCAGGAAAGAGCAGGCTTCCAAGAGATGGTAGTCAAACAGGATAAGACGAGGCAAAATCCCTAGACAAAGCAACCCATCAGGAGGAAAAGAGCCTCAAGAGCAGGCAGAGGAGTCAGAGGCACACCTGCTCCCACTGACAGGAGCCCCACAAAAAGTACCAAGCTAACAGCCATAACATAAACCCAGAAGATCTCGTGTAGACCCATGCAGGCCCCATGCTTGCTCCCTAAGTCTTTGTGAGTCCATGTGAGCTCTGCTTAGTTGATTTAGTGGGACATGATCTCCTGGGTCCTTCATCCCCTCTGATCCCTACAATCGTTCCTTCCCTTCTTCCACAGGGTTCTTTGATCTCTGAGGGGAAGACATGATGGAGACCTCTTACTTAGACTCTTTCTGTACAATGTCTGGCTGTGGGGGTTTGCACCAGCTCCCATCTGCTGCTGGAAGGGAATAATGGATGAATTGATATTTATCCATGTAGCACTTTATTGAACAAACTTCACTCTAGTCTGTCTTATTTCCTTCTCAAATTGTTATTTCACATGAATTTTTCCCACTGAGATAATATATCCCTTTAGAACAACAAATGTGGCAGTTTTTAAAAACCTTTTCCTGCTTATAATTATTTGAGTCTAAGGAACTAAATATGTAGTACTAGTTTTGCATGTAATGGCAATAACCTGTTATATTCTCTTTTTCAGCCATATATATATTTTCCACAAGCCAAGTTCTTATTGTGTTAATTTTCAAAAATCAGAATTCAAGGTAACTGCATTTAGCTTTCATTTTTATGCACTGGTTTGCATCCCCAAAAGTCACTCACATGGTTGGGTATAGCTGAGATAATGTTTGTAAGACTCCTAGTAAATTGCCTATCAGTATGTGATAATATATATTGGTTGTCACTTACTAAATAGAGTTCACAGTTTCTGAAACCCATCAACCATTTTAAAACATGTGCATATGTAGGAACATGGTCAACCTTCCTTTGTTCTGATATTATTTTTATAAAATGATGGTATTATTTTTCCTTTAAAACCTTCAATTTCAAAAAATAAGATGGCATGCCTATGTGAATCTCTCATTCTCATGAATGTTTACAACACAGATGGTTGTGAGAAATTATATATATATATAATTAGTCACTGGAGCTCAAAGCTTTCCATGAAGCCTGAGAGGAAGATCATCTGTGATCTGAGGCTGGGTTTAGTCCCTTGTCCTGACATCTTAGTACCGAGCCAGTGGCCATAGCACACACCACAGATTGTCACGAGAGTCTGTCAGTGCTCACTGTGAGGATGAGCTAGAGACTTTGAAAGTCATTTATGGATGGCTTTGGAGACAGCTAATGTCCCAACTGCTAGACCTTTTGAAATGAGCTGCTTGCAGAGACTCCTCCTCATAGACACATGTTGGGCTGTGAGACCCAAGGTTTTTACATTCAAATAGTGAGTATTTGAAACAACTATTTGATAATACTAGTATGTTGCAGCTTAAAGGAAACATGAAATAAATGATTGGATGGTAACTAATAGAAAATATTGGATGAGGCAGTGATTTACAACATCTTATGCCATGCCAGAGATTTCTAGCAATTGTTTTACAGTTTATTGGATAACAAGGTTTCCTTTTCCACAATGTGGATTCAGCATTTCTATGTTAACTGTCTGTTTAAATATGTGGTAAAGTAGAATTTTTCTGACATAATTCTACAGCATAGTGGCAATTCAGTTTGTTAAATATACTTATTGTATGCCATCGTTCAGAATTACATTAAGTAACTGTGGAGTTGGAAAGGAACAACAAGGCCATAGTCATGAGTACACTGTTAGAGTCAAGCTTGATTTTCAACCCTGTCTTTGGAACCTAAAAACTTTGTGCCTTTGGCGACCCATTCATCCTGCTTTGCATCTTCTTGGGAATTAGGAGTACTCATACTTCCCTATAGAATGCAGTAAAATCCTAATCATGTAACCATACATGACTGTCTTTTCAAAGAACCCTGGTCTGACCAATCACTTTACTGTATCTCCAAAACCCCAGCTTGGATGGACACCAGCAAACCTTGGTTATATTTCTGAAATCTTGTGAAAAGAGTTTTTGTTGTTGTTGTTGTTTTTTTTTTTTTTACCATGTACCACTATGCAAGATGCTTAAATGCATTCCTACTATGCAAGATGCTTAAATGCACTCCTACTAGGCAACTCCATTTGCTGTCATGCTCAGTATGTCACGTCTAACTCTCTGCCCTCAGCCTGCTCTCTTTGTCACCACTTTATTTCTGGAATTGGCAGTTCCTCTATTTTTGCTCATGGAGGAGAGTTTTTCTCATTCAGCAGCCAATCTCTCAGAGGCCCCAGCTGCCACAGAATTTTGCTTGGCTTCACTTCATCTGGGTAGACCTGCAATGTACTAACTGTGGTCCATAGACTGCAGCAAGTGTAGCACTGTGTGTAAACTACACTGTGACTGACAGGACAAACCGCCAGCTAAGCTCAATGCCTGCCCTGACCTCTTGCAGTTCTCAGAAGAGCGTGTGCCCTACTATGTGTTCGTGGACAGCCTGAAGCCTATTGAACTACTGGTTTGCTTTTCTGCTTTGGTGCGCTGGGGGGAGTCTGGAGGTAAGAGGGTTCTAAAAGCACGCGTGTCTGGATGCCCAGAGCACAGGTGGGCTCGGGAATGTACAAAGACAAACTTTAAGGCCATAGGTGAAGGAAATGTCTCTTCAATTTGTCAAGAGTTTCCCAGGACTGCCCCTGCCACCGTCACTGTTGCCCTTGCTTCTCCAACCCCAGGGACTGCGCCGACTCCCGCCGTCTAATTCTCTCTTGGACACAGTCTCTTGCTCACCTCTTTGCCATGCTCAGTGTTACGTTTCTTTTCACCTCTTCTTGTCACCATAATTATTTTCTTTATTATTTGATCTGACAGGGATCAGAAATGATCTTTTGCTCCCGTGTCTTTTGGGTGCTTCCGTGACTTGTGTCACCCCCCCCCTTCCCTAAGGTCATCTACTTGAGGATTTTCCCCAATGTGGTGATGTTCAGCTAGAGACCTTTATGTGGTAGAGGCTTGTGGAAAGTGACTAAGTTCTTCGAGGTACTGTATATGGATTGGGTTAATGCTGGACCCAGATTGAATCTGATTTAATGAGAATGAGCGTTAGAGTGTGGAGGGAGGGAGTGTCTGCATATACTTGGCCCCTTGTGCACACAGACTGTTTCCATTGCGATGCCACACACATAGGAAGAGTATTAGCCAGGAAACCAGTGCAGTTCCCTTGAATTTCTAGACTCTGAAGTAAATGAACCTTTTTTTTTTTCTTCTTTATGAGACATACAGACTCGAGTGTTTTATTTTAACAATAGAAAATAGAGTAATAGTTCATACTCTGAACTTTATTCTTGACCGCCATGCATCATCTCCAAGATCCTTATGCCATCCATTGTCCTTCTTATTTCAAGCACTGTACCCTTTAACTACCGCCTCAGCTTCTCAGTTCTCTCTCTTCAGTATCTCAGTATCTTATTGACTCTTGCAAGCCCTCGATCCATCTACACTATACCATTCCTTATTTGTTTATTACTTTTTTTCATCCACTGTAAGTTCTCTGACCAATCACTGCAATTATATCCTTTGTGTACCCTACCAGACATGCCCAGCCTTTTGACATTCTGACATCCAAAAAGTCCATTCTCAGGAACCGTGCAACCCACTTAACAGAAACAGAATCTTATAATGTTTTAAGTAAGTTAATGATCTGGTGTTGGGCCACAGGCATAGCTGTCCTTAGCTGCATAAAGCCACATGTGGCCCATGGACCACAAGTTGAACATGCCGGCTAGTAAACACTCTTGCCCTTACTTCTGTTCATCACTCTTTTTGCTAAGGATCCCATTGTTAAACTCTACTCTCTGCCTAATCTTTGGCTGCAAAACAGCATCCGAATATGACTGAGAAAAGGAAGATCCCTGCTGGCCAGCCCACTCAACACTGAGAAGCACTGATTTCAGCTAGCCTTTCCCCACTCCCCACAGACATTCCCTACTGTGCTTATCCTCTGACTCTTATTGTCATAAGTGACTACTTACACCTTGAAATCTCCCTTCTTCAATTCTTTCACATCTACTCTTATTCTCACTCATTTTCAGTTGAAAGCTTTGCTGTTGAATTTAGTGAGAAATGGCAGGCCTCGTTTCCCCACACAAACTTCCCAACGCCCTAACCTGTCCTGCCTCTTACTTTAGTAGGTGGACTTTCCTGCTTTGAACAAGGCCATCCGGTACATACATATGATCATTATTTGACTCTTTGGCCTTTTTTGTTAAAGCACATCTTTAACTCAGGTTAACCATGTCACATTGTAGTTATTCAACAAACTTCCCAATTCTCAAGAGTTGAGTATTCTGACAATATTAAGGGTAAGGGCTTTTATATTTGAGCATGCATCTCAATTGTTTTGAACAGTGAATATTACATAGCAGGTACCAAGTAAGTATTCATCTAATAAACTTTCCAAAATGTAGTGATCTCAGTTTAAGACATCTACTTAGCTTACAGCTCTGAAGTCCTCATGTTCTAGGACATTGGAGTTCTACATGCATGAGGATGCTGTGGTCTTTATCTTCATCCTGAGTGTTTTCTGGAAGAAAGGCAAAATACATTTTGCTCTCACTCATTGATGAAAAATAATTATTGATGCACATTTAAAGAAAACTTTATTTGATTTTAAAGTTAAATGTTTGCTCCTTGCAACTTCTACATCAATCCAAAGATTCTTTGAATTTGATACTACACTTGATCTTAGCCAAAAGGCCGAGAAGCGATGATTCTTTGAATTTGAAAGGCAGACACTTACATAGACAAGGGACTATTTTGATTTTATCTAGTGCCATCTTGGAAAAAAAAAATCTCTTACTATTCTGGATGTTACATGATTTCCCATTAAAGTTGCATCTGGGAAGATGTCTACTTATGCACAAAGAAAGGATAGAAAATTAGTGGCAGACTATGATGAAATATATCTGTATGTCCTCCTTTTCCAAATTTTGTCATCCTAATTTTTTCTGTCTGGGGAGATGATTATGAAGTGTAAAGTGAACAGGGAGGCAGAGCAGCAGCCAAGCTAGGTGCTATTTCTCATACTTATCTACTTAGCCTGTGGTATTTCAGGAATGCTTTTAGAATATCTTTAGTACCTGATTCACCTTCATGATTACATATGGTGTTACTGGGCAGAAAGCAATGCAAGTGGAGGCCAGCTGTCCTTTCATAATCATATTTCAACTCATCTCCCTTCTCTCAAAGCCCTAACAAAAGACAGTCCTTACGTGGAACCTGGGCTTTTGACAGCTGAAGAAATCACCTGGAAGTCCATGAAGCCTCTCAGTGTTGTTTTGAGGATCCACACCTATGCTACGAAAGCCGCCATGGTGCGCCTGCCTGTCGGGTAGGGTCTGACTTTATTTTCCCCTTTTTGAGGCTTTTAGACTGTTGACTAATGAAGTAAGCAATGGGAGTCTACATTGTTGTTTCCTGGAGTGATTTGACAAGGTACCTGTCTATCAGTGGAATTCTTAAAAGAGCAAATCCTATCAATGAATGACATTCTCTGGGACACACAGCATGCTCTTTTGGAAGGCTAATTGTTGGGGGTCCTGGGGCTATATTTATAGAAGACATGTCTTAAATCTGCTCAACCTACAGGTTTCTAAAATGAATTCATCAATAATCTCTCTTGTGTTCCCATAAATCTTACTATTCTTTAGTAAGAATTCTTCTTGATTCCATTTAAATTTGGATTCCATTTAGATTGTAAAATAGCATTTCTTCCCATCAATCTAGAATTTCACCTGGTATGTTGTTGTTAGATGTTATCATTAATTATGATAAAACTAGGAAAAACAACACACTTTCTATTTGATGGACATTACAATGGAAGTGTATTATTGATTTAGTGTATAAAATTTGGAATACTGTCTCGTATTTCAAATGGAAAATATTTTTACTGGAATTTTACCCCAAGATCAACCTTTTTAATTATATGTGATCAGTGAAAAGTTATAGACTATGTGCAAAAAGCAGATCCTAAGAAACAAATTTAAATGCTAAAACAATGTGTGTTATATATACAGAAATTATAGAAAATAATAAAATATAAAAATAAAATCATAATTTCTCAATCCAAATTGAGATTCTCAATCCAAAAATCTGTATTGAGAGATTATCCAGAAATCAAATTAATTCTGTGAGACTGTCTAACTCAGGGGTTCTCCACCCTCCTAATGCTTCAAACCTTTAATACAATTCTTCATGTTGTGTTGACCCCAACCATGAAATTATTTTCGTTGCTACTTTATAACTGTAATTTTGCTACTGTTATGAATCATAATGTAAACATCTGATATGCAAGATAGCTGATATGTGACATCCATGAACGGGTTGCGACCCACAGATTGAGAACTGATGATCTTACTGTTAGCACATCAAGGACAAAAGATTACAAAAAGGAGCATCCTAGAGTTGCATCTCCCCACATAGGGCATAAGACATCAGTGTATTTTGTGCATTCTCTAAATGCCCAGTAACTGAGGAAAGTGGTTGTCTCTGTTTTCAGTGATACAGACACCAGATAGGAATGAGAGAAATTACATGTGTGAAATGATGTGTTTGTGAATCACCAGAGGTCTGTACTGAGACAAGAAAAACAAAAATCTAGAGTCCTCTTTAGCAGCACAGGATGTAGGAGGTATCTTCTGTGTATGGAACTCTGTCATTTTGTCTAATTATTTTTGTCTTCTGCAATCAGTAAAACAGATTTTGTGATTATCTAATCTTATCCTAGAGTTGGAAACCCAAGGTAGTTATCGTATCTGTGTTACAAAAAAAAAATTAAATCTTCATTAACTTTTGATTTAAAGTTCCAAACTCTGAAATACATTCAACAGAGGAATTGCAGTCTTCACATGGTGTCCATTCTCTCTAGGAGGCATATGTTACTCATCAATGCATATTCCCCTGTGGGGCATGCCATACATGTCTGCAGCATGATGACATTTGTCATTGGGGATGAAGATGTTGTACTGCCCAACTTTGAGCCGGTAAATATCTTAGCAA
The DNA here is from genome assembly GCA_907164525.1 of Lophiomys imhausi. NCBI lineage: Eukaryota > Metazoa > Chordata > Mammalia > Rodentia > Muridae > Lophiomys > Lophiomys imhausi. Next base: position 1,783,709 of record CAJQZJ010033539.1, on the reverse strand, counting down.
CTCCCCCCTCTCTGGTTTCAAAGGTTTAAACTCAATCCTATTTTGATTATTTATTTATTTACCTATTTAGTCTACCCCTCCCCCCTTTAGAAAACCTACAAAACTATTTATGTATCCTGGAAGAAATGATGAAAAGTAATCTGTGTAATTAACAGTCTAAAGTCTGTAGGGAATCAAAGTTGATTCTTCCCAGACAACTATATCCATCTGTACTCTGTTGAGTCCTTCATTTCCATTAGTATCTTGGGTGGATCTATTGGTCCTTTGGAGGGATAAAGCACCACCAAAGTCTTTTTGGAAGCCATTAAAATTAGAGCTTCCATCCCTTCCTTACTCTGAAGAATTTCAAGTGTACATCTCTAGGATTCAGAGGAGTCAGGGCATTTCACTAGAAGCATCCATCGCTTCTTCCTCTCCCCTCTCTCTTCTTTCTCCTTTCTCTGCTCTGAAGAGAAAATGGATGCAGCAAATCCACTAATATCCTATCTTTGTTTATGATGTTCTCTGCCTATGCGTGTGCCTAGGAGAGGTTAAAATGTGGTGTTTTCTGCTGTCTGATTCCTGGTTCTTCCTCACCTCTAATCACTCTGACTAAAAAGACCAGAGGAAACCAACTAAAAACCCAAGGAAACAAGCTAAAAACTCCAGATGCTTCAAACATGGGATTCTTGCCAGAAAGGCAGCCAGAAAACCTTGTAGCAGCAAGAGGGTTGAAGACTGGATATCTCTACCATGTTCTGATGACCTAGACATGCCTAAATCATGCTCCCAAACCTGTCTAAGCAGGACTTTACAAGCTTCCTCAAGGCTTCCTTCTGTTGGTTTTGCTGTGTCCTCTCCACATACTTTTCATTCTACTCAATAGGCATGAAGGGAAGAACAACATGTTGATCTCATAAGGTCTCCTTTGTTTCCTTGACTAGTCTGGAATTTTTGTTTATGTTTTGTTACTTTTTTTTTGAGACAAGAGTTCATGATATAACCCAGGCTAACCTGGAAACTAATGGTGCTCTTGCACCAGCTTCTCGAGTAGCTGGGATTACAGACATGTACTGCCATGCCTTGCTTTATCCTGCTTATTTCAAATCCTTCTTTACGACAATTCTACTTATGTTCTGAGCATTATCCAGCTTGGAGGAGAATTAACTCCTGATGATTATTTTGTTGTAAGATTTCCATTTTCTCTGATGGTATATTCTACTATGTTATAAGGGTTATTAGACTCAATATCAATCTCTATTAAGCTTTGATTCTGATAGAGATGCAAAAGGCATACCATTGCCCCATAGCTGAGAAACGCTAACTCCCCGGAGTCATAACTTATCCTTCCCAGAGCTGCTAGATAGTCAGGTGATGCCTGTAGGTAGAGGCTTACTGTAACTAGACCACCACTAAATCAAGACCTTCCTCAGAATTGATGCTTGGAATGATCCTGTAGGTATTTAAGGAATACAGAGAGAAGGGATCTGTATGGTTGCCAACAGTTTCTCACCCAGCAGGGCATCTGTGTTTTCCAGGCACATTTGCTGGGCCTACTCTCAGTTCTCCGAGCATTCATGGAACAATGATTGCACTAGGACAACTCCTCCAGAAACAGTAAATATGGCTCAGTTTTCCTCCAACTTCCTCTAAGCGGGCATATGGTGCTTCAAGCACTGCCGAATGCACAGCAACACCAGGACAGTCTTCAGACATCTGAGACTGGGTTGACTCCTGGAATCTATGTCAGCTTTGGAGCACTTACTGATTCTGAAAATGGAGAGCTGGAGGGAGCCAGAAGCCCAAGCTAGTCCACTCACTGGTCTTTATCTTGCAAGACCCTCTCCCTGCAGTCTTCTCTGCCCACCCCAGTCCTCAAAATTCCAGACTCTGTCAGTCTAATTCCTAGACATCCTTCAGAACTAAGTGTGCACATCAGTATCATGGAATTTCCCTGAACCCCATCTCCACCATAGGACTACCTCTCCTCTTACACAGTTCTTTTTGTAGGACTTCCAGGGCTGTTTCATGTCTGCCAGATCATAACATCCAATAACACGCTTCAGTTCAGTCTACCTCTATAAATAAAAGAGCTTTGACTCAAGCAGATAGCAGAGGACGTTCTTTCTCAGAGGTTGAGCATTTGCAAACTTAATTGCCCTCAAATAAACACAAGAATGGCTGCTACCTGCGTGCTCTGTTTTCACAGGAGAGCTACCGATTTACGGAACACTCTATAATACTTATGAAGGCTATTGGAAATGTGATTGCTAATTTCAAAGACAAAGGTAAATTGTCTGCAGCTCTGAAGGATCTGCAAGCAGCTCACTACCCTATCCCCCTCTACAACAAAGAACTCACTGCTCAGCACTTCCGGGTAAGCAGTTCCCGTTCTGATGCTCATAGCAGGAAACCTCCCATCTGAAAGATGAACTCCAAGTGTTGAGTCTGGGGAAGTGGTTCACATGGAGACTATGTGTTTGGAAAGTGATTTCAGGAGGCAGAGACAAGCCTAGAGGTATGAAATGAGAAAGAGAATGAAATTAAATAAAGAATATGATAACTGCTTTGGACTCCTGAGATTCACTCGCCCAGAGGCTCCTGCTAAACTGTGAATGATGGATATCTCCATAAAGGATGTGGAAACTCAGCCACTCACCCAGCAGTGGTTTTTTTTTAATAGTTCTAATTGCCATCCAGAACCTTCCTCATATAACACAAGCTTCTGCCTGGGCTGAGTAGCCTCCTGGTTTCATAGATAGCTTGGAGGAAAGGGAGGTCAGGGTACTTTTGGTTGTTTCTTGAGGAAGGAAACTGAGAGGTACAGGCACACCCTAGCCACCCAATTACATCTGCTTGTATTTGTTTTGTTCTATTTTTTTCTGTGCACTTGACATTTAGGCAAAATTATTTTTGTTATGGGATTGTCTCATGTACTATGGGATATGTCACAGGTCACTTGTCATCATTGCATATGCCAATAACACCCAGTTGTGACAACAGAAGATACCTCAGACCTTATCACATAACCCTTGAGAGGGATTTCATAGCCACAATGAAAAATCCATGACATCCAGTTAGACAGTAAGTTTGTATAAACTATTAGTAGACAGCATGCTTAATATAAGCACAAGTAAAAAGTCCTTTGCACTAAAAATATATTTTATCATTACTCACATGTAAGCTGATGTTGGATGTTGTTGGAAAAGTCTTTATAAACTAAGACTGTGTCCAACCTAGAAGAGCACCTTCCCAGACAGAGAGAAAGAAACCGTTTTATTATTGCATGAACATCAAAGTAGAATACAATATACATCCCAGACAATCAGGTGAATCTGCAATGACAAATGTCTACCTTGTCACATATTCAAACTGATCTAACCTCTGCAGATATGCCCTCAAAAGACAAGACTAATCCTCTAGTAACCAATAACTCAGCTCCATTTACTATATGTAGTTCAACTGAGATTGTCCCACTATTGTTAATGATGTGTGTGTGTGTGAATATTTTCATCTTTTCCAGATTTTTCATATTTCATTGTGGCGTTTACTGAGAAAATCTCAAGTAGCCAAGGCTCCTATAAACTTCAAGTTTGCATTTCGGGCTATGGTGTTAGATATGGACACACTGGATTCTCTCTCAGAGGATGCCTCTTTAGGTACTGATTCATTTTAAGTATCTGAGCATGGAAGTGATGGAAAATCAAACAAGGTATTTTCAGGTGTTGTATAGGAAGACAGCAGATCTGTTGGAGAGCTATGGAGTTCAAGCTCTCTCTGGGATGCTCCCAGGGGCTCCCAATGTCTGCTGAGAAAGGAGACCCAGAATTCCTCTATATTTGTCACTGACCTGCCTGGTATGAAGTAAGGAACCTTGAGGAAATCTCCCAGTTCCTTTTTTTCTTTTACCATGTTCTGCTTCTATTCTTACTATTCTGTTTCCTTTCAGTTCTGAATGAAGCCTCTGGCTCCTTTCTGATGGAAATCCAAGGCAGATCATTGAAATATAACAGCTTTCTTCTCCAGACCTTTACCTAAGCTCACTGGACAACTTGAAACAAGATGGTTAATCCATCCTTGTGGAATTTTATATGTCTGAAGGCTTTCACAGCTGCAGGCATTACAGTTTTAGGGAACGGCTTAAATATAAATCCCAATCCAGTGTTTTTCCTTCTCTTGCCAGCGGAATGGGTAGACCTTAAATATTGTATGCCAATAAACGAGAGGGAATATTCTCCAGAGGAAGTAGCTGCTGCAGTTAAAATTCAGTCCATGTGGAAAGGGACCTATGTCAGAATGCTCTTCAGAGCCAGAGTGCCAGGTATGGTTTAAAGACACTTGAAATGGACCCAAATGTATAGGAATGAGTGGGGTTTTTTTCAATGTGTATTAAAGAATTTTAGTGTCAGCCAGCTTAACAGAACAATTGATTACTTTTATCTATTTAGTTCTGAAATCCCCTGAGGCAAGGAGCTGGTCAGAATTTATTTGTACATTCTCAGAATTCATCAGTTTTTGAGATGTCGTGCATAGACAATGAGCACTTACTGAAAGGATAAATGTCAGGGCTGGGCAATGAATAGAAAAATCTCTCTATAAGTAGTATCTATTATATTCATACAGTGATCTTGTACCTCATGCAGTACAAGCATGAGGAGTTCAGATCCCAAATGCCACAGAACAGTCATGCAGGTGTGGGGACCAAACAGCCTTAGCACTTGGGAGGCAGCAAGAGGCGATTCTTGCCACCAGCTGTCCAGGCAGATGAGATACCTCAGGAGCTCAGGGTTCTACAGGAGACCCTGCCTAGGTAAATAATTAGAGAGCAACTGAGAAAGACACCCGGCACCAACTTCTGCTGCTACATGTATGTGCACACATGCATGTGTCCATTGCACACACATATGTCTACACAGATGCACACATGCACTGATACCACACACTGCACATTGAAGTAGGATGCATGTTCCTTGAATAACTGAGAAAACGATTGGCTTAATTTTCTCAGTCTGTTGTGATTTCTTGTCAGTCATTCCAAGTTGGGTTGCAGCAGATTGCAGTGTCAGTCAGCTTCAGCTAAGTAGGGGATTCTTGGACATTTCTAAACTGAATTTCACCGGAGTGAATGAGTGGTACAGGACTGTCACAGAGTGAGCAAAGGATGCTGGGGATTATGTGCATGATGAGTGTGATGTTAAGTTAGAGGCAAGCATGTGTTTCAATATGCTCTAACATTTGTGATGTGAAATGTTTTCAGACATATCAAATGAATTTGGAGGGAGTAATGCTTATTTTATCAAATTAAAATTCAAAAGATTTATTCAATCATTTTCATCATATAATATCCATTGACCCGTTGAGAGGAAAGATTTATCTTTGATAGAACTTTTTAGTTTACTGAAACATTTTGTTATACAAAATATCTCTATGGGGAATATGTAGTAAGTATATTAAAAATGCTGGTCTAAGGGGTGAAAAGTCTAAATACCCAAAGGTTTCTTTTTTAAATACACAGTAAATAGGTATGATGATGTACATGCAGAGCACTGAGAAGGATGAGGGCGGAGGATTAATAGTGTTAGCTTGTGGCTAACCTGGGCCACCAAATCAAGAAGGAAGGAAGGAAGAAGGGAAGGAGGGAGGAAAGAAAAACAAAGGAGAATGAAAGAGCAAGCTAGAGATAGAAATAAATTATAATTATTTGATTTTCATGTTTTTCTGCATTAGAAACCAAATGCATTTATCAAACTCACTATATGGTGAACTGTTTATGAGTCTCTCTATAAGTAGTAACTATTATATTCATACAGTGACCTTTTCTTTTTCCAATTGTGGAAACTGAAACAGTCCAAGCAATTTCATCATGTAGTTCTTTCAGTCTACTCACATTCATTGCATGGATTTCAGAGAAGCTGGTCAAGCAGCCAAAGGTGCTCCATTACATCAGTCACACAGTAGGTGTGCCAGTGCTACGGTTCCCAGTTCAGATCCTGGTCAGAACAAGAACTCAGGCAGATGTAGGAAGAACAGTGTCTTTTTCTGACATGTTGACTTTGAGATGCTTACTCAGGATGGCATTTCCCCTGCCGGTCCATCTACCGTGAGGCTGTTCCTGAACAGTGCAGTAGACCGAGGTTCACACCATCCATTCAGATGTATTCATTAGAATAATTAGGTGGTTCCTTTTTCTGAGCTAAGGTTTTCCACAGAAGTTTTAGTATGACAAAATATCTTTTTATGCAAACTGTTTCATGAATCTTGTGAACAGCATCAAAGAACCTGTATGTTTTTAGGCTGAAGATGAGAGAAAACAGTAGAATACTGTGAGGAGTGCTCTCATCTAGACATTTAGAGCTGGGTGGTTTAAACATGCTTTTACTACCTTCAACACTTGGGAGCCTGCTCGTGAACTGGGGGGAGGTGGGGTCTCTGCAAACACGACAGCCAGCAGAGTGTGGATCCATTAGAGGAAGAAGGAAGTACTGTTGAGCACAACTCAGTAGCTAGTGTTTGTTTAAACTTCAAGAGTCTGACTCCACGTTGTTTATTTTAGGCATATTTTAAGCACAGCACAATTTGAGAAAAGTTTTCTGGGGATAATTAACTCAATCCTGTGTACACAACAAAACCATCAAAACTTATAAAGGAAGGTGACATTTTCCATAAAGATATGTTGTATAGATTAGCTGAGGAAGATAGGCTCAAGGTAAACAAGCTCTTGATGGGATCTGGAGGAGCTGATGTGGTCTGCCCAGATGCACAACACAGAGGTCTCTAGACTATTAACCACATCCATTCACAACCGTTGAGCTGGAAAACAGGTTATACATATTTTTTTTTTGTTGTTGTTGTTGAAGAGACAGCCTTGTGTGATTAACATTCCTGGTTTCCCTAGCACTTGTCTGTGAGCACAAGGACCCACATGCCTCCTACAGTGGATTTCAGATTCTTTGCTTGTAAAATGGAAATTGCACAGATCACTGTTCAGATATCTTATGGATTTCATGTTGTTATTATATTATCATTATTATTACTACTATTGCTATTATTGTTGTTTAGACACAAAGGAAAATGTGCGCGCTGCAGATACACTTCAGAAAATTTGGGCAGTATTAGAGATGAATATGGAGCAGTATGCAATTTCTCTCCTAAGGTAAGGAACAACTGTCAACCTCTTAGAGCTAAAGAATACTTCTAGCTCTCCAGTAAAGAACAGTCCTATGAGGCCATAATGACCTCAATCCTAGATAGCTCCTGAGATAATATGAAAAAGACCAAGCATTCCTGGTGCTTTCAAAGCTAGATCTAGATTCAGGCAGGAAAAGCAGAATCTATTTCATCAGCCCCCATCCTGCTGTGGAAGATGCCACAGGCTTCCCTTCAGGGAGCAGTTAGATCTCATGATTCCTTTCGTCAGTTGCATGAGCCAGAACACACAGAAGATGAAAATTCTAGTATTGTGTTCCTGTTTGTTCCCTTAGTTTTTCATAATCAAATTTTCCAAACCCATTACTCACATTAACTTCAGAAACTCCATTCCAAGCTCTAGTCTCTGTCTGGATCCTTCAGTGGCTCTGGCCCAGTTTTACAACAGTTTTTTCTGCTTAGTTCTCCCTGCTTTGTAGTTTAAACATCACATCTCATTTCCCTCAATGAACATTAATTACTCCCTTGCTTGGGAATTATATTTTCCTTCAGTTAAGATTCTCAGTCAACTTCAAGGGCCATTGAAAGATACCATTCACGACCGACCTACAGTGTGCTTCTTCCCCCTCAACACCAGAAGCTGTAAATCACACAGTGACTCTTTGGCCTTAATGTGGCAAACTTGGATATCTAGTATTTTGCTGCTTCAGGGGACATGTCTCTTCTGTAAATGGAGTTTATTTTTAAAGTGCTTTCTCATTGATCCTCAAGTTATTTTTTTTCCATTTCTAGACTAATGTTTAAAAGCAAGTGTAAGTCTATGGAGTCTTACCCATGCTATCAAGATGAAGAAACTAAGGTTGCCTTTGCTGACCACATCGTGAACTATCCAGACCAGCCACCCAATTCTTGGTTTATAGTATTCAGGCAAGTGATGAATGATGCCATCTTCAGATGGCATGCAGTGCTCAGATCTGTAGTTTCAGGACTAAAAGTATGGTTAGAAGTAAAAGTATCAGCTCTTAGACTGGTTTCATATTTGATTAAAACTTTTCCATACACGATACATAAAATTTTTCCATATATATGGTACAATATCAAAGATTTTTTATCAATGTTGTTTGTTGTAGTACCTTATAACTATTTATTAATAACTCTAAACACTTTCCAACCCACCAACCTAAGGAACATTTAGAAGGATATTTCTCAGGCTCAAGTCCTTGGGACAACTTGTCAACAGTCTGTCCAAATCAGCATACACAGGGAACACAGAAATCAGCTCTGGCATCTCTATGAATGCTGCCTCACTGCTGCTTGGCATCGAATCAACCTCTGCCCATCCAAGACTGCCAAATCTACACAGGGCAGGTGCCACACTCCACTTGACAGCCCTGGTGCTGAATGCTGCTGCACCACTTCCTCCCCACCCCATCTTGGGGTCACGGTCCCTTCTGGTTTTTCCAAAGCTCCTCTAGACAGGTCCTACACCAAGGCTTCTTCTGCCCACCCCAGCCTGCCACCTCAGGGCAGCCTAGGAGCTGGCTGTTGCTGCATACTTACTTGAGACCATGGTCTCTTCCATTCATTTGAGTTTGTTGAACCTTCATGGGGCACATGCTGCCCTCTGCACCCCCACTTGGGGTTGTGGACTCTTTTGGCATTCTGCGAGACCTCCGAACTACAGCTTTTCATCTGGGCTATGCCCAACCTGGGCTCTGCTCAACCTCGGCTGCAAGTCTTGGTAGCAGCAACCTTTGTCTACAGTCGTTCAAAGTGAAGAAGCAATGAACAGCTTTAAGAAACAATGTCAAGCAAAAAACTTTCTCGAGTTTCTGGGCCTTCCTTTTTATACTCTCTCTAATTATGCACACAGATGTTTTATAATTGGCCAACCTTATGGCTTCCTCGGGAGACCCATGGGTGCTCCCAGGTGTTCCCTACAGGTTCCAGTCATCATGCTGATTTGCATGCCCCTTTTATGAGTCTGTTTTTCAGCAGTTGATCAAGCACTCCCACAACCCTTGCATATTCCTTCAACACACCTGTGTTTAGAAAGAAATACAAACCTCCACTACAGTTACTTAATGTATATGTTACTTAATGTAAATGTTTCATATTTATAGAAAGTTTTATGCTTTTGTAATTACAGAGAAACATATGTATATGAAACGTTTAAATAATTTATAGATTATTGCTGAATATGTAAACATAAGTCAGTCTGTTTCCAGTATAGATAGCATTTATTTCCAAGTAATAGCATATTAAATACAAGTCACGAGTGACATAAAATGGGAATATTTAAGGGAATTTGCATTTGTACATCAAAATGACATAGTAATAATAACTTGAAATGGAAAAGATATGCAAGTTTTTAGTTACTTGTAACTAAGTTTTTACTAGGATTATTTGGGATTAAATTCTATTTCAAGCTTTAAGAGTTGCTTTAAGAACGTTTCATGCTTTTGTAATTACAGAGAAACATTTTTGGTTCCTCAAGATATGATCTTAGTCCCCAAAGTATACACTACACTCCCAGTCTGTATGCTGCATGTCATTAATAACGACACTATGGAGCAGGTGCCAAAAGTATTTCAGAAAGTGGTGCCTTACCTTTACACCAAGAACAAGGTAGGTGGAAAATGTATCCCCAGATGACAAAACATTGTGAAAAGCCCTCGGCTGGACTGAGACCGCAGAAGCAAGTGCAGCAGCTCTGCTTGCAGTCTACTGGGAGGAAGAATGCCCTGCTCTGTTCTTGCACGGCCACCCCAGGGGACAGCAAGTGAACACTACAGCACTCTTTACATTTCACTGCACATGCTGAAACAAATACCACACCCACTCTTAGAACCCAAATGGATCCCACTGGTTCATTTGCTCCTATTCTGAAACAGGTCACAGGGCTGCCTGTATCTCACATGTAGCTGTGTTCTCTTCTCAAGAATTTCAGGGGACTGAAATCACACACTTAGTCCCCGCCCTTAGTCTTTGAAGGCAGCACGTGACTTCCACAGACCAAGATCACTATGGGCTGCCTGCAGACCCAGCCCTTTTGACAGATGTTTCTTCTCTGGGTATTTTAATCCCTTTTATGTTTTCGATCATATTCCGCATTAGGTAATCATGACAAATGTAGTGGACATTGGGTGGAAACCAAGAGAACAGTTTTTGCTCCTAACTTCTATAACTCTGTGATTTTGAATTTGCTCCTTTTTCTCTCTGTATTATGATTGTGTTTTTCTTTTGAGGTTCATTTCAAACTATCATATCATGCATTATTTTATGTAAATTAGACATGCCTCTCTAAAGAATGGCTAATGAATACTGGCTTGATAATGATGAAGAATAGATGTAAAATGTTTAATTAATTCAATAAAAAACTGAACAGCTCCTTTGAACTATTTTAGAGATTTGAGGAAAACATTTTTTTTTAAACAAGGAAAATAATTTTTTAAAAATAATTTTAAGACAAGGCTCTGCTATGCAGCACTTAGGCTGTCCTGGAACTCACCATCTAGATCAAGGTGGTCTCAAATTCACAGAGATCTGCCTGCCTAGGTCTCCTGAGTGCTGGAATTAAAGACATCCAGCTAAAATTCTTGATAAAACAACTTAATCCAACTGATTATTTTTATATGTGTATATACATATGCATAGTGAGATTAAAAAAATTTTTTTTACTGAATTTCTTAGTATGCACTGTAATTTTTAAGGCTCATGTTTTAGTAAACTCAGTTTTTCTATTATTATTTCATGAGAGAGATCTTGATTTGGGCATCAGATTTTTATAAAATTGGAAGATAGTGTCAAATTGTACCTAGTACATTAAATTATTTTTACTTTATATTAAACCATATAAATATAGTTTATGAGGCAGTCTTGTAAACGTTAATATTTTATATGGAAGTCATCTGTATTCAGTATTATGTTCTGAAGCATAATTTAACATTTTTCATGTTTTTAAAACCATGAATTAGTTATTTAATCTATATTTAGCCACACCATTTTAATTTATAGTCATTATATGTAATACTTTTTGAAGTGATATTCATATTTCCTTTATTTTGGTAACAGTTATCATTTTACACACATCAAGCATACCTTTATGAACTTCATTTAACCCACAGTATTTCCTCCTCCTCTATATTCACCTTTATGGCCTAATAAATGACTTTTCATCAAAATTTCCAGGATAGTGAAATCTCCCTTACCCGGTGGATGTTGCCATAATGCTTTGTATTAAATCCAGTGTTAGAAAAGAATGCAAGCCCTTCCATAGAAAACTTTTTTTAACACATATATAATTTTTTATACTGTCACTTATCAAATTTGACTTAGATTTCTGTTTAAACAGAAAAAAATTATTTGAAATCACAAATATTAAAAGACAAGGAGGCTCAAAAAGGAAATGGTTTTCTCTAAAGCAGAGAATTTCAACCTTCCTAATCTTGGGACCTTTTTTTTTTAATACTTTATTTTTTTATTTCTTCAAGTTACATCTCAGTCACAATCCCTTCCCTATTCCCCCTTCCTGTCCTACCCTTCCACCCTCTTCCCCCCAACAGCTTCCCCTTTCAGTCCAACGAATGGTTCCTTCTCTTATAACAGTAAATACTATACAAAACAACAGAAATAAATATGCCACATTTATGAGAGTTAAATGGCCCAGTATACCTTCCCAATGTCCAGTCCATACATATTTGGCCCCTGACTTTAACATTCTACCATCTAACCATCTCCATGAGTTTAAAGTTCTATAACTGACTCAGCTTTCATACTAACTTGCATCACTATTAAAACCATCTTCTTAGATCTAGAACACCCTCTTGATTCCTAAACAACTCAAAATTTAACTGTGAGACTCTAGCTGTCCATTCTTCAACCACCTCAGAGACCTGAGAGGGATAAATATATCTGATTATATCGGAAGTACAGGGCCTGCAGCTTCCAAAACTAAGAAATGACAAACCAGTGACTGCCTGGACAGTTCCCATTTTCTCTCCATACATTCCAGCATCAGTCTTCAGCCTTTTGGTCCTGTTTCTCTGACAGACATTTATTGTAGAGCAGGGATTATGAAGGACTTACCTACCCTGTCTTGGCAGAGCTAGGCTGTCCACTTTCCTGCTACCAAGTTTTGTACTTTTTGGACAGCAGTCTGTCTGCAGTTGAAGCAAGGAGTTTTTTCATGCCAAGAGATAGGCTTGCCACTAATTCAACCATCTCACACTGGAGATTCTTCGATGCTTTTCTTCTACTTGGAGTAGAATAGGGGGTGCTGTCAGGAGCTGATATGTCTCGATATAAAAAAAAATCTTAATATAAGACAACATCTTTGAATGCCATATTCTGCAGATCTATTGGGGTTTTTGAAGATGCCCTATCTATCTCTTGTATTTAGATAAGCAAATGTTGCTTGTCCCTTAACAACTTGATTTCTGAGTAGCTTAGAGAATATCTGTGATAGACTGTTACAGTAGCTAACAAAGTGACATGCTTGCATGACTAGGAGTTTGTTTTTCTTAACTATCCTAAACAGTTTAAGACAGATGGTATCAAGAGGCCAGAGCTTCACATTTCATTTTTAAGTATCTCTAGGTACAATACCATTAGGAAGCGTTACCTTTAATTTTGTATCAATATACAAAGATCTATTCAAATGTGGCTAAATACACTCTTAATTTTGTATCAATATACAAAAATCAATGCCTATGTAGCCCAATACAATCTTAATATTACGTCAATATACAAGGGTCAATATCATTGTGGCCAACTATAATCTTAATTTTGTATCAATATGCAAATATCAATACCGATGTAGTCCAATACAATCTTAATTTTGCACAATAAACAATGGTCAATACCACTTTAGCCAAATATAGTACTAATTTTGTATCAATATACAAAGGTATAAGGGCATATTCAGTAATCTGTCCCATCTTCTTGGTCCTTCCCGTACTATGTCTATGTCTCATTTTTCTCAAGTCTGTGCATTCCTACATAGGAGAGAAAGAAGGATACAGAAAAGGAAAAGAAGGAAGTCCCTGGGTCTAACCTCCAAAACCCATTTAACAAGACCATTTAACAGCTTGTAATTTCTTCCCCTAAATAACAGAGTTTTCAGTTATCCTTCAAATAACCAAAAGTGGGGGGGGGCGGAGAAACACCCTCCCCACCCTCTGGGCATGGGACATCGCTCTCTTATAATGAATTCCTGCTGATTTGGGTCGTAGTAAACCTGTTTGGGGCCCAAACCAAAATGGAAAAATGGTTAAAAATGTTAGTACAATCCTTTTATGTTCAGTCCTTCTGTGCTCAGCTGTTTAGATGTCCTAAGGAGTTTGTAGGCAGAAGCTGATCTTCCAGGATTTACTGAAGTTCTGGCTGGAGCAGTGTGTAGAGCTGAATGGTCTTAGCAATTTTGAGTTGTTGTGGTTGTAGACTTTTGATGGAAACAGCTATTGAGGGAGTCTGTAAGGCTGGATCATCTGGGTCACTCGTCTTCTTTGGTGTCTGATTCTGTTTTTTGCTTAGGTTTCCGTTGTCCAGTTGTCCCTGGGTTCCTTGAATGGATGCTTTGAATCTCCTGGAAAGATAAGAACAGAGCCCTGCCCTAATCCTAACTCTGGGACAATTAACCTCTTTTTTGGTGGGGGGTTAGGTAATATTTCTCCTGAAGCAAATTTGGTTTTTTGACAATATATAAAGTATTATCTTTCAATCTGGGTTAAAGAAGAAATTATTTTGTTATTTTGGAGCTAAACCAGCTTTAGTGTATATATTTTGAGATCTCAAAGGACAATTTGTTTATATTGAGTAGGCCTTTTGTAAGTAGCTTCTAAACTTAGGTACTTCCAAATGCTATGTGTGTGTCTCTGCATTCTAATTAAGGGATCAAAGACCTGTGGTTCCCATCTGAAGGGATTAAAGATGTGTTCGACCACTCCTGGATTGAAGTTTTTCTCTATTTAGAGATTGTTTTGGGGGGCTAGAGAGATGGCTCAGCGGTTAAGAGCACTGCCTAGTGCTCTTCCAAAGGTCCTGAGTTCAATTCCCAGCAACCACATGGTGGCTCACAACCATCCACAATGTGATCTGGTGCCCTCTTCTGGAATGGTGTACATGCAGATAGAACACACATATGCATAAAATAAATAAATAAATAAATAAATAAATAAATAAATAAAAAATCTCTGTTGCTAAGATACCAATTTAAAAAAAAAAAAGAGATTGTTTTGTATCAGGCTGACCTTGAGCTCTGAGATCTGCCTGTTTGTGTCTCTAGTGTGTAGGGATTAAGGGTGTACTGTTCTTGAATGATAGGATTAAGGGTGTGCACCCTCACCACCCTCTTCCGTGTAACTCTAGAATTTATAAGACCACTAACTCTATAGTGCTCCTCCCGTCTCTGCTGAAGTTAAAGGCATGGGTTAACACCACATTTTTCATGTATTTTACCTTAGCTCTAAGTTTTTTTGACTCTTGGAGGTTTATAAAACCAGGTTGAACGGCTGTAACCTTTATTTTATTTACAGTGTTTTAACATTGTTACCTGCTTTTTTTTAATTAATAAATTTATTTGTTTGTTGCCTCAGGTTACATCCCTATCATATTGTCCTCTTTTCCCACCTCCCAACCCCACCCTCCCATCCTCTACCCCCTAACCCTTCCGTCTTGTTCCTCTGGTGTGGAGTGTCCCTGCATAACAGTCCCTCACCACAGTTCAGGAGTCATATGAGGGCCAAGAGCCTCTCCATACACGGGGGGCCTACGAGGCAGTACCGCCAGTGAAAGGTGTCTCCTTGCTATGGGGGGAAAACTAAAAAAAGACAAACAAACACACATACCCACAAAAACAAAGAACAACAACAAAAAAGAGAGGAAAAAGAAAAAGGAAAAAGAAAAAAAAAAGTCTATGTCCATGTTCCTTTTGGTGTGTTGGTTGTAGTACAGATATCCTGTACGATATAGCTAAAATCCTACTATAAGTGAATAGATGCCATGTGCATCCTTCTGAGTCTGGGTTAGCTCACTCAGGATGAGCTTCTCTAGTTCCATCCATTTGGTTGCAAATTGCATGATTTCGTTGTTTCTGATAGCTGAGTAATATTCCATTGTATAGATGTACCACAGTTTTATAATCCATTCTTCAGTTGAGGGACATCTGGGTTGTTTCCAATTTCTAGCTATTACAAATACGGCTGCTATGAACATAGATGAGGAGACTTCCCTATGACTCCGTGAGGAGTCCTTTGGGTGTATACCCAGAAGTGGTATGGTTGGTCCTGAGGCAAAGTTATTCCAAGATTTCTAAGATATCGCCAGACTGACCTCCATAGTGGTTGCACAAGCCTGCAGTACCACCAGCAATGGAGTAGGGTTCCCCTTTCTCCACACCCTCGCCAGCATGTGCTGTCATTTGAGCTCTTTATCTTAGCCATTCTGACAGGTGTGAGGTGGAATCTCAGAGTCGTCTTGAGTTGCATGTCTCTGATGATTAAGGATGTTGAGCATTTCTTCAGGTGTCTCTCAGCCATTAGGGATTCCTCCTTTGTGAATTCTCTATTTAGCTCTGTCTCCCATTTTTTTTGATTGGATTATTTGGTTTCTTGGCATTTAGTTTCTTGAGTTCTTTGTAGATTTTAGATAATAGCCCTCTATCAGATGTGGGGTTGGTGAAGATTTTCTCCCAGTCTGTTGGTTGCTGTTTTGTTCGAATGACAGTTTCTTTTGCCTTACAGAAGCTTTTCAATTTCATGAGGTCCCATTTATTGATTGTTGATCTCAGGTTGAGCTGTTGGTGTTCTGTTCAGGAAGTTGTCACCTATGCCAATGAGTTCGAGGGTTTCTCCTACTTTTTCTTCTAGTATATTTACTGTGGCCGGCCTTATGTTAAGGTCTTTGATCCACTTGGATTTAAGTTTTGTACAAGGTGATATGTATGGGTCTAATTTCATTCTTTTGCAAGTGGACATCCAGTTGGACCAGCACCATTTATTGAAGATGCTGTCCTTCTTCCATTGTGCGGTTTTGGCTTCTTTGTCAAAGATTAGTTGGCCATAGGTGTGTGGGTCCATGTTTGGGTCTTCAATTCGATTCCATTGATCCACTGGTCTGTTTCTATACCAGGACCATGCTGTTTTTATTACTATTGCTCTGTAGTACAGCTTGAAATCTGGGATGGTGATACCTCCAGATGTTTTTTTATTGTACAGAATTGATTTAGCTATTCTGGGCTTTTTGTTGTTCCATATGAAGTTGAGAATAGCTTTTTCCAGGTCTATAAAGAATTGTGTTGGTATTTTGATAGGAATTGCATTGAATCTATATATTGCTTTTGGTAGGATAGCCATTTTTATTATGTTGATCCTACCTATCCATGAGCATGGGAGATCTTTCCATCTTCTAAAGGCCCCTTCCATTTCTTTCTTCAGAGGCTTGAAGTTCTTGTTGTATAGGTCCTTTACTTGCTTGGTTAGAGTTACCCCCAGGTATTTTATATTGTTTGTGGCTATTGTGAAGGAGGTTGTTTCCCTTATTTCTTTCTCGGTACATTTGTTTGTTGTATAAAGAAGGGCTTCTGTATCAATATACAAAGATCTATTCAAATGTGGCTAAATATACTCTTAATTTTGTATCAATATACAAAGATCAAAGCCTATGCGGCCCAATACAATCTTAATATTGCGTCCATATACAAGGGTCAATAACATTGTGGCCAACTATAATCTTAATTTTGTATCAATATGCAAATATCAATACTGACGTAGACCAATACAATCTTATTTTTGCACAATAAACAATGGTCAATACCACTTTAGCCAAATATACTACTAATTTTGTATCAATATACAAAGGTACAAGGGCATATTCAATAATCTGACCCTTCTTCTTGGTCCTTCCTGTGCTATGTCTATGTCTCAATTTTTCTCAAGTCCATGCATTCCTACATAGGAGATAAAGAAGGATACAGAAAAGGGAAAGAAGGAATACCCTGGGTCTAACCTCCAAAACCCATTAAACAGGACCATTTAACAACTTGTAATCTCTTCCCCTAAATAACAGAGTTTTCAGTTGTCCTTCAAATAACCAAAAAAAAGGGGGGGGGAGAAACACCCTCCCCACCCTCTGGGTATGGGACGTCACTCTCTTAAAATGACTTCCTGCTGATTTGGGTCGTAGTAAACCTGTTTGGGGCCCAAACCAAAATGGAAAAATGGTTAAAAATGTTAATACAATCCTTTTATGTTCAGTCCTTCTGTTCTCAGCTGTTTAGATGTCCTAAGGAGTTTGTAGGCAGAAGCTGAACTTCCAGGCGTTACTGAGGTTCTGGCTGGGGCATTGTGTAGAGCTGAACGGTCTTAGCGATATTGAGTTTTTGTGGTTATAGGCTTTTGATGGAGATAGCTATTGAGGGAGTCTGTCAGGCTGAATCATCTGGGTCACTCGTCTTCTTTTGGTGTCTGATTCTGATTTCTGCTGAGGTTTCCGTTGTCCAGTTGTCCCTGGGTTCCTTGAATGGATGCTTTGATTCTCCTGGAAAGATAAGAACAGAGCCCTGGCCTAATCCTAACTCTGGGACAATTACCCTGTTTTTTTTTTGTTTTTTTTTTTGGGGGGGGGGGGGG